>VWZW01013753.1:302242-671419 GCA_013397115.1 Edolisoma coerulescens | reverse complement strand
AAAAAAAAAAAAAAAAAAAAGTTAAAAAGAGAACAAGAGAAAGAGAGCTTAAAGAAATGACACTTTTACTTCTTTAGAGAATTTAATACCTTCTGATATAATTACCTTGGTTAATAAAACATTTATGTAGAAAATGAAATCTAGGGCTTAATTTTCCTGGAAACAATTATAAATGAACATGTTATGCAGCAATCACACCAATTATGCATGAGCTACAGAAACAAACACACATGACAGAACAAGCAATAACTAATAAATGCTTAGGAAATACAAAGGGGAGGTACATCATGAATGCCATTTTTCTACTTCAGGCAAAAAAAATGGCATCTAATTTCTTTTTAGTATCTTATGCAACACCCAAAGATGCTAACTGGATTTGTTTGCTTTTACTGAACACAGCAAACAAATCACTGTTTGTGGTTTATATGCCTTATTTAAAAATACATTTAATGGGTATGAGAGTATAAAATTCTAGAATCTATTTGCTCTTTAACACTCCCTGTTAGTCATAGAAACAGTTGCTCTTGTTTAAAAACAAGTCATATGATGCTGACATCTACGTATTGATTAGGATTAGGAAAATGTTTGCAGTTGCAGTTTAGTAAGTCATCTAATGGTAAGGGCCTACATACAGCAGTTCTCATAAAATTTTTATCCTAAATGGGAAAAAATAGGACACAATCAGTTCATGTGATGGAAATTTTACGAATTCAACCCTTCTATTGAGACCGGCATTGGTGTGAACTGCATGGAAAATGATCTCTTTTGGTTTTGCATTTTATTCAGAATAAACTTAAGGTCTGTAACACAGGCTTCCTGATGAACCATTTCTGAAATGCAGAAGGGATGAGGTATGAGGCTTCAGACAACAACTATAGCTCATTTCTTTGAGTTGGTTTCCTCAACTAGTGTCTAGACACATAAAAGGGGACAGCTATTGAAATGCTGAGCACTGCACTGATTAACTTTTAAATTACTTGCTGCCTAGCTTGAGATGGATAAACAGGCTACAATGAATGGAGAGAATAATGACCAAAACTGGAATCCATGGGAGCCAGATTGTTGTGCCGGGAGTTGTTTAAAAATACCTAGAAGCAAATGGTGAGGATCAGTGATTGACTAAAGTCCCATTCAGGCAGTGACATCAGGATCTGCAATTAAGAGTTATGCTTCAAGGGTTTCAGCACCACTACATGTAAGAAGGCAACAGTTTCCTGATAGAGCAGGATCCTCAAAGCTACAGGAGCTGTGATTGAACTCTTGTAGAGAAGGTGTTTTTACAGGTCAGTCTTCTTGAAGTATTAGGGTGGCTAGGGACAAGAGTACCTTGAGGGGTATGTAGGTCCTTTGACAACTACCCAGTGGCTGTTGGGTACCTGCAGGTTACCTGAGTTCCTTTGTGTATACTCCTGTCTGTGGGGAAGGTAGATATGTCCTTCTCCAGTTTAGTGTTCACAGCTCCAGGTTTGATCCTGGGCTTGTCGTGGCTGCATCAGACTTAGAGTAAATATCCCTGTCCCAATCTTTACTCATGTGGCTGAAGTACAGGAGACCTGTGCTCTGTTTGTCACTGTCTCTGAGGTGGCTTTAAACTCACAGATTTCACATGTCAAAAAATTTCAGCCGGGAAGCTAATTAAAATCAGTTTTCAAAAAAAAATCTCATTCTTGATCCTCTACGCTTACAGCTGATGAGGCAAATATACCTACTGATGTGACAGGGACTAAGGTTTGCTTGACACAGCTTTTGGAAAAGTTTACTTTAGAATTTCAAATGCAATTCCTTCTAACCTAGAGGGCAGGGCCTCTGCTGAAAAAGTCCTATGAAGCTCTAGAGAGTTTCTTCTAAATTTATTATCTCAGAAACTTTGGTCTTCCATCTCAGAATAATGAATAAGGATATTACTGAAAAGATTTACAGGCAAAATAATGTCAATGCTTCATAATGCTTAACTGACAAAAATCATTATCTTGTCCTTGTTAGCAGATTAATTTTCACATCATCCTTGGAGCATGACAAGAATCATTATCTACATTTTACTGATTGAGGATGATTACAGCCCACATTTTCCAATATGATCCCTTATTTGCATGATTCATTTTCTGAGGTAGCAGATCCTGGTCTCTTTCAGAAGAATTTATTTTCTACAACAGTTAAAGTCTTAAGAAATTTTTTGCTGGATATCCAAAACTTTCTGAAAATTAAATTAGTTAACATATTTAAGAAATTTATTTAACATATCTTTTGGAATCATAGCTGAAGAATTAGCAGCAAAAAGATGCTAGAATTCAATATGGTATGAGTTTGAGGCCCAGCTGCTACAAACTGATCTTATCTTTTAGGTCTTTTGTAATGCAAAACATGAAAAAATAAAGCAGGTTAAGTTATTGGAAGAAAAAAAATCTTGGCAGTTTCTCATTTAAAACCAGAAGAGATGGTGACACATCACAAGTCTTCTTGAAGTATGTCATAGAGCAGAGTCTACAATATAAAAATTGCTGATGTCATAGAGTAAAATCTACAGTCTTAAAGTTGTTATTGTGGCCAGGTTGTAGAAGTGCAAATATCCCATCTTGTATATTCTACTTGTAACAACAAAGAGGAAAATAGTGACCACCACAGTAAACATACAAACAAAAAAGAAAAATAAAGAAGTAATACTTCAGACAGCTTTAGAACTCACATCCTAATTATGCCTGCGTTTTCTGAAGATTGATAACATCAAGATTTATATTTCTAAGAAGGAATCTTGTCATATCAAAAGATGTGACATTCCCTTGCAACTGACAAAGAAAATTACTATTCCTTGGTTATCCCATGTCTTCACAGACTCCAAATTTTGACTAATAAGAAAATAAATGTTATCATATGACTCACTAATGAAACCACAATATGTACTTTCTAAATTTGGTTTGGCTGGAGGATCCATCTGGGAGCAGCAATAAACACACAGTTCTGTACGTGCTGCTTTCATGCCTTGTTAGTGCTTTGAATAAACTCCCTGAGTGCAGTACATAAGTCATTACACAGAAGCCTGTGAAACCTGCTTGAAAGATTTTACCTTTTTCAGCTTTCCCTCACAGGATGTCATTAAAAAAATGATTTTTCTTCTTTTCAACCTTTGGCATTTGTACCTTATGCTGACAAGAGCGGTGTCTATAAGAGATTTCGGGGGCATTTTGGACAATGAGAAAAGGGAATCCTAAAAAAAAAGAGAAAGGAAAACTTAATGATGACATTTGCATTTTTCTGCTCCTTCAGATGAATAAAATGAAATTATGAGAATGTGCATTAAAAGGAATAATAATTATTATTCACTAACATAAATTTATTTACACTTGAATAGACAATTTAAATTGATAATATTTGTTATAGCAATAATAATAATAAATATTCAATAATATTGCACATGGATTCCTAGGAAATCAATATTTTTATTGTCATTTTAACACTTTATTATAATTGTAGGCAAGTCTTAAGAAGTAAATAATAGTCTTCTAAAAAATGCCGTAACTCTGAGAGGTGAGGATTTCTCCTCCTCCCAGAGTGAAAGTCCTCCTGGCCAGTTGCAGAGCAGTTTCTCAGGATACGTCAGCATGGTACTATAATTAAATTAAGGTATGGCATGACTGGAAGGGCCGTATAGAGAGAAAATGTCTCAGCTGTGCTCCCTAACTGAGAAAAGGTAAGTGTAGGTTACAGCTGTAGCAGCAGTAGGTTTCACAAATTCTGTATGCAATTTGGGAGGGAAATAAGGGGTCTTTCACAGACTACTTATTTCCAGCCAGTGTTGAGGCTGGGGGGTGTCATGTTTTTTTCGTTTCTTTTTTCTTTCAGGAAAGCTGTGTACAGTGTCTCACCAGCCCCCCCATGAAGAGGCAGCTGCTGTTACTGCTACAATTACATTTTGTTGTTGTCATTGTTGGTGTTCTTCATTTGATCCTTACTGAACAGAACTGACAGTTTGATTTCACTTGCTTTTTAAATGAAAAGCTTGTCCAATGTATCCGGCAGGAGATAGTTTAATGAATCTGAAGAACTAAAATTCCCCGGTCTTTACTGTCATGAGTATTTCACATCTAATCTGTAGGAGGCGGCTGTAAAGAAAGAAGAATAAACAAAGAGAATGGTGTATGAATCCAGAGACTCATCTGATTCATTTTCACTCTGAGGCAGACTGAGGCCATGGAGACCTACTCTCAGTAAGGTATAAGGAATCACATTAATGAAAACAAGCAAAAGGGAGATACCATGTTCTAATTGGAACCAATCACAAAATTTTCACTGGCTTGTGTTGCAGCATGATTTTCCTTTGGTATTTTTTCCAAGGTTACTTTTTGGGATGCAGGAATAAACTGATGAGAGCTCCAAACAGGATAGAAGGACAAGCTATTTCCCCATGAGGACAGTGAGGCAGCATGACAGATCACCCTGAGAGTCTGCACCACCTCTGTACCTGAAGAGTTTCAAGCTCCAACTTGTCCAAGGCAGGAGCAGTCTGGACTGACCCCAGAGCTGGCCCTGCTTTGGGCAGGAGTTTCAGTTAGAGACCTCCTGAGGCCCTTTCACAGGTTTAATGGTTCTGTGATTTCTCAACAGAAATCATACCAAAGCTTTTCCAGCAGCCATCATGAGTTTACAGATGTTCATAAACACACAGAAATCATCTCACTAGAACAGTTTCTCAGCATGAATTGGAAATCTTAGTATTTCTTCTCTTTCACCAATTTGAATAATTAACAATCATTTTGATCCTTTTAGCTTGAAATCTAATGGACTTTTTAATAAATCACAGTCTATCATAGGTCTTCAGATTGATAGCTTGACAAGGTACACGATGGAGAACATTCTGGATGCTCTGTTTTGGTGGAAATTTGGCAGTGAAGAGATATTGCATGAGATAGTTAAAAACTGACAAAGCAGAGAATGCTATTGAGGTTACCTAGGTTAATTTAGTATGACAGAGTCAGTCTGAAAAAGGACTTTAAGGTACAGGTACAAATTAGTTGAGAGGAAAAGTTTTATGATAAAGTATTAAAAGGTTTTACAGGCTAATACTAGTTTATTCATTATACTTCAACCACGCCCAAGCTACAATTGGTTCCTCCACACCTACTGATCTTTTCATCAAGTCGTTTTTTATTTTGCTTTTATTGTGTTTAGGATGACACCTACATTGTGCACTGAGAATTGGTGGCACAGAACAGTGACAGGACAGAGCATCACTTTGCCAGTGATACTAACACTTACCAGGGGCTGTAACAGGCTCTGCCTGTCAACACGTCTCCATTCCCTCTAAGGAATTAGTAGATCTACTTTCTGTTGTGGGTCTCCCGTCTACCACCTGTAGAAGGACATCTTTACCTACCCATGTGGGGTAGCTGCTGCAATCCTCTCTGTGCTCCTCAGGCATAAAGTTTTGCTGTTCCTTGAGAAATGCCCTAGCACATCATTATCCTGGCTGAACCTTGCACTAACAATTCCACATGACATTGTTTAGTTCTTGCTGGTCTTCTTCTTCTCATGATCTATTCAGCATGAGATTGACTTACATTTATCATTAGGAGCATTGCTTTTATGAACACTGAGGTAGAAAATAGAGTCATTTTCATTTGCATCTTACTGCTTTGCTGTCTTGGAGAGCCCTATTTACAATTGTAACATTCAGAAAATAAGTATTTTATGAGACAAAATTCGTTAGAAAAATTACTTCATTACTTCTAGATCAATGAGAAGGCTTGTAAGAAGACCAGGCATTGGTTCAGCTCGTGGCAGAAATTACATACTAGCTTTGTTTCAGGAGATCACACAGTGACTGATGCTCCTCAGAAGTCAAAAGTAATAAATATGTGGTTTCATGGTATGCAAGTTAGAACCGGATAATGCATTCCAGATTTGCATATTCTAGCCAATTTTATTAGAGTCAGCTGCTCTTGGCTTTTGCTGTACTCTCAGCTGGAGTCAGATATCCCATATCTCCTGATAAACCATAACTCATTAAAATCCTTTTTGTACTTAATATAGGCTCCATTTTGGTCTTGTATGGTTTTGGTTGTTGGGTGGGTTTTTTTAGGGGTGGGGTGATTGCGGGGAAATGATTGTGGGGTTTTGTTTGGGTTTGGATTGTTGGAGGGGTTTCCCCCCCTGAAGTTGACAAAATGACATACAACAATCCAAAGCCTTTCATTTTCTGTAAAACAGCACGAATATCCACAATCTGTCCTTGTCGCACCAATCTAGCACATCTTGTGCTCCAAAATTTTTTTGCAGCCAGTTTCTTCAATAAGCACACTTTATATAGATGTACATTTACGACTCTTGCCATTGATGAAAATGTTATTATTTCTCTGTCTAGAGGGATAGAGCTTTGTATGTTGAACACATTACGCCAATCAGCTCCAAAGAACACATCTATGGTGTCATTAGTATTGTGGGGGAAAAAAGAAGAAAAACAGCTAAAAACCTGCATAAAACCAAGAAAAGAAATAGCAATATGCTGAGGAAATCCAGAACACAGACAGGCCTTGAGTCAATATGGCCACTGGGTGTCATTGTTTACTCCACCATGTAACATTTATCCCTCTAAACATGAAATGCAGCTGGATGTAGACAAGTCTATTCAGTCATTGTCTGAAACTGGTGATCTATTTATTAACTAGCAAAGGGTAAATACTTTTTTCTTTAAATGGAATAATCACATATATATTAAAAAGTAATCTATCTTGTCTTGTCCAATGTTTCTTAGACATTGAAGTTTGTTTTTATGAAGATGTCCATTAGTCCCTTCTCTTTTAAGCAAGCAGCTCTTTTTAAAAATACATTTTATTTATTATGGAAAAGAATGACACTAGATCAATGATATTGCAAATTATAGTTCAGAGATCAGACAGACTTAAGATGCTGATAGCGTAAACATTTATTCCCCACATGACATTTATCCTTCCTTTGGAAAAACCAGCCTACAAAGGTTTGTTTCTATTACAGGATATTTCAGGTTATTTTGAAATAAGATGATTTGCTATTGAATAGTCCAACTAGATTTTTAGGTCAGCACAATGAACTGAATTGTGTTTATTTTCACATCAATGAATCATGAATAAAATAAAACATGGTTAGACTTTCAACTGGTAGCTCCTTTATGTAATGTCAAACATGATTTTACTAAGTCTATGCTGAGCTAGAAGTCCTGGGGAGCAACATGTCAATTAAATCAGTTCCTTTCCAGTGTGCTCAACAGCTTTAACAGCAAATGGATGGGAAGACCAGCTCATAAGTAGAAAGGATAATTCAGTCTCCAGAGCCATTCTGTCTCTGCTCAGACAGCAGCAGACTGTTTAGTAGATCAAGTGTGAGTACATTGGAGTACCTAGATTCTTCTGGCTGCTGCATGACATATTTGTAGCATGAATCATGTTCTGCATTAAATAGTCAACATTTGCCAAAATTCAATGTTTCCTGACATGTGAAATGCATTTCATACTTTCACAAATAAATAACATCAGCACTTCAGGTCATTTGCTCACTTTAAATGGCAACTGTTCGTTTTTGTATAGCTGTGAGAATATTTCGTAGCTATTTTATGTTGTTGCCATAAGATAAATTTTCACAAAACAAAGACAAAGGCTTGAAATAGTCATGCTTAAAGAGAGCAAAGGAGAAATTGAAAACAGCAAGAAAAGTATAAATTAAATAGAATGAATAATAAGAATATTACCTCCATCTTTATTTGCTAAGCTTATCTGTGCTAAAGTATTTTCTCATAATAAGTAAATGCCAGTCCTTTACTATACGTAAAGAAAAAGGGATCTGATAGACTGAATTGTCTTAAGAAATAAAGGACAAAATGCAGCCCTCTTCTCCTGTCTGCCACTTTCATGCTCCATCTCCAGGACTGTGGGGTCTCTGTTTAAAGGCCAATGGCAACTTGGCTCACGTGATGCAAACGTTGTGAAAGACTCAGTAGCCAGAGAGAGAGATTAATGAAACTGGGAGAGGGCTAAGGGGAAGACCAAGGCGAGGAGGAATACAAGCCAAGGTCAGACCAAGGTATTCATTTTGCAAAGGTTGTGTGTTTGAGACAGTATTTTTGTCTACTCGTTTTCCCATGAAAGTATAGGTCAATCTTCCTACACAGAAAACTGCATTTTTAATCTATTTTGAATTATTCCCTCTGCAGAGGTTTCCTTTTAATTTGAAGACACTCCCACAGTTAAACATTTCCATTTCTTTCTTTCTCACTGGAACTGAGAGGAGATTTTTTTTTAATCAAACATATGTTTTATCTATCTTTTCTGTTTTAATTTTAAATTTATTTGCCTAATTAAATATGTCTAATTACATATGAAGATTGGAAAGAGGTGTGGATTTTTTTTTTCATTTCTTTTAGTGATAAACTACCTTAAAACATTTATGTTTTCCCTTACTGTAGCTGGCTCATGATAATGTCCTTGAATCTTTGACCATTCTTCTGGAAGCAGTCCTCAAGGATGGCAGTTCCATAAAGCTTAGAAGCATTTAGTAGGGACCATTTAGCATGACTATAATTTCATTGTCACTACATATTAGAAGCCCTTTCATGTTTCTCTGGGTCTGTTTTTCTCAGTTTCGTACCCTTGGGAATACACTTACATTTGGGAATAAGGCACACAGAGAAACCAGATTATATCTTAAATAAAGAAAAAAGGCTTCCAGTCCTTCATTATATAGAATCAGTCTCCCAATTAGAAATGGGAGGATTGAAAAATACTTGTGGCATTATGAACACTACATCAATTTTAGGATAAAGTTCTAAATATTTATGTGAGAAGCTTAAAAATGCAGCTCCCATCTCTTCAGCTCCCTGTGGATCTTTATTCTGCTGCACAGAGGGTGGCTCAGACACTCTTAGCTCTCTCCTCTCTACCTTCTGTAGCCCAGACTGATTATAGACACTCCTATCATTTACTCTTGAAGAACCACTAACTAGAAGACAGAAAATTGCTGTCAGAAGAGCATTCCTGACACAAATTTAAGATGTGGAATAAACATGTGCTTTGTATGTACTGTGTGGACATACTTTGGTGAGCCAATCTAGAATTCAACACCCCACTCTCATGTTCAATAAAAGTATCAATGAACAGCAATAAGGAAGTCAGTACTATGAATTATCTCATCTTAAAGGTGCCTTGAATAATTTTTTTTTTTAAAGAAAGACATTTGGAAGGTTAAAGTCAGAAATTCACAGGCATACATATCTCATAAAAAAAACCAAAAAAAACCCAGAAGAATAGCTGCTGCTAGAGAAAAGCTGAAGACCAAGGTCATGGACTGAGATTAAATAATGGTCACTATTTTCCAGATCACATTAGATAAAGAGAAAAATATTATTTAGTGTTATTATTGTACTCTTCAGTCAGAAGGTCTATCTCAGAAATAAGCAGAATATTTGACCTGTCCTTGTGAGATAGACATGTTCAGTCATCTCTGAATTATTGTTTTATCAAATGAGAAGACACCAAATGCTTTCAACAGCATCTGACCTGGAAACACTAGGCTGAGAGTGCTGCATTTCACCTATTAGACTGAGCTTCCAAAGAGTTGTTTAGTGTCAGTGTGGGTTAAGGATCCATGCAAGCGTCTCTGTCAGTTCCTCAGTGGAATTTTCATTTTACTCCCAGACATTAAAACAACTGATGGTTGGCAAAGAACAGTGGCCATTAGTGTTGTGTGTCATCAATGCGTTACCTAAAAAATAAAGGTACAGTATACCTGCATCCTTTGAACACAAGCAAAAGCTTTTGTAGGGTCTTGTACCATCTTCACACTCTGCTGCTCTTCCCTGAGCAAAGTGCATGCAAATAGTTAAATGCTGTTTTCTTCAATTTTTCACTCATTGGTTCATTTGAAAGTACACAGGAGACTTGTAATCTAACGGCTCAGCAAATGAGGAATAGATTTATTTTCCATGCAAGCTTAAACTGCTTGTCATGGATAATGATTGAAATACCAGGGCCTTGGAAAATCTTTTTTTTAATAAATGCACCCTTTAAAAACTGAGCTTCTGCTTGACATATCTGAGGGCATGTATGTATCTGAGCATGTGTACACTTCTTAGTGAAAATATAATTTTGAAAGCCTGGCTAACTATTTTCTATATACGTGTATGTATAAATAAGCATTGGAGTAATTTCTTAGTTTTATTATCCCACCAAAATGCTGCTAGCTTGTATTTCCCTGACAAACAGGAAAAATAAAAGACCTTAAAAGAATATGAGCAATTTTCTCTTTCTCTCCCTCCTTCTCTCCTTCCCTTCCTTCGTTTTTTACTTTTAATACACTTCTATTCCTTTATACCATCTGTACTATTGTCTCCAATGGTAGCAAGATTAGGTATTGCACACTGGCTAGCATGATAATCAATAATTCAACTGCTATAGCTGTTGTAGCCATAACCCTTATTTCCATGCAAAAGGGCAACTCTGAGAAACCTCAAGTAAAATGGATTTTTAAAAGGTAAAATATTATTTTACCTTTTAAAACAGAAATACAGGACTTCAAAAATTAGGGATTTTAGGGAAGGTCATACAGCCTGCTTCTTTAACTTTCTGTCCTGCAACGAGTTAAGGTTGCAGTAATTGCATTACAGCTTTCTTCACAGAGTGAAAAAGACATTCAATAGATACCAGAGCTGAGGAAATATAAGAAAAAATTATAATGAATATTTATGGTGAGGAAAGCTGGTTGCACCATTTGTACTGAAGTGATCCAGAGTGACAAAACTACTGTTAATGATTCTCCCACTCTAATCTTGGAAAAATATGCTTTGTGAATATTTTGATTCTCTGAGTTCCTTAATGCAAATAGATACTCTGAAGCAATGAGCAAACAGAGGATCTGACAGATCTTCAAAACAATAATCAGTGAGCTATGAAATTAATTTGCTATTAAAAAAAAAAGAAAAATATCTCAAAGTTACCGACCGATGGCCTAACTTATCCGTAAACCCTTAAGCTTAATGGAAACCCTAGGTCTTAACTTAAAAAAAAAATTTGCACTGATGACCACCAAAATGCTCGCATAATCTTCTCTATAAACCCAACATATTTGGGGTTTATTCGTGTTTATATCACAGATTTCCTGATTATATGTATTTCCTTCTAAGATCCATGATGTTCTTATAAAATAAATCAGTAAAAGCCAACATTTATCATTCACATCATCTGCTCAAAACAGATGCAAATGAAAATCAAATTCTATTAGACTACCATAAGTGCTTTTTAAACAGTGGAAGTGCTTAGAGGTAGAACAGCAAAAGCATTTGTTGAGCATTAAAAGGTAGCTAGATTGCAAAATGCTGCTTGATCCCCGTACAGAGTACAACAGTAACTTATGCTCTTAATTGCATTCTATTTTTATTCAAATGCATGTGTTGTGTTCATTTTATCTAAATGGATGTGTTGTTTGCCTGTCTGTACAGTAACAATACTGCTTCAATCAAAGGCTTCAAACTACAGAGCTTTATTTGATGATGTAGTAGTTGAAGATTAGAAAGGATAAAAAGATGATCTTTCGTATCAAGGTTTATGGCATCAAATCACATGGATTTAACCCATATTTTTACTTGCACAGGATCTATGATGGAAGAAGGCAGTGAACTAAAATTAAAAAATTGTTGTCTTGCTCATGTGACAGGAAAAGGAATGCATCACTTTTGTTAGCAAGCATTTCACTCACTGGACTAAGCTTAATTTTAAAAAGGTCTATATAATTTTATAACCACGGATGACATTTGTAATAACAGGCAATGAGAATGTAGTCTCATGCTTTGTCATACATGATGGTCACTTCCTGGGGTCAGAGAAGAAATCTTTCTCTGTGCAAAGTAATATACTTGCCATAGCCTGTCTTAAAGCTTGTCTTCTGTATCACCAGGAGCATTTACATCTTCCTAAAAGAGTAGGTGTGAGGCGTTGCTGTCAGTGGGTAATGGCTCAGACACGATATCATGAGATACACTGGACATGATGGAAGAGTGAATGACATATTACAATTTTTTAAAATTCTTTTGCTCTGCTTTAATTTAATATGATTTTACAGCTTTTAAAATATGATGATTTATCCCCTTAGTTATAGAACATTATTTTTTCCCTCTTCTAACATCACTCCCACTGGCCAATTAAAGTCCTTGGGTAAATGGAAATGAAAGGAGTGTATCAGTGGCAGGGTAAAGAGGGGTAGATGGTAGTAAGACAAAGGATTTCCAGCTTTCAGCACATGACTCATGCTCTCATGGAGATCTACTCCACTTTACAAGTGACTTGAGATAAAAAATGAAAATGAGACCTTTCAGTATTCTGGAATTTCCTATAGCAGAGCTTGGAACTGGAAAACTGAAGCAGAGTTGTGTGGCTCAATTCTGAATTTTGAAACCCTTGCTTTTTTAAATGTTAGAAAATGGCACCTGTATTAGAATATGGTACATTGTTTAAAAGCAATTCCACTGTCAGAGAACAGTATGTTCTCTTTAAACTATTCTGTGGAGAACATCTATTTTATTGAGCCTTGAATTGGAGTAACAAGTCATATACAGCTTGGCCTAGATAGAGTCTCTATAAGAAATCATTCAATATAAAAGGTTAAAATTAATTTATCTCAAATTAAATACATGAACAAAGCTATTACTTATAGCAGATTTCTAATACTCTGTCAATACCCTATTTGTTGTTCTGGCCTTGCATTGGCTGTATTCAAAAGAAAAGCTGTTAGTTGTGGGGGGTTTCAACATCCTATGGGTATGATTTTTGGGCGTCCTTAATTTACACCACAGCCCTGAAAATCCAGGACACCTAGCAGCTGCTTTTAGCTCTTCTATCCTCTTGCTAGGAAAACCAGTGACAGACTGATTCTCTCAAGCAGTCTCAGGCCTCACCCTTTATCATCAGTGCAGAAAAATGCAGAGTCGGAAGTGTGAACAAACTTTGAGTACGTTTTTCTTCCATGTTGATTATATGTATGCTAAAGAAAAATGAGCTGCAGGGGTGCCATGAATAAACAGTGTACAGACTGCAGTGTCAGGGAGATTCCTCTCTGTCCATGAAGTGAGCTTCAGAAAAAATCTGTCCTGTTGATGAAAGGAACCTGGACAATGGGCTGTATGTATCCCACCTTTACATCCAGGACTCAGGAGTCATCTAACCATCATCACCAAGAAATATTTCTCATCACCTGGAGTCCCTGAGACACTGCCAAGGGGCTGACAGAGGGGACAGGAGGGGTCGGAGTGACCTGTGCTCTTCTGAAGTACCAGCAGGAGACCATGGGAGATAAACTTGGTCTTGACAAACAGCTTTATCTGTCTGTGTTCCAGCAACTGAATCTCAAACACAAATAAGGTACCTATTGATTTCATTTGTAGCATGTCACCGTCACTTGCAGCATGTCTAAACAGAACTTAAGCTGTCTGAGGCAAATATTTTAACATATGGAATTCTCCAGGAAGCTTCAGCCCAATAATATAATAATATAATAATGTTTTAGTATTTCATCTCACAGGAGGCAGTTTGCCTCACATTAAGACAACCATTCAGACAGTTTAAAAGAGGTATTCCTTCTCACATTTTCCTTGTTGCCAGGAGAATAGGCAAAAAAAGAGACTGCTCTCCTTGTTTCACGTCAATCTTTGGCTTCATCTTTTCACAGAGAGAGTGTAGTTCAAAGCAACTCCTACCGTGTTCTAACAGTGTCAAGGCCACTTTAAACTGAGCAACTGTAGGCAATAGAATTAGCAGAATAAAATATGATCTTTAAACAGTTTTATGAAGTATGAATTGAACCCAACTTATATGTACTTTTCCCGTGAAATGCAGTGTGGTTGCTTGCTGCAATTAATATAAAATAAATTGTGCCAGTCATCTGCAATTGTAAAAAATATTCTGTCCTTTACTGTTTAATTCTGAAAGGAAACTCAATCAATGAAGTTGTTGCACTAAAGCACAGGGAATGAGGAAAGGCAACAAGCCCAGAGCTGAACCGGAAACCTCTGCTCTGATGCATCGCTTCAACATCACTGAATCCTACAGCACCCTCACTTTATGCTCTTGTACTTGAAAAGTGCAGCTGCTTATCTTTCAACTTTTCTTTAGAAGGTGCTCAAGCATTTTAGAGAATCGCAAATTTTTATGATTTTCTTCACTCTGTTTTCTCCAAAGTCAAGGCTGAAAGCAGCTGGCTTCCTAAAGTCAATTGAGAGATTTATATTTACTTCAGTTCCAGACTTCACAGTTGAGAAACTGATGTATCAGTCAATCCAAATAATAAATCCCTTAGACAGAGTAAACTCTAAGACCGTGGTCTGGTCTTTTAACTATAAAGCAATTCCTGTAATGTCAAATAGACTGCTGATATGAATAAACAATACTGAAATTGAATGAGTATCAGAATTGTTTCCAAATAATTAAGAAATTATTCCTATGGAGGATATTAGGTTTTATTCAAATAAAATGAAGTTTATAAATCTGCATACAAATGCAATTAATTAGTTATATATATATTATTTTTTATATACTATATGTATATACACACAAGAGACAGGGTTTTTTTGGTTTCTGTCTTGTCTATAAAAATTATGCATGCACATTTTTCATCTGTAAGTGGCAACTATTCTGTACGTCTGAAACAGGTAGATTCCTATGTAATATTAGATTCTAATAGCTTATTAGTACTTTTTTGTTGTTGTTTTTCTCTTCCTCCCTCTGGATATCTAGATAGAATAATTTTCATATTTCTTTTACTTCAGAATTTAGCAACTTTACTTTGCTAGTTAACTTGAGTCTTCCTTACCACAGTTTGTATCTGTATATAAGTATCCCCAAAAAAATTAGGAACTAAGATATCACGTACCTAAATGGCATGATAAGATTCATAGTTAAATAGTTTAGGCTGAGGAGGTAAGAGGATTTATTTTGAAGCGCTTTTTGTCAGCTTTTGTGTTATGAAATTGTTATGTTTGGGGAGAAAGTAAAGGGCTACAATCCATTATATGCAAATCATGCGCTGCTCTTGGCAATTATATCCCAATTTCTGTTTCCTGCAGCACCTATCCCTGTTTTAATTCCTAAAAGTCTCTATTTGATATAAAGCCACGTGTTCAGGTAAACACAAAGTACTTTGAGTCTCATGTTATAGCCTAGTATAGGTAACCAAAGTGTAGGTCTGTCCCCAGGAGATGGATATGTAAGAAGAGGATGAAGAAAAGCTGGCTCCTTAACGAACTATCTCACCCTACTTATGATCCAACACTGATCTTGAACAGCACACCCTATTTTTTCAAAAATGTGCCAAAAATGCATTTTTTCAGAAATGCAGTAACATTTGGCAGGGTATTTAAACACTGGAATAGTGTGTCCAAGGAGGTTTTGAGTTGTCTATTCATGGAGATGTTCAGAACCCAACCAGACACAGCCCAGAGGCTGAACCTTGTTTGAGTAGAGGGCTTGGCCTGCGTGACATGCAGAGAGGACTTGCAGCTCCAGCTAGTCTATGATTCTGTGATTTGTCAGCTGTGGCAGAACTTACAGTAGTTATTGATCTTATATGATTTTAAAACGTTTCTTTCCTGATGAATTCAAAGGTGTTTTTGCCTCTGAGCTCATGACCTGTCACACAGGTTGAATAGATGAAAACAAAGCTGAATACTGCAACCAGAAATCAATATACAAACAACGACTATGCCCGATGGATGTAACTATGAGTTACTCATTCTTTCAGCTGTCTGGACTTGGAAAGCAAAAAAAGCCCACAACCAGCCAATTAACCAACTAACCAAATTTACAGCCTGAAAAACATGATTCATTAGAAATGGGTTCTGAAACATCGCCAATGAATAAAAGGATATTTTTTTCCTAAAAATATTTCCTTTCTGCTAAAAGACAAAAGTGAGACTGAGTTTCTCAAGATGAACTCTGAGATACTGGAAAGAATCCACTGGAGGCTTGCCATGATTGTGAGGAGCATGGGACACACAACCTGATAGGAATGTTTGAGGGAGCTGTACTAGTTAAGAATTCTAAAGTGTAAAAAGGAGTATGCCTGAGGTTGGTTGAGGTTACAAAGGCATAAAGAAAATTAATTTTGTTTGTGGGAAACAGTAAAAGGAAGTGAAATGGCCACATATGTCACTCAGAAAGTTCAGGGTAGGAATAAAAAGATGCTCGATAGGAGAGTAGGGCACACTGGATCAGATTTCAAGAGCAGATCTGGGCTCCCCATATTGGAGATTTTCAAGACTCAGCTTAACATAATCATGGATGGCTTGATAAGCCTACACTTGGTCAGATGTACACAGCTAATAACCATTGTTTCTTCACATGGTTTGAAAAAGCTTGTAACTTTGGGATTTGTAAAGCAGACACTGCAGCAACCAAGTCCCATACAATGCAGGTGCTAGTTTGTCTTAAGGAGAGACCACCAATAAGAGTCTTTGAAAGAAAACATTACATGACATAGCCCAGACTGGCTGACAGTGCCTAAAACAAAACAGATTTATCTAAAAGATGTATTTCTTTTCTTTAAATATTGTTCTGTCAAAGGGCCGTTCTCAGCATAAGGAGGCAGACTGACAAGAAATAGATTTTCTGACCACTGAAAATGAAAAATTACAATACTAGTTTTTTGAGAGGTATGAGGAAACTAGATTAGAAGAAAAACTCCAACTGCTCTAGTACTGCCAGGAAGGAAAAAAAAAGTTATACTGGAGAAACAAATGCAACTCTCTTAAATTAAGGGGTTGAAATAATTTTATTTATTGATTCAGCTATTTAGTGGTTTGAATGCTATTTTAATAATATCCTTTTAAGAGTCTGAAAGACTAATGTGCAGGTACCAAAAAGGTATTTCTGACATGCACAACCATATAAGTTACTCACAGAATCTAATTTTAAGCACCTGATTTCCACTCCTCAATAAAGAGCCAGTCTTTTTATTCCTCCCTTGCTCAATGCTAGAAGGAAATCCCTCTCAAAGACAATTCAGAATGGCTACACTGAAAGGATCTCTATCTCCATAATGAAGACAGAATAAAAGTAGCCTCTTATGGCCCTGTGCAAAGCAGACATTTAAAGTTCACCCACTTGCAAATGACACTTGCATTTTCAAGTACTTATTTTATATCTGTACATAAGTACATTAGTATTTTGTGCCATTAAGAGCTCTTAAATGTATCTCTCCATTGTGTCAGCAAATCTTGTAGTTTATTTGTATAAACTGTGGCATAAAGATACATGACACATTTAAATGTATCCAGATTGGAAAACGTGACTGTAGTGTACTTTAGTAGCCTCTCCACATGTCTACATGCATCTGAAGCCAATAACAAAAGGCTTTCCAGCTGTGACCAATACTTTACTTTCCATAATTTCTCATGAAGTTCTACTCAAAATAATGTTTTTTACACTGAAAACTCATAATAAATTGTTGTCATATATGCTTATTGCATAGTCTTCAAAAAATTTGATCTTGGATTAGTCTTGAAGTTTACAATCTAATAAGAACAGTTCTGTAAGTGAAAACATACAAACACAGAAAAGCAAGCCAGCAAAATTGCCTGGAACACCTAAAGGCTAACTAATCAACCAGAGTGAAAACTTTTATTTCCTGAAATATTTTTAGTCCTAAAACGGTTCTCTAAAGCAGTTTTTGAGGATTGGGTGTTTTTCACATGAAGTACAAAAACATGTTTTACCCCATTAGAATAGCAGAATTATACACTGAGTCAGATTATTCTTTTGAAATATACAAGGAATATATTCAGTAAATTAAGCTGGACAGGTGAACTTGTTTTTGAGTACGTTGCTGGACAAGAGACCATCAAATATATTCTTACATAGAAAATAAGACTAAATAATGTAAATTCCTCTTTCCCTTTGCATCTGTCTCTCACTTTCTTTTTAATCTTCTCCTCCCCATGATTTTTCTCTGGTAACTGGAAGCTATCCCAGTATGTCTCCTGTAAGTCACTCTCAAAGTGTCTTCAGATAAGATTAATCCAAGTATAGAAGTTCATTTCTGAGTTACTGATCTAGAGTGCTTTTTAGATTCAAAGTGAACATAATCACTTCTATCTTGAAATCATAGAATGGAAGTCTAAAACAAGCTGAGTGGATAAAAGAAAAATTGCTCATTGAATCTCTCAGAGAAGGGCTCAGCTTTGCTGCTGTTGCTGAAACTGAAGATATTGGGGTAGAGGGAAGAGAGCGAAGGAAAAGGCTGGACTTATGGTATAACTGCTGTCATATGGCATACAATGAAAGTGGGAAAACATTAGCTTATATAAAAGCATGGACTGATGAAGCAGTGACATGGTTAGTGTCACTAAAAGGTAGGCGTGAATTGGTCTATATCAGAAGGAAGAAAACATAATTTATTTGCCACATGTGGTCAGCTGTTCCTCTTCCAAAGGACAGTATTACTCCCATGTATGAAAACTGAATGGGGGTAATGGATATGTAGTTTATTTTTACCAGATAAGTAGTAACACATACAGATATTTCTCATAAAGGCTGTGTTTTGTATGCAACATATTTAAGTATAGATTATCAATCTCTCATGTCCCAAATACATTTTGAAAAATTATCCTGAATAAAGGCTGAAAAGACAAATTCCCACTCCTCTTCAGCTCTGTTAAACTGTACAACAGAACTGATGAAATGCTTTGTGAAAAACTGAAATCAGTAATTAAGGTAAAGTGAAGAGCTCAGTGCATTTTCTGGAAGTAGAAATTATCATTCTTTAACAAAAAAGATATTATACCCATCCACATTAATTGAGACTATTACGTTTACATGGAATTTTGCCGTGGTTACATGAGGTTTTCTTCTCAGCTGAGAAGATGAATTGACAATAACTTCTGAAAATCTCAGAACCAGTCTTCTGCCCTAGTGAAAGTTTCAGAGAGCCAGGAAAAAAAGCAAGCTGAGACAATTCAGTACCAAAGTGATGCAAGGGCAATCACTTCAATTAGTCAGAAAAAAAAGTGAATGGGTAAAAAAACCCCACAACTAAACCTATAAGATCTTTATATTTCTCTCTGTTTTCCTCTTTAGAATTAATGAGACAAAGTAAGCATTATTTTGTCCTTGATGGTAGGTGATTTAAGACACAGCTTGAATCCTTGTTATATGTTCCTGAGTCTGAAATCAGGACAGAATTTGAATTATATGACTTTTTCCCCATATATATGTGACTTGTGGCAAAATAATTTCTTTCAGGTTAAAACAAAGGACAGTATAAAAGCTATCCATCACTCAGGAAGACAGCTGTTGCTACAGATTGCATAAGGTAACCAGAAGGAGAAGTTCAAGGTTTTGTGGAGGTTGATGAATGACTGAATATCCTTTGCTTCCATGACTTCTATACAATTTTTTCACTTACAAAAGTGAAACAACCCTAAACTGCAGCAGTTAACACGACAAGTCACGTGGTGCAATATCTGACAGAAGGCTTCAAGGGGTTTTTTTCTGTGTAGAGTAGGATTTACACTTGATTTTAAAAAATTACACCACTGCATGAAAAAGGACTATATGCACAGTATGCTATGCAATATATGCATGAAAATTGTACAGAATTGTTCTGAATGAGTCAATGTTTTGCAATAACACATCCTTGATGTTCTTTATTATGCTGATATGTTTCGTGATTAATATATATATATAACAAATATCAATTAAAATGCTCTGTATCTTGCTACATTAAAAGATTTTAATACTGACCTAGGCCCATGACAAATCCACACCTGCCTCTGGTTCATCTGAAATACAGAAAGTAAAAAAGGAGAATGAAAAATGTCAAAAAACGTACTATAGAGCAAATTAGAAAAAATCAATATATGCAATTTGGTCTTCACACTTTTGAAAATACAGTGTATAATAGATGTCCGTAAAAGAAAAAATAGGATATATTAGCACAAGTTTAGATTTGTCATGGTGTGAGTACCAAATGCAAAGATACTTACCTTGCATTTTGATCTGTAGATGTCATTACAGATTTATGCCAAAAATAGAAGTGAACTTTTTTAGAATCATCAAAAGGATTACTAATAGTTAAAAAATACTAGTATATACTCCTGAAAAAGAATTCCTTAAAATGATTTTGTCAATGAGTTGTGATTGATAAGCATCTGCAAATTAGTCAAATAGTAGCATTTTCATGTTGTTTGGTGTTTTCATCCTCGGATTATTTTTTTTTTCATAGAAATTAAGATCATTTTCCCACGTCATATAGTGTTAAGATCCCTGACAGTACACTAGGAAAAAGGCTTTTATGGTCCTCACAGCATAATTCAAGGTCAGGGATATATTCTGTCTGCACTTCATTGCCTAGACCATTTCTGCTGTAGTAGAGACAACAGAAATCAAACAGATGTGACAAGAAGAGAAAGGAAAAATACCTTTGACATAGCAGTGAGGGAGAGGAATTAGTCAAATTATTATAAAAAATATACCAGTGTTATAACTCTCATAAATTATGTTTTACAAAATAGATACAGTCGCAGATTCTAAACTAAAACAAATTGGTATGGATGTCAATATAGATATATGGCACTTCTAATTAATTAGATTGCAAAATTAATGATCTAAAATCTACAAAGTACTCCATGTTGAGAAAATGTAGTCCATTTTATATTATTAACACCAGCCTTCAGGAATTAAGAAAACTGGTCAAAGGTGCTTTTCTGTGGCTTCCAGCTAAATTGAATCTCTTGCATAATTAACTTTTATCTTTGATTCTTTCAGGACCTTCATTCAGCTGAGAAGTTGCTTATGGTATTTTTGGCTAGTAAGCCTATTTATGGACAGTTGGAGTCTGGGGATTTTTTGTCAACAACAATGCACTACATTGATATTAAAATAAATTTTGAAAATTTCTGAGGCAGACATAAATCTGGTCCCATAATGTTACAATATCTTTGTCATAATATCTACGCAGATTATGCTGTAGTTGCACCTTAGTGGTGAGAATGTAACTTACATATTTGTCATAAAACAACCCTGCTGAAGAGGTATTCAATGAAATTATAACACATTCAGAATCTTCTCTTTCCTCCTTAGTAACATTACTAAGACACCAATAGAAAAAAAGCACTTTTTCCCCACTTTTTATATTATTAGAATTTAATCTGAGAAGACTATTTCAGAAACATTTATTTGGGATTTCTTGCGCCAATTGAATTTTGGAGCAGTTCATATAGCTGAGCAGCTGTTCTGCTGCTCTGGTTTTGAAATGGAGTAATAGAGTTGGCTTCAAAATCAGGAAAACTCTTGAGTTGTCATGAGTTTCCTTCAATTGTAGAAACCAATGACTCATTGCTTATTACTGCTTAGAATTTTGAACTCAGTTATGACAGGCTCATGTCTATCTTAGAAGTTGTTTTTACATCACAGTAGTTCACAGAATAGATTTTAAAAATAAATCCTTCTTGAAATAATTACTCTCTCATCAAAACCAGTATTAAATTTTCCATGACTTAAATAGAAAGGAAACCAGGCAGATAATAAATGAGCATTTGATAATAATTTTTCCGTTAATTGATTTTCAGTTTGTACAGATTTAACTGTGGGGAGAAAGAGACACTGTATTTATCCTTGATCACTTCTAGAAAAAAAAAAATCCAAGAATATTGTGTTAAGAGGATATATTCAACAGTGTTTGAAATCAACGTGGATTTTAAAATTGAATACAGACTGGGAGTCTGGACCTTAAAGCAGAAGAGGCAGCAATTTAAACCTGAGGATTAAAAAACAGATAGGAAAATTATGGGAGTTTTCCAGCTTCTATGTTCTACCATTCTCGTTCTCACTAGTACTCCAGATGTAACTATGAACTGTAATGAAAACTCAACTTGCCATCTATTTTTCACTATTTTTTTGCTGTCCTTTTTCTTCTTCCATCTTGTATACTTTGGGACATGAGCTAAAAGGCAAATTTCTTCACTCTTTGTTTTTCTTTTTAAATATGGAGTAAAATTTTCAGAGAAATTAAACTGCTTGAGTCCATGGAATTCTAACTATATATCAAAACACTAACATTATGTTAATTTCTGGAACTGAAAGAGATCTCAACCAACTGGTGCAAGAACCTTAATTTTCCAGATACTTGCATTGTATATTTTTTCCCATGTCCTGTCTTTTCCATGACCTGATAAGGAGCTATACCTACTCCATAAGAAAACATTTTGATAACCTCTTTGTGCTAGGAAGTTTATTTAAATAACTAGTTTTCATTTATTCATATACATATTCATATGTTGTATGTACTAGCTTTTGTTCCAGCCTTCCCTATATCTGAAGTTGTTTTGATCTTTTTTCTTTTCATTCTCTAATCCTTCAGTCATAAAGAAATTACAAATGTTACTCATATCCTTTTTGGCTTTTGTATTTGTAGGCTGAAGAAACAATGTACTTTTAATTCCATGTTCTAAATTAGCTTTCATCCCCTTTATCATTCAAGTAATCCTTCCTTTTGTATTCTCACAGTCCCACCCATTTTTTTTTCTTAAACATGAATTGAATTGTATGTGTGCTATTTCTGATATCTTGTCAGTTCTATGTATGCTTCCCTTTTATTACTGGATGTCTTTGTCAGCTCTTCATCATTTCCTTTTTTTCAGACTTGTATTGTCCTGGGAATACATAGTTGTCTATTGATCAACTACTACAACTGTTTTTTCATTCAGTTGCTCCCAACAAGAAAAAAAATTCTGCTTGCAATTTTTCATTTTGTGTTACTGATTTTCAGCTTGTATATTTGTCTGCTCATAAACGGTTTGGATTGGAAGGAACCGTAAAGGTCATCTAGTTCCAACCCTCCTGCCATGGACAGGGACACATTCCACTAGACCAGGCTGTTCAAAGACCCATCCAACCTGGCTTTGAACATTCCAAGGTCTAGGGTATCCACAACTTCCCTGGGCAACCTGTTCCGGGGCCTCATCACCCTCAGTAAAGAATTTCTTCTTAATGTGTAATCTAAACTTGCCCTCTTTCAGTTCAAAGCCATTGCCCCTTGTCCTATCACTACATGTCATTGAGAAAACTCCCACTTCAACTCTCTTGTAGGTTTCCTTTAGGTGGTAGAAGGTTACCTAGAACCTTATCCTCTCCATGTTGAACAATCCCAGGTTTCTCTGCTTGTCTTCATAGGAGAGGTGCTCCAGCACTCTGATCATCAAAATCATTCAGTTTTTCCTCTTTTATTGAACTCTTTTTTCTATAGAAGTCGTCCTTTCTGAGTTGCTGCTGTGAAAATACATCAGAATATCCCAGTTTTGGAAAGGGTTTTTTGTTTGTGGTTTGTAGTTTGGTGTTTTTATAGAATTATTTAATGTAAGTGTTGCTGAGTAGAACTATTAGTGTGTTTTTTAGTTTTCAAGTAATCATATTACCAGTCCAATGGTCCTGTATTAATTTATACATCTAATTAACTCTAATGAATGCAAGACACTTGCATTTGTAAATACTTCAGTTCTTTATGGTCTGTGCATTTGGCAGTGCAAAAGCTTCTTGGTGCCAATCTTGATTAATGATAGTAGTGTAGATATTCATAATCATTTACTATAACTTTGACTTGGGGAGTTGTTCAGGATTTTCTGCATTTGATTTTCAGTTATGCAATGTATTTATTGAGATTGTGTAGTGAAAGACAGAAATTTTAGGGTGACAGCCCATAAAAGTACAAATCTGTCTGACTGAAAAAAATTAACATTGATCTGTGGAGCAGAATTTTGGTTTAGCGGTACCCATTAATTCTTGAATTTCTTGGAAATACACTCCATGGACTTTGTCATTTTAGCATTCTTACCTAACAGTTAATATTGCACAGTGAATGGTTTCTTAGAACATATGTTTTCTCTTTTCAGTAGCTTTTTAGTCTCTGTTCCAGTTTTGCCTTCATTTCTGATATATTCTCTGTCCTCTGCTATAACCCAGTGAGGCATAATAAACCTAAATTCTTAGCACTTTCTAGGGTGAATATTATTGTCAGGATATTGTTATACATTTTCCTTATAGCTGGGGGCCTTCATTCCAACTCTCACTACACTCAAGAGATCTCACTTGGATCTAATTTTGGCTTAGCTTGGGTGTATTTTCAGCAAAGCCCAATGAATGTATTTGTAATGAAAGCACACATTGTGCTGGGAGGGAAATGACATAATGCAAACAAATCTGTTGTCTTCAAAATAGCTGTAATATCTACAAACCAACCTCAAAGTCACTGTGTTTTAGATTTTATTACTGTTGATGTTAAGGGAGTTTTATTTTCTGAAGCTTAGTGAATATAATAAATGCTGCCAGAATAGATTTCAACAAATGGTTTTCATTACAGAAGTTTGAATGACAAGTAAGTAAATATAGTGAATAGCAATAGTAATGCAAAAAAGATTATGCCCTCTGGTAGCCAAATATTTATTTCTGATCTTCTTTTTCATTGAAGGAAAATTACTTGCCCTATATTATGAAATTTGACAAAGGAGTAAATCCAATATGAGGTATATAAACCTGCAACCTGAGTAAAATATAGCCCCTTTTCTTGTATATATTGCTGTACATAGAATTATATCACAGGATGATTCAGGCTGTGAGGGACTTCAGGAGGTCTCCAGTCCAATCCCCTGCCCAAAAAAGGGCCCACTCTGGTATCCTCACATCTTGGTCTAGCCAGGCCTTGAATTCCACCAAGGACAGAGATGACACAGCCTCTCAGGAAAATCTGCTGTACTGCGTCCTTGTCCGTGTGTGCAAACAGAATCTTTCGATACTTAGCCTAAACCTTTCCTTCAGCCAATGTCTTTCATTGTTCTCCCCTGACCCACTGTGCCACAAGCGCCTCAATCTCCTTGGTGACCCCTTTTAGGTGCTGTGAGTCTGTGTGCTGCACTGGAAGGCATCCGTTCTCCAGCCTAGCCCAGCCCTGCTCTGACAGTACCTCCCCATGGGGCAAATGCTCCAGCCTGCACCATCCTGAGGCCCTCCACTGAGCTTCTCACCATTTGCCTATTTCTCTGCTGTGCTGGGGGCCAAAATTTGATGCAGCCTTGAAATATGGTCTGAAAAATACCACATATTTTTAGGGTTCACAATCCTGTCCTTCAATTTACAGACCATGCTCCTGTTCATACATCTCAGGAGCCGTTCACTATTGTTACTCTTAGGGCACACCATGGGGTCATGTTTGCCTCTCTGCCCATCACCTTCCACTAAAACCAGGTTGCTCAAGGCCCCATCCAACCTGGCCTTGCACAATTCCAGAGAAAGGGGAACATATTGAAGGGAACTGCATGAATTTGGTCTCCAGATTTCAAATGGCTAATGGCATTTTTAATTCAGAGTGGCTGGTAAAGAGATGTATACACATGGTAAATATTCTCATATTGACAGAACAAGAGGCAAAAGGCTCAAGTTGAAATACAGAAATTTTCATTTCTTTACACTCACATGGTGTGGGACATCCCTTTAAGGATGTTCCCCAAAATATTCTGCACTAGTCTATACTGCTGAGGTTTTTATATCTGGCTGTTGACAAAGGCTGCCAATCAGATCAGCTCAGAACACTGTGATAGACCTTTTCAGCAGTTTCAGGCCCTATTTTCATGTCAGCTGCTGATACAAGATCCATGTCAAGATTCAGTTATTCTCAGTTCTTACTTTTGTTNTGTTTTAAGTTCATATTATTTTCTTTTACCTTTAATTCTGTTAGTAATAAACCTGTTTATATTCTTTAAAGTGTTGAGCCTGCTTTTTGCCCACTCCTAACTTCTTACCTCACAGAGAGTAAAGTCAGCGAATGAAACTGTTACACTTAATTAGTGTTTCTGCCTAGTTTCAAAATTAAAACCCACGTCATTGAAATACAGAAATTTTCATTTCTTTACACTCACATGGTGTGGGACATCCCTTTAAGGATGTTCCCCAAAATATTCTGCACTAGTCTATACTGCTGAGGTTTTTATATCTGGCTGTTGACAAAGGCTGCCAATCAGATCAGCTCAGAACACTGTGATAGACCTTTTCAGCAGTTTCAGGCCCTATTTTCATGTCAGCTGCTGATACAAGATCCATGTCAAGATTCAGTTATTCTCAGTTCTTACTTTTGTTTTTCTTTTCACCACAACTTATCAGAGTTGTGTCCTCTTTGCATTTGACTCTGCTCCAGGACAGGGCAAACTCATGATATTTCTGCATCACCAGAAGAACAGGGTTTGTCTGAACAGTGAAAGAGAATGATGACTGGTCTTTCCTAGAAAAGGATCCTAAGGGTGAGAATAGAGGCAGACTACTAGAGAAGGACAAGTGTATTTTGCTTAGTCGTCAGTCTCTGATAACATAAAAAAAAACATTTTCCAGAGACATAATTCAAAATATCTTCTGAAATATGAAAACATAACTACTTCTTTTGTGCACAATGATTGCTTCATTTTCACTGCCTCCTCTGCTCTTTGCTAAACCTTTTCAGAAAATAAGAGAACAAATAAATGATCCAAAGATTTTACTGCATAAAAATTTAGTGGGCTGATTATGTGCAAACTTCTTCCCATTTTGGGTGGCTTGGGAGAACTAACAAGGCTTCAATTGTGAATCTGATAGTAAATTAAAACAAAAAAGTAAGGATCCTGACATGTATCACGTGTTTGCCTCAAATACATAAAAGGAAAGCTTCTTACAACGGTTCTTCACAAAGAAATATGAACCCATTAGGAAAAATATGCAAAAATCTTTAGTTTCCTCTGATCCAAAGGAAGTCTTTTTAATTCAGTAGACAAGTCTTTTATCTACCTGGATCTTGGATCTATCTGGATGTATTAACCTATCTATACTTGTACCTATTTGGATGTATTCCAAAATTCCAGCCTTTCATACCTACTCCATAAAAATAAAAGATTAAAACATATTTGGTCATCATAGTCTTATTAAGAAACAAGTTTGATAACAGATAGCTCTAATCATACTCTCACTGTAGGAAATGAAATCTGTCTGTAGAAACCAACACACATTTGCAAGCCTATATAAAATTTTTATTAAGATAGGTTTTTGAAAAGATCATAATGATTTCAATGTTGTCTGACAGGCAGTTCTTAGTTTCATCAAAAGAACAATTTTTCACCCACAGTTTATAAAACTTTTGAACTGACTTAGAACATTTCCCAGGTATTCTTTTATCTGGCTTTAGAAGACAAAGAAAACCTAGATCTGACCTTCTTGGCTTGTATGTCATTACATTTGATTGATCAATCAGCAGGAAAGCTAGACAGAAAACTGCCAGAGAAAGATGGGATTAGCTCAGTTGGTTAGAGCATGGTGCTAATAATGCTAGGGTTGGGGGTTTGATCCCTGTATGGGCCATTCTCCTAAGAGCTGGATTTAATGATCCTTCTGGGTCCCTTCCAACTCAGAATATTCTGTGATCCTGTGAAAATTCTAATTCAAGTTTCATTTAGGTGGACAACTACAGCCTTAAGATAAATATTTAGGAGGAAAAGCTAAAGACACTAAGTTCTATCTGTTGTCTCTTTTAAATCACAGAACCAAGAGTCGATGAGCATGGTCGACTTTAGAATTACTTGTGCAGAATTGGATGGCTTACTTCCGGCACTGTCAATTGTCACAATCCTAAAGCCCTAAGTTTTTTGTTAAACACCTGATGTGCTTCCAGGAATGTCATGCCAGGAAATTATGTTTATGCAGCAATTAAATTTGGAATCTTTTATAGTGACAGTGTCTTCTGACCAAAAAACCACCAAATCTAAAACCCCGAATTATCATTTTAATTTTACCTTTCTGTTGCATGTTACTTTAAATGCTGTGCAATTCTTGTCTCAAAGATAATTTGCTCCACTGCTACAGCATCAATCCTGTCCAAGGACTCTGATGCTGTAATTAGAGATACTGAAAAAGGCTCTTTTTTCCAGCTTTTTAGAAAATGATATCAAATAGACAATTAAAAACTTTCAAGACATTTGGAAGACAAACTAACCTCCTAATTATTATCTGATCTCATTATCTATCTCACAGTCAAAGGAAAACAGCTATTAGCAAGTCCAGATACACTGCTTGAGACTATCATGCATGGTAATGTGATTGCAGGAAAACTATGGAAATGACCTTTTCAACATTTTTCTTGAAGTATTCTCTTGAACAGCTAAAATGATAGAGCACTGGCAGTCAACCCTAAAATCAAATGAAATCCATTGAGTGTAGGAACTGAAATAAGACCAGAGAACCAGGGAAAATTACTCAATAGACCATTTTAGTCCCATGCTTGTAGACAATGACTTGAGATGGCAGGTGAACTGGTGTGAAAAAACACAAACTCATCTGTAAGCTTTCTTCCAAAGCTTAAATCAAAATACTATTAAAACTCTGAACCACAACTTTGTGAAATACCTAACAGAAAAAACCTTTTAAATCACTCATTGATTTTGTTTGTGTGTAAATGCATACTCACAAAGCTGTTCTTTTCCTAACAGCAATGCAGATTTATATGCATTTTACTAACACGGTTCTGGTTTTATTCTTCAGGAGTTGTAATCTTTGTTACTGATGTTATTGAAAAGAGGTTCATTCTGACATGTGCAAATATTTGTATATTATATGAATAATTACACGGACATGACAAGAAGTATTTTTCTTCCAAACTCGTAAAATTATTCTCCCTCTAGGAAAAAACTATAGTCATTGTCACAATTATTTTTGTGGTGATGGCATAGTACTAACTCTAACAGAAAATATGGAAAAAACCAAAATAGTATAAAGTAGAATATTATTTAAAGTCAAAATCAATGAGTGCGTTTGGTGTAGGTGTTGATGTGTTGGCAGCCGGGCAGAGCTGCAGGCTTGTCCTCTGTGTGAAGAAACCAGGGATTGCCCCATGCTGGACCTAGCTGCTTCCAGATGGCTTTAAACCAGACCCTATGCAGAACACAGAGGAGCCCTTTCCCTGTGCCAGCCTTCCCTCACCTCTGGGTCTGGGTGGGTCTGTCTGGAGCTAATGAGTGAGGTGGAGTCTAGCTGAGAGGAAGGAAAGCTGATGTTTTAATGCTTGTCTTTGTTTCTTACTAGGTGAATCTATTTCCCCCAGACAAATCTGCTTTGACCTTGATGGTGTTGCAAGCAATATCCCTGTCTTCTTCTCAGCCCACTAGATTTCTCATTCTTGTTTTTATCCCATTTCTCTTCCCCCATCCTGCTGAGGAGGCAGAATAAGAGAGCAGCTGGGTGGACATTTAACAGTTAACCACATTATCACAATAAGAAAATGTGCTACCACAATGAGAAAATTATTAACAACCTTGATGAGTATTCATAACAAGTAATGTGACTGGTTTTCAGTTTTATCAGTGTCTGTGGATTCCTTTAAATAGCATGAACAACATGATTATTCTTAGTCTCTCCTGATCTCCTGACATACATCCATCTTTTGGGGATAGCTGAAAGATATATATAGTAGGAGTTTATGTTTTTTTATCTCCAACTTTTACCATATCTTCTCTGCTAATTGTCTATTTGATTTTTCCTACTCAGTCAGTCTATCACCATGCCCAGAGGATGTTTGCTCAGAACACTTTAACTCAATAAAATGTAGCAGTACTTGACAGAGTTTTGCTGTGGTTTGACAATGGAAAGATTTAATCACATGAAAATTTCATGGAAATTATCTTCCTTGAAGTACAAGAGAAGCAGAAGCAGATGCACAGCAGTATGAAAGCCACAGCGTTGTAATTGGACTTTACAGTCTGAAAGCAGAATTTTCAACAATATTCTAGTGCAATGTCTAAGCTCAACTGATTCTCAGGACCCCCAACAAAATAAAAGTGTATATTAATTGTTCAGAAAACTAAAACCTAATGGTAGTTTCTCTATTTTGGGAAGGAAGAGGGTGGGTTTTGTTGTTGTTATATTGAGACATCTTTAAGTATAACTTTTGGTATGTTGCAAATTGATTTTCAGACTCTTTTGTATTGTTCACAGTTAAATGAACAAAATTCAAGTATTATACATAATTCATCTGTTCATTTGGCTTAAACTTATGCAAATAATTCTAAATTCTACAGCTGTATCACTTTTTTTCTCTGCTCTTATGTTTTAAGAAAGAAATTTTTCAACATATCAAACCAGAAAAACTGGACAAAGAATGAAAGTATTATTACAGAAAACAATAACCATAAAATAGGAGAAAACTTTTCATAATATTTTGATATTTAGTCTTCTTCTTCCTCACCACTTTCTTATCCGGATATCTTACTTCAAGAGTTTAAGTCCTCCGAAGTAGTACTTGCTTCAAAAGGGAGAGAAAGTACAAGAACAACAAAACATTAGTTGTCTAAAATCCTATCACTTCTAATATCCTTGGGTTTGCTTTCAGTTTAAAACCCCTGGAACATAAAAAGACATGCTGTTTCCTCAATTCCCTTCACAAGGATATTTATTCCATGAGTAAGGAACAAGAGTATGAGAAGAAAATATTTTAGTTTTATAACTTTTCTGATTCTTTTCTATATCCTTAATGGTAATACTGCAAGTGAACTTTTCAGTTTTCCTTAGCTGTAAGCATGGAAAATTTGTATTAGCAATGTAAATATCAAACAAAATAGAAAACATCATAAATTACATATATGCACTGAATCACTCATGAGTGTATATTATACAACTTAATTATGTTTTTTATAATGGACCAGGGAGAACAATCTATGGACCAAAAATAAAAATTCATCTTAGGGGACAAGATTACATTACTGTGATTTTTTTTGGATGACATAATATACTATTTTGAATTCAGGTGAAATAAAAAGCTGCAAGAACATCAGTTCAGGCTATCAAACCTGAAACTACATACCACAATAAATGAAAACAAGCAAAAATCTTGATTTTACACAGCAATAAGCTCCGTATATTTTATTAAAATGGCATGTGGTAGTCTGTCAAGCTTTCATATTTTAAATTTAAATTAAAATTTATGTAATTTTTCCCTTTACAGAAATGGAAATTTTGAAAAGTAGAAATGTCAAACAATGGCATATGCTTATTAAATATTATCATTTTGTTTATTTCCTCAGGATAGATTTTTTACCCCAGCAACTATTTATTTTGAATAGAATAAAATAATTTTTAAGTGTTATAACATGCTCTATGTCAAATTCCAGGACTGACTTGCGTTACAATGTAGTTTCATTGGGATACATTTGCATTTTTAATCTAGTGCAGGATTAGGCCATAAATACAAATCTGATGAAGCATGGAAGGTTTTGATTGCATTTGTACAGACACACCTAAACCATTTTTTTTATAATTGATAGTAAGTCACATTGTTGTAACTGTTGTCAATCAAGTATTTGCACAAAATTATAACTTCTAATAATACATATTGTAGAGTTCTTGAATTCAGTCATGAAGAATGATACAATATCTTTTAAACAATAAAATTTAAATAATTTAAATTTTGTAGGGGAACTTTTTAAAGGCCTCCTGTTGCTTACTAATCTTGGCCCAGTGCTGCTGGAGCTAATCTTTGATTGTTTTGATTGTTGCAGACAAGTGGTTTGGCCACTTAAAGAAACACTGTCAAAGGTCTTGGCAATCACAAGGTTTGATATGATTTTGGGAAAGTGCAGCTTTACAGAGTTCCGTGGGCAAGGCTGATTGTGTTACTTACTACAAAGGTTGAAGCACACAATAAGATTGAAAGAGAAAAAATTTGGAAATATTTACACTGAAGCTGAGAATGCAAGAGAGGGGAAGGATGCAAAAGATCCCAAAAAAGGGATCAGCAGCACTTAATCATTAAATACTTTAACATTTGGAAAGTGATTCAATAGAGTTCACTACAATTACGACATTGACTTAACTATAGGTCTGAGATACTAACATTCGTGTCATAATCAATTCACATGCCCACAGGAAAAAGAATGTGTACACCTATTTCTATGTCTGTAAAGGTACCTATCAAAAATTCCCCTCAGGTTTACTGAAATATTCACATTATGTCCCACTGTATTTCCCAACAGGAAAGGGCTGCCCCTTGAGGAGCACGGAGATGTGTGGGGGGGGTATCCATCTGGGCCTTAGCTTCCAGAATGGCTCCTCAAGTACTGCGAGCCTGAGGGTTTGTGAGCTCTGAGAGGTGCCACTGCAGCCTGCTGGGGTCTGGAAGAGCTCAGAGGGCCTCACTTGGAAATGGTGTCTATACGGTCACAAGGTAATTGACTTTGGTCATCAGTGAGTTTCCATCCTGGCCATAACCCCAGCCTATAACCACTGAGGTATTTTCCCAAAGTGCAGTAACAATGGTATTTTTCCACCAAGGCTACGATTCTCAACAGTACTGTCCCACTCAGGCTATGATTCAGGTACAAGGTTTATTAAGACTACAAAGGATAATTGCTTATCCTTTGTTTCCCATCTTGTTTGGGCATCTATGGTGTTTCTGGTAGTTGGTTGTTCCCACCTCTACTATCTAAGAGCTCCTGGTATGTATGACCAGGGCTCATCTCGTATGGTCAAGGGATACTTCCCCACTCAGCTAGTTCAGTCAGGGCTTATCAGGAGCTTCTGAGATCACAGAGTAGGCCTCAGGATGGGGGCCAGGGGCTGGACCAACACAGTGATATGAACTTATAAATTATATGTGTCATAGCTTCACTACTGTAGTTATAGAAAAAAAACCAAAACTTTGAGCAAAAGTGAATGGGATAGTTGGCAACAAATATGCCAGGCCATGTGAGAGAATGAATTTGCAGCCTATGGGGCACTAAGCAGGTAGACTTGAGTTCAAGTTCTACCTGTTATGGCATTTGCAATTCAGAATAAAACAGTTTCAATATGCAAAATCGGAAGGAAGGCACTCAAAATCCAGAGGAAAGAGTGCCATAGGCAGCAGAATACATTGTTATATGAAATATCAGGATTCAACACTCTGTACTAGTTTCTGGTGAGGTTGTACCTGAAGAACTGTGCCCAGTTCTGGGCACAATGGTCTTGGAGTCTTTTCCAACCACAATGATTCTATCATTCTATGATTCTATGAATCTATGATTTAATGAATCTATGAACAGCACTTTACAGATTTACCAAACCAGCCAGGAACACTTCGTAGACCTTAGACTGAACAGGAGTGAAATTCTGTGTCAATATTATTTTTGAACACTCAGATGAATGTCCTTTATAATTCTCCAACATATATTCAAGTGTTAAAAAAAAAAAATAGAAAGGAATATGTACACATATGCATTTCAGTACTGCTAGTCACAGAATGTAACAGCCCAAAACCCACTTTCTGAAGAATTTTGTTACGTGTACTTGATATAAATTACCAGTTTGAGAATATTGGGAATAAAAAAACCTATAGGCCATTCAGTAGAAATGCGTAAAAACCTTTGACAAAGCAGCACAATGTTTACTTGAAGCCAGAAGTTTTCATCTGAGAGGAAAAAGGGTCCTTCAATTAGTGAAATGAGATCAGATGTGTGAATCACAGCTCTGCAGATGCTAGATTTACTCCCTAGATCAACAGGGTAGTAACTACTACCAGATAACTCATAAAGAAAATACTTCAGAAAATTCATTCTTTTTCAAGAAGGAATGCCAAATAGCAGTCATTAAACACATTTTCTTTCATCAACTGTACATATAGCTAATATGCAATGATCTTTGTTTAAGAAAAATAACGTATCTTTTAGATGTAGAGCTCCGAAACTGGTTTTCTCACCAATACTTTCAGCACCAAAAAATCCCAAAGAAATAGTGTATTTTTAAAATAGTAAAAGAAAAAAAGAAATGTTCTTGGGTACACACAATTATTTTATCTTTTTGTTAATGTTTAGATTTGGCACATGCACTTCTTCTTGTTAATCTGTACTAATAGGTTTAAGTGGTGCCCCATGGAACTGGCACCAAAGCATGTCATTTCCTAAATAATCAGATACTTGGTAGCTATTAACATTTTTTATTCTTCAAAGACGGTAGGCAGCTGCGTAAAACCTTGAAAAATTAAATATTCATCTCTAAGTGCCTCAACAGCTTTGAAAATCCTGTCCAGATGTAATTTTGAGATCTTTTCAAACAGGTGTCAATGGTCCTGTCAGTTGCTGAAATAGTCACTTCTATGAAATATAGTTCAGTTTAAAAGGAAAAAGACAACAAAACCAAGGAAAAAACCTCAAACTAAACTACAAAAAAACCCCACCAAAACAAAACCAAAAAAAAAAAAGCCAAAATAACCCACAACCTTATTAGGCCAGCAATCTCTTCCATAAATTGCACTGAGACAGGAAGAGATTTAGCCCTCAGCACACTGGAGACTTGCCTTCCCCAAGTCTACAAAACAGGCACATGGAGCCAGGCTTTGGGACACTGGTTCTTGTTGACGAGTTGCAAAGCCACACACACTTGCCCATACAATCTATCAGTTGCAAGAAAACTAGAAAAATTGACTTGGAATATTTATTAATGGCTTATTCAAGTGTCTCTTCTGAAAAATTCCCTGGTTTGTGGCTGTGATTCCAGAGACGCACAGCTTTGCTAACTCCCTTTTGGTTCTCTGGGACCAAGAAAAAAGCCATCAGTCCTTTGAAACAGCAAGCTGAAATGATGTAATGGGAGAAGTTGCATGATGCAGAAGGAGAAGCTGCAAGAAGTCTCAAGGAGGCACGGGGGGAATCCAATTACTTCAATAACCCAGTGGATTGCTGCAGGAAAGATGGAGCAAGGTGCTTCCTGGAGGTGTACAAGCAAAAGTACAGGAGTCAATAAGCACAAGGTGAAATATGGTGAACTGTGATTCAATAAAAGAAAAAATGCTCATAGTGAGGGTTGTCAGACCCTGCGAGAGATTTCCATACACGTTGTGTGATCTCTGTCCTTAGAAACATTCAAAACTTGACCTGACAGTGCCCTGAGCAATCTGGTCTGCTTGTTATCTCTTGAGTAGCACGTTGACCCCAATAACATTCAAAGAAACCTGAATTATTTTATGATTCTTTTATTATAGGCACTGATAAAACACATTTAAATCCTCACTATGAAAACAGAACTGCAGTTTTTAAGTTTATCGAAATAATTTTTTTTTATTCAACACTTCCACAGCCCTACAACAATTCTGGTTAATGAAAATTTTAAGCTAAATAATGGTTTTCAAAATTACTAAGTTTTAAGCTTTCATGGAACGAGATATCTTTAAGGTCCCTTCCAAGCTAAGTCTTTCTACGATTCTATGAATATCAACTTTTTTTGTTGTTGTTCTTGAGAAAAGGGGAAATTACATTTATTTCACCTTGTGTAAAGCAACTTTGAAAAAGAAAGGGATTTTTCTGTGTTTTTTTCAATTAAATATCATAACAGTGATAACAAATCCCCAGTTTTAAATTACTTGAAAGTTGTATACTAAATGTCATTAAAATTATCAATTACCTGAGATAGTTTAATCAGTAGCCTAGTGACACCAGATTCCTAGCAGCAGCTGTCTGGGGGCCTGAGTGGAAGAAAAGCAAGGGCTGAGCCCATCAGATTTGTTCTACCACAGTACAGGAAGCCTTGAGAAAGAGGAAAAAGCATATTTAGAGGACAGGTTTTCCCTGGCATACTGAAGGACATACAAACCTGGTTTCTTCAGGATTTGTCCTGGTCCATCTCTACCTGATATGTATATATATTAATATCTGGCTGACAAAGAATGTTAGTATTAAATCTGGAGATCATACCAAGGTTGGGAGGACTGCCAGGAATATGTACACAGAGTTTAACATCATCTTGGAAATCAGTGTGAAAAAGATGTAATCCACTACAGAGAATATATTGCTCTGCAGTCAAACATATTACACTGGGGAAAAAAATCAGGTCTAAAAATTGAACTATACTGATGTCAGTCCTTTAGAAAAAGCCCTACAGGTTACAGTGGATCACAAGAACACGAGTCATCAATGTCACCTTCCTGTGAAAAGTGCAGATATTATACAGACAAATGATCTTTCTGCTCTGCTCTGCACTGACAAGACCTCAGCTGAGTATTTCTCTGGTTTTTGGCAGCCCTTCAAGAACCTTCTGAAACTCCTGGAGAGACTCCAGAGAGGTTTATAAAAAATTACTACAGGAAAGATTGAACAAAATGGGAATGTTTAAATTAAAGATGAAAAGAGCAATGTGTTATGTGACAGCAGTGTTCAGGTACAAGATGTGCTGAACAACTGGACAGTTTTTGTCTATATCAGTGTGGATAAGACGAAAAGCAATGGGCTACATAACCACTTGAAAACCACCCGTGAAACATTAGAATAGATTGCCTGGGGCACATTGTAGAGCCTCATTTATGAGGGGGTTTCAAGAAAGGTTTAGCAACTGTGTGTCCTGCCTGACAGGGGCAAAGAGAGTTAGTTGAAAATTGGGGTTTGGCCTGTTCTGTCTCAGGAAGGTGCAAATCAGCCAGTCTTTCTCTCTGGGTAGTGGCTTCTGGGGAGACGGTGAAGGATATTGCAGAGGATGGGAGCCCTCGAAATTTCAATAAAATCTGTTTTAGAATTCACACTCTTCATTCTTAGCTCTTAAGGGGAAAGCAGTTTGTATACCTCTGATGTGAATAACAGACCTAATTTTTCACTGTCTTTTAACATCAGCTTGCCTATGTTATTTATGAGGGTTAAAATGCTATGTTGTCTAAGATTAGAGAAGTTGTTATTGGAAAGAGAACAGCAGAAATGTCTCCTTCCCTCCCTCACATTTAATCATGTATATAGCAAAGACCCTAAACCAGGAAATTTAGATTGGTTTCACTATCAAATCCCAATGCTCGGAATAAAACACTAAACTGGCAAAGGACCTGATTTTTTCATGCTTTTTCATAGCCATGGGGAATGTCAGAAATGTAATGAATAATAATCTGGCCCATTCCAGAGGGATGTCAACTGTTCCTGAAGAAGAGCAGTATTGTCTCGGGATAGGACAAAAAAGTTGTGTGTGGTACTGCATGTTATTTCAAATAATCCTCTTGATTATCAGTTTTACACAATTGGGTTAAAACCCATGAAGAGATACATCTTCAATAAATACAGGACACAGCAGGCACCATGGATACACTTTTTATAAGAGATCACCACTGAATGAAGATTATTGTTTGATTAAATTGACTGCCTGATGGTGAGGCTTCCAACAGATAAACACAGCCAAGAATTTAATCAACAAACTGCATCATATTTGCATCTATTCCACATTCTGTCTACTTAGAGAAGGAACAGATGCAGACTCAGTAGGAGTCAGAAGGCAAGGAATCAATAGGGAAATACTCTATTAAGAAGAAGTTTCTGAATTTATAATCCAACCTTGACCTAAATATGTTTAGATTCTCAGTCTGATAGTTCTCTCAAACTGATGGTCTCCAAAATCCATATTCTCTCTATTTAACAATGTCCCTTTGCTGGCATCATTAGTCTAAGTGAAATGCTGAAATAAATTCTCTTTTTAAGCCCTTCTGACATATGCTAGTGCAGATGTTACTCTAAACAGCTACCTCTGCCTGTGGTTTATTTTAGTGGTAAGCCTACATCTGCTTTATAAGGATTTGCTGCCCAAAGTAAAAAAATAAACAGGTCTGTTTCAGTACATCTAGGGCACAAAATTATAACTGCCAGACTCCTTTATGAGAGAGTCACCAGACTGCAGGATCTTTGGATGCGTGTAGGGAACAGCATCATCCTTTATTTTGGCATTCAAAGTTGTGCATAGGCTTGGGCTGGAGGTGGCTCATCCCATGTTCACAGGAACAACTGTGCAAAAGACAGCTGAATCACAGACTGGCTGTGTCAAAATGCCTCCTGCAGTTGCCACAATGTTTTGCCACAACCTGCTTTTCTGGAAGCTGCATCACAAAGCCAAGGTATGGTAAATGGCTCCTCTTCTCTGTACCAACATAGATGGGCTCCATCCTTGGCCTCCCACTTTCCCTGCACTTGTATACAGCCCAACCTGCCTGGTGTTAGTTTGGCAGCTTATTCCTGAGTAGTTGCAAATAAAAGGTTATGGGGATGAACAAGGGTTGGTACTTACAGGATGGTACTCCCACTCACTTCTTTTCTGTGAAATGAGAGTTAACAAAGCAAAAAACACCACTTTATGTATTGCTTTCTTCTTTAACAATTTCTTAACATTGTTGCTACATAAAAGCAAGAGCAATTCAAGAAGAAGATCTTTACAGAAAATTGCAAGGAACAGGCAGCCATTTATTACTTAAAATTTAGACATAATAAGAAAAAAAATGTCAATATATTCTTTTACCTTTGGTAAAGAAGGATCTGCACAAAGTATTTAGTTGCATGGATATGTTCAAAGCACAGAGATTTATGCAGGAAATATATATTAGGTATACACCTGTAAGTACACCACACTGTAAATATGCATGTGTGTGTATATCTGTCAAAGTGTATACATATATATAAATATATATGGCTATATATGCATATGTAAATGATCTACTTTAATTCAGAAAATCCTTGGTTTTATATGCACAGATTCATTTTGAGATTTGGAGAGTAAAGGCTGTATTTGGAATAATTAAATGTGTAGTTTCAGACTTCATAAATTAAACTGTAATGGATAATGAAGCCATAGCAGCTGAAGTATATTTTATGTTACATGGTTTTGACCCTAACACAGTAGGATCTTGCTGAGTATCTTGCAGTACTCACAGAAATTTTTTTTCAGTGGGTGTAGGATTTATACTTTCACGAGTTGATCACATGGTGAATGGATTTCTTGATTTTTTTTTTCCAATGTCAGGACAGGAAAATTTAAACCTTTACAATCCGACAACTGTTTAAAGAGAGTCAAGGCTGTTGATTAATTGGACTGGAATTCAGCTTGAGGGAGTGCCTTCCATAAGGAAGGTTCATCTTTTTCAAGAAAAATTCACCTCCTATAGGGACAAGTTATTCACATGGAATTTGTAATGTTATAAGTAGAATCACAATAGTTAATAGGGAGACACCCAGGCATTTCCATAGATGGGGTCAACTGGAGTCAATCCATCCTAAAACATGTGAGAAGAACCATCCTCAGAAGATTATTCTCTCCTTGCATGGCCTCTAGCAGGGCAAACCAATAATGGATGCAATCATTAGAGACAGAAGATTTTTGGATATCTAAAGCTGTCTGAGATTAATTCTTCCTTCAGTTGCCTAAACTGCCTTATATCCCCAGTGCCTGAATTTTCAGGGAAGGGGAAGCCCACCAAGTTCTCATTCTTTTGTGAAGGTGGAATGCATACAAAGGATTTTACTGTTTGTGGGGAAATAAAGGAAATGGGTTCTTTTTTGGTTGGTTATAAGGAAATATATGGCATAAAATTTTCAGGAGTCTGTTATCAATATTAAAACAAAAGTAGAAAGGTTTGGTTTGGAAACCATCTAGTTCCAACTCCCCCACCATGTGCAAGGTCACCTTCCACTAGTCCAGGAACCTCAAATATGCAAAAACATGCAAACACATACTATATGCAAAAATATACAAACACATAATGGAAAAGTAAAGAAAAATGAATCGCACACCCTAAAATATTTTATCTAACCAAAGAACTGAAAATCCTATCAATAATATCATCAAGGAGTACAGCAAATCTAATAGTATGGTCATGACATGCATGATGAATTATATTGTATTTTCTAAAGTGAACACAGTAGGTACATTATTCCAGTATTTAGAAACAAAATTGGCCACAGCAAAGTTTTTGTCCTTTCAGAACAAAATACTGTATTATTAAGATAGCTCCTTTTTCAGGGATCCAATACTATTTTTTTTTTCCATTTAAGCTTCTCTTGACAGAAGTGACAGCAGGTTTAGATAAATCTCATTTTAATTTGCTTTCTCTCGTTTTTGTTTTAACCTCTCTCGCATCACTCCAGAGGAGAGGTGCTGTAGCTGAGCACAACTTCAGTCTGCTATTCCGTGCTTACACAAAACCTCCTTTCTCTTTAAAACTGATCTCAGAAAAAATAATTTGAAGTATTCAGGGTGTATTAACTTGCTGACTCAAGATTCAAATATTATTGGGTTGCTCTCATAAGCTACTTGACCTATTGATGAACCAAAGTACATGTTCAGATTAAAGTGAATGTCTGAATCTAATCAATAGTTTGAAATTTTCTGCTACATCAGGTTTGATGATGACTTTTCAAGCTGTACTATATCCTTTTGACAGATTAAATAAGTATATTCATAGATCTTGTGGCTTTGACAAACTAATCACTGGAAGGTGAGATATATATCTTATGCACCCAGAAGATCTTTGCCACATTGATTAGTTACCTCCAGGCACTGCAGCAAGAAAACTTCGCATTTAATGCCTGACTACTTCTGTCATGGGTGCCAAAAATATTGTGATAAAATGGTTTAGTGGGTAATGCTCAAACTCGTAATAAATAATTCTGATCACTGATGCCAAAAAGGAAATAGTTTGAGGATCTTGGTTATTTTTAATAGTACTTTTTTATTTGACTGGTATTAAATTCAGTTGATGTATTGTTTACAGAAGGATGTGAGTATAAGAGTTGGGCCCATCACTTTCAAAGTCTAGTCAGTGTGAAACAGTTGTTAGTGGGTTATTAGACAGTTCTACTCATGGAGCCTGTCACTGCTTCAGTAAAGATGGGGAGGAATATGTAAGGTTGATAAAAGAGAGCAAACACAGATGATAAGACCAAGTGCACAGACAATATATTTGCTAAATGTTACAAAGTGGGTTGCAGTACCCCAAGTGAAAGATTACACTACCTGTTTTTTCTTTCCCTCTCTCTCTCTCTTACTCAGAGCAAAAAGATAATTTCACAAATCTAAACAAATTTAAAATCCTTAGTAAATACCAAAGTCCTTATGATAGTCTACAGCAGTAAATAGCTGAATGGCAATTGGTTTCCTGTTGCAATTAAAATATTTTCTGGGATTCTCCTCGTCTGTTGATATAGCAAGAGATGCCTTAAGTCATAAAAAATAGTTTAGGCCTTTCAGGATATTCTCTGAGTCCAAAATAAGTATTGAGACAGCTACTTAGCCTTCAGCAATGCAATTAAATTTTCAAAACTGCAAGGGTATTGGGACTTGATGTCCTTATAGGAAGAATTCTACTGTTTGCCTTTTATAGATGAGGATTTGTGATAAACTCAAAAGAATTTCTTCTTTGTCATTCCCTGTTTTGAACAGGATCCAAATACAGAGACATCTAAAGCAGTAGTGCTGGCAGTGCATTAGTATTAGTAACACAGCTCGTGGTTAAACTGAACATTTCTGCAAAGGAATGCTGTAATCTTTCTGTATTGCACATCACCTCTAACATTTTCAGACCAAGTACAAAGGAACACTTGTACGCCAGTGACTTGCACTGAGAGCAACTTCTTAGAAAGACTTTTGGCTCTAAGTAGATCAATTTTCTGCTGCTACAACAATTTCTGGATTAATATAATCTTGGGGAAAGTTAAGAGAATGTGTCCAACAAACATTGCAAAAAGATTTAATTTATGACAATTTCAGGATTCATTTTCCTTGGATATGTGATTTTGCCAATACCAATAAAAAATTAATTCCTAGCATTTCAAAAGCTTTACCAGGATTTTGAAGGTAGGCTAGAGGCTGAATACTCAGACCCTCCAGCACAGATATACCTATAGTTCTTGTGCTTGCTACTTTGCTGTGGGAGATAAGGACTGGATGCTGTAAAAACCCTGGTCCAGCAAGAGGCAACATAAATTCTTGTTTGAATGAAGCAGCACATTGAAATGAAGAATGAAGGTCTTTTGTAGTGCTTCTGACTGGAAATACAAAATAGTGTAACATTGATCCTTTCTTTGAATCTTTCAAATTTACACTGTTTGCTAAACTGATAATGGGAACTTTTGTAAACATCCTTTTATATTATTTTCCTCTGACTGCAAGCCATTCTAGGCATCTGATTATTTTTTTCCATTGTTGTTTGTGGGAAAAATAAAAATGAACTGTCTCATGCACATACAACACAGGAGCAAATCCTAATCAGTAGCACGCACGTGTTCCATTACGCTATCTCTGCAGCCTTTCGAGATGCATAAGTCTAGCCACAGAGAAGTCCCTCCATGAAGATCTACGTCTGGAGGCAAGATATATTAGGCAACTATCTGACACAATTCTCTACCCATCTGCCACAACACAAAAAATACAACAGGTCAGGTTCTGGATTAAATCTTCACCTATGGAGTCAGTGCCTTGCTAATCCAGAATGATTCCACATACTCAGCTTGCATTTGAACCTCCACCTGAGGGACTTGAAGCAGAAAGCAACCATGAAGGTTAAGCCCATAGTGGCTTAAATCCCTCCATGGTATAGAATAATTATCTCTGAAGCAAATCTTACACCTATTTCTGTTTGCCTTAAAAGGAACCAGCAACATCTGTATGATCCCCTTGAGATATTTTTTAGCAGCTCCTCTGCTTCTATGACTTTTCATAGGTGGAGACAGGTCTGTAGAGAAACACAAAATATACTATCAGAGCATACATAATTTCCAGTTTATGCACTGCATCACAGTAAGTAAGAATGTGGAGATGTCCTTATAGTGAATATCAGCAGGGCTGGTCAGAGCCAAGCTACTAAAGCAGAAACCTGTGCCATCCTAGCCTTCCAAATACATGACTTACAGATAAGAAAAAAAAAAGTTAAAAAGAAGTTATGACTTAAAAATTTTCCAGATGTCACAAGAACAATCCCAATATAAATTGGAAGTAAATATAAACAGGAAACACTAAGAGGAAACTAACCCTTGATATACAAAGGTAAAAAAGACATACTTGCATCCTTCTTTTTCTCTCTATGTAGTAGAGGTTTCTACTCCAGGCTCAAACATGATCTAATTATAATCAAAGTTATTATCTAATTGGTTCCTTTCAGTATTTTTAATATGTTTTTGCTTTCTTGTTTACACTGAAAATTAGGTCCTGATTGTATCTTTCTAATTGATAACAGCATTTCTTTTGAGAATTGCTGCAAATTGTCCGTCACATTATTATGTGTGGCTGCATGCAGAAATAGGACATTTCATCCTGATGAAGATAAAATGTTGATGTCAAAAAAGCTAAGAGAAGTGTTTAAGACTTAATTCCAAAAGACAACTTATACTTTGACTTATATTTTTTTCTTTATGTGCAACAGCAAAGACTCATGGTATCTGTTGGGGTTAATCAAAATGCAAATCAGACCTGCAACTCATGACACCACGTCAAGATATAACTGTAATTTTCCTTGTTCATGGACTAAGTCTCTGGCATGATAAAAATATGAACTGTTTGGAATGTAACATTTTGACAAACTAGCTTTTCAAGGAGAAGCCTTTGATTTTCCTCTTCTGTACTTGTACGAGATTATGATGTCCAAAGTTACCACCATAAAGAAATTTGCTTATAGCAAATAAGGCTACTAGAGTAGGCAAACCTATTCTTAGCGCCTTGAAGTTGTCCAGAAACTCAGATCAAATTATAAAGATGGAAAGTGAAAAGAAAACCTGCCAGATTGCATCAAGAATGTACTGCTGGGAGGTTAATTCCTAGCTAGTGAGCTTAGTGAAAAATACTGTAATATGTATAGTTTTCCAGCTTTATTGAGGGTTCTTAACTTTACACTATTTGTTGAGTGGTAGGTTTGGTTTCAATTAAGTGGTAATTTACTTTACATGCTCTTGCTAGGTGGTCTTGGAAGACCAGTTGTTTTATTAAATAGAAACACTCTGAAAAAGACCAGGCTTGAAAATAATTTTAAAATTTCAATTTAAAAAGACAGTCTATGATTTTACAAGTTATACACTCTTTATTGAGAAAATTGCAGCCCTTTACAGGTGATTTAATTAAAATTGTCCATGAATGTAAGGATGCATCATGACTATAAATCACCAGCATATAGAAATTCATTAGCGCTTCGTGCTTTGCCCATTCCTTGAGATGAAAAAGAACCATGTAGCACTGTAGAATTGTACTGAAAATGAGATAATTAATCCAATTGGAATTCAGATTTATTAGTGAGAACCCAGTGCAAACTCCATACACTGGCTCCCAACACAGGCAGAAGGACCCTCGATTTACCACTAAATTTGAATGTAAATATATTCCACTGATGTAAGAGGAAGATTTGTGTGGTGTCTGTTGGACTGGGATTAAAATCCATAGTAGGTCATCCCCTACTGAGAACACAGAACATCTCCTGGCTGAGAGGTGCTTATCAGCTTGTTCACACAGAACGTGGTTGCTGATGCCATATCTGGGTTTCACTGTGTCAGGAAACTTGGTTCATTGCAAAACTGGGCTGAAGTGCAATGACATTTCTCTTGCATGAACATTTTGGGGAGTAGGGCTTATGGCAAGCTGGGAAGCAAAGTGAGTCACCAATAACAACATGGAAAATTATTTTTTCCATGATTTAGAATCCTTGACTTCAGCTATTGTCACCTGAAAAGCCAACAAACTCCCAGTCTTGATCATGCCATAGGCAAAAATTACGGTGGCCACTTGAATCCTTAACTGCAATTATAGTTATCATCAATATGGTTTGGAGGTCTGCTTTCCTTCCATTTCCTGTTGAAAAGAACATACAAATTCAATGTTCATAATTCCTTCTGTACAAGTAAAAATATTTAATGGATCAATATAAACTGTGTCTATTTCCTATAGTAGAATTGAAGGAAAGAAAAATACCTTCTGTTCAAATGTATTCTAGGTCTCTGTTTTAATTCCCTGCATATCTTTAGAGAAGGCAGTTGGTCTTTCTCTGCATAATTTTCCCTCCTGGAAAGTGAAGATAAGGAGTTTTTCTTTTTTCTCTTACACTTCAATGTACTAAATTTTTGAAATATTAACTTAACATAGCATTAATAAAAGCAAATCTGCCACTCTGTAGTTAGATATACAGCAACTTACCCTTTTGTGTTGCAGAGAAAACCCTCGCATTCTTCAAAGGTCTTATTATGACTAATTTCAAATGCTTTAACTATTTTTTAGCTGCAAAATTATGCATAAAACAAAACTTGATTTTACTTCACATTTTTGCACTGTCTAGATATTTTATTTAATTTTCTTACTCTTTTACAGATGATAGCTACAGTCACAGATAAAAGAGTCTGTAAGCATACATAAGGGTGGTCCTGAGCAGGAAGCTAAAGCAACATGTCATTCATGTATCCAGAAGGATTGGAAACAACGTATGACTGTTTTTTTTCATTATGACATAGGTTTGTACTATTACTTTTACTACATTAATCACGTGCTTCATAACTTTAATAAATAATCTGCCTCATTCAGGAGTCTCTTTTAATTTAAATGTCTATCTTAGAAATATTTAGTATATTTATTTAACTCTCCTCTGAAAGACTGGAAGCTGTCTGCAGTTAGAGATATCCTTGCTCTTCTGAGATGTTAGCTTTGGAGCCTGGATTTTTTTTCTCCTTTTGACCTCGAGGTATACTCCACATCTTCACATCATCCAGAATTTTCACATAAATCTCCTGTTATTGTTGGAACATCTTTTTTCTTGTCTTTCCTCTTTATCTGGCATATTACAATGAATTTTTTAGTTTGCAGTTGTGGCCTGTAGTTAGCAGTGTGTGGGCAGCAGCAGCACACAGACCAGAGGCTCTGAGGACCTTTACATCTTAAATTCTTCATCCTGTGATGACAGAAAAAAGAACTCAGTTGCTGAGGCATTTCTTTCAATCTTGTGGTTTTTGATGATATGACACTGTCAACATTAGGAACTGAGAAATCCTCTCTAATATTTTCAGCTTTTTCATGTACCTCTTGCTTTTTCTGTCCTCATAAGAATGATAACAATAAAAATATTCAATAAAAAAAGGAAAAGCCAGCAATAAATACAGAATCAGAAAAATAAGATCAATAACTCTTCAACAGCCTGTGGTCTGAAAATGACAATTCCCTGTCTTGTCCATCACGCTTTCTTTGTGACTGGAAAGATGACAGTGAAAAATATTTTTTAGTTCTGTTTTTAATATGAACTGGACTAAAAATGACAGAGTTCTATTGAAGTTTCAGTATTGACAGTGCAAAACAAATATATAACATATTTAAAGTCATAATATAAGTAATAATGGAAAATGTAACATAACTAATCAACTACTGGTTTATGCTCACCACTTATTTAAATACTCTTTTCCATTGTCTTTCTTTTTGCCATTCTCCAACCTGCTTAATATTAAGTTGTTAAAATTAATGTGGCATTTAATTCTATATGAAGATGATATTGTAAAAAACCCAAGAGTGTCGAGGCCCCACAGGGAACGGCTGCTCCAAGGAAAGCAGCTGGGAGACGAGAGCAGCCCCAGGACATAGGTACAGCAGGACCATACCCTTCCCATGCAAGCCGTGCCAGGCAACACGCAGGACAGGAGCAGGGCTGGGATGGGGACAGTGACCTGGGGCAGCTTAGGGACCTGCAAAAAAAACCCTGACCTTGGAAAACTCAGCAGTGGTGCGGACCAGGACCCAGCCCACAGGTTAGGGTGAGGATGAAGACTGGTGAAATGAGTGGCCAGGGACCAACACACCTACACAAATGTCCAGGCTGGAGCCACAGGCAGGTAACCTTTCAGTGTCAGGGTGTGCCCTATTATAACATATTTTACCATAGCACTACCTGAAGTCCTGATTGCAGTACTGATAACTGAACCTCCTGGCCACAAGTGTCTTATAGACTGAAAAAAAGCTTGAGCAGAAAGAGTAAAGTCACACCAAAGAATGCAGCACCTTGATCAGCATGACCCACCAATATAAAGGCAAATGCAAAGGCAAAATGAATTTAGAGTTTGGACCCCCTAAACATCTGCATCTATTCTGCACATTGCATAAAATCAAGGTGCTTTCTAGATCAAGCTTGTGGAATTTTCAAGTGAATAGGTCACTGTTTTTCAACTTTCTGAGCAGTATTTGATCTCAAGTCTGGTTGCCTTGTTATTTTTGCAATGTCTCTTTGGGGAATGACTACCTCTCTTTGGGTGTATTAAATACTTAGGAAAATTTCAGATTTGTTTGGAAGATTTATGAATGTCTATTAATTTCAAAATACATTTCCATGCAGTAAAAAACGTACTCTAGACAATTTGCTTTTGAAAAAGCAAGCTAAAATTCTTTCAATAGAATAGAACATACTAACTACATAAAAGCAATATTTTTTCCAAAATGGTCTAAAGGAAAGCAAATGTGATCTTTAGACAAGAAGATTGTGTTTTAAAATCATCATAATATTTTCTTTGATTTTTTTACACAATGACCAGTATCCAATGGTATTCATATTTGTAAAGTAGTGAGAATAATTTACAGGAGGTTAAAGATACACAGAAGGAATATAGTCAGTATTACTACAAAAAAAATAGGTCAAGATTGCAATAATAATGACGTGTCTTGTTAGTCAAGATTTTAGTATGGAAAAAAAGAAAGAAGTAAGGTTTAAAATGAAAAGTAAACATGTCAGAGCTCGAGAGAATATATTTAAAGGTACACTGTCTTCTTCACTGTTCCTTACCAAGATGTATTGTTCAGAGTAAAACAAGAAAACAGTAATTTCTTCCATTTCTATATCTTCCTTCCAAAATTCCTCTTCTTATGGCCTTTCAGATGGAACAGTAAATGAAAACTCCACATTCTTTAAAGCAATAATCTATCGATGTCTTTTATGGGTCCTTTCCAACTTGAGATATTGCACAAGTCTATGATCAAAAAATGACCCAAAAACTTTTGTCTAATCAATAAACTTCAAAATAAAAGGAAAGCAGAAGAAAGGAGTTCAATTTTTCCAGTCCCAGATGACAATTAAAGCTTAAACCACAAAATTTAATGTCACAAGAAACCTCACTTTCAGAAAGTACCTTGAAAATAGAGTTACTGAGAACAAAATGAAGTAAATTTTAAAGAGTTTTAAATCATGCCCTGTGAGCTGTGAGAAGAGTAGAAACAGCATTATTAAATATCATGAGCATGTATTACCTATGAGACTGGGACTGCACAAAAAGTAGCCAAAACATAATTTATGCAATATTAAGTTGTTAATATTCCTAATTTTTCATAAGAAATTACATAATAACCAAAGATTTTTTCATAAATAGGTAAAACCAAAGAAGTTAATATAGAAATAGATGACAAATTTATAAGATCAAACATTTTATTGTAGCAATATGTCAGTAAAATATGGCAAAATGAATGTCTCTAAAACATGAGACCTTTTTGATGTTAGCTGTGATAACAGAGCCTAGTGAAGAATTCACTTCTATGACTTTTTCTCTTTCCACGTGCTCAGCAAAGGCATCAGGAGCTATGACATGTACTGATTTAATGACAGGACTAAGAAGCTTAGAGAGACTCCATTAGCATGTGCTCCTCTTTCAAAACACCCCAGGTCATGTTCTAGCACTCCATGGTACAAATCTGTCTTCCACTCAGACTGATGTGGGGTCTGGGCTGCAGAATACGTAGCAAACTCACTGGCTTTAATTTGGCTTGCTAGATAACAGTAAAACTTGAAACCATGGATATCTGAGCAAATATACTCCCGACAGTCATAACCAGGATTGTACAGAGAAGGCTCATGTTTTGCTAATTGAGGAATTATGGTACAGGTAAGTGTAAGTGTAAGTGTACACTTATACTTTTAGTCTGGAAACAACCTATGGAGCTCTATATCCACTCCCAGTTTCATCTGCCATTTAATTGCTAAGGCACTGACCTGCTTTAAAATAATACGTAGTTTAGCTATAAAAGTATGGTAAGCTTCAGCTCCTAATTGAGCCAAATGATATTTGGGTATATAAAATATAAATGTCTACTACATGAACCAGCTTTCGAAGCTCAGCTGCCCTTCTGTGAGTGTCACCCACTGTATCAGCTGCTTTCATATCTGGAACAAGGAATGGGGATAACCAATACCTTATAACTGAACATGTGCTGATTTTGTGCTGAACGTGATTATTGCATTGACTATGTACTGAGCTTAGGGTGACTATACTTAGATGTGTCTGACGGATGTTAATGGTAGCTAAATCTCACTGTCTGTGTGATAAATCATGTTAATTTTAGATTACACAAATAAAAAGACTTAAATGAGACCCTAACACAGGCAAAGTCAGGATCTGGCTGCCTTTAAGTAAAAAACCACTGTATCAGATGACAGAATATCTTTCAGCTATTTCTGTATTATAAGTACTTTCTCTAATTCACATTTTCTTTGCAATTAAGAAGGAGAAAGTTATGTGTTTTCTTATAAAACCACTAACAGGATTCAGAGAGCTTCAGAAGCCAACTCAAATATATTTTTTAAATCAAAAAATAAAAATCAGGCGTTTTCTAAAACTAAGAATGAATTCTGTGATTCTGTAGTTACAGAATATGCCCTGCATCAGGCTGAAGTCCATCTTCAAGACTGATTGCTCAAAAGGGGGAAGAGTATTCTTAACTTTCTCAGAGACAGGGCAGGTGATCAGTTGGCTGTTCTGCACAGCATGGAGCATCCATAGTGTGAATTTTCCCTGGATCTGTAATGAGCCACTTGGAAGTCTGCAGTGGCTCAGTGCAATGAGGGAAGGATCATGTGCCTGAGTGCTGTGCAGCCCACCTAAGGTCTGACCTTGCTTTTGTGAAGTGAGGGAGGCTTTTTGTCATTAGCTTAAAAGACAGAAGAAGTACTGTAATGAACTGGGCATTTGGCTCAGGATTAGCCTCAACTAAAATAGTGCAGTGTATGCAAAGAGCTAAAATGATCATATTTTAAAAAACACGCAGTTCATCCTCCCACAAAGTATTCCATTTATATGAATTTAACAGATATGCTTTTTGCAATAAATGCCTTCACCATAACAGGAAATATGTTCATCAACAAAGGCTCATCAGCTGGTGGCTTAGCAGTGCAAAGCATGAAAAGTTCTGCCTCCTTCTGCCTTTTAACTATTGGTGTCATTATATTTACAATATAATTACAATACAGAAACTGGAGATCCAAGTAGGATGAATTTTGTCCCCTGAACAGAGAAGTAGACCTCTTTCTTCTAGTCCCATGAAAACCATGGATTTTTCAAAATTTATTAAATTGCCAGGGAACTGCTAAACCGTGCTTTCAGGTCACGAGTCAATACTTAGTACTCAATAAATACATGTCTCTTTTTGTCTTAAAAATATTGACACACAGAATAAGAAAAAAAGCAGGTTGTTGTCACTGTCGTACCGGGGATGGCAAGAAGTGACATGAGCTCAATCTAGGAAGAAAAGGAATTATTTATTAATTTACAGACTCGTTTATATATCTTAGTTCGCTTGAATGGCACAAGGTCATTGGTCCTTGACCATCCACCTCCCAGAGTGATTGGTTGAATCTTACAACACCCATTTCAAAATATTTCTCTTGACAATATCACAACAACACTGCAAAACAATCTTGCACCTGCAAGATAAAGGGATTACCTTACAAAAACTTCTGTTTTCGGCCAGTGTCTGTGTGAAAGCAAGGATTCTCACACAGATACCAGCAGAAAGATGGAAAATCTCTCTGTGACCAAGCTTTTAGCATCCACAGGTTGTTATGTTTTTTTCAGGATAAGATCTGACCTCCTTTTGTATGTTTGTTTATGTAACATCTAACACTGGGATTTTTAAGCACTGTAAAAAATCACACAAAGCATATGCCTTATAAACCCATGCACACAAAAGATTTACAACATAGAAGATTTAACTGTGAAACAAAGATTCTGCAGTAAAAGTTTACCTTTTTATATTAGCTATTATCAAGAAAATGTGATTTTTCATTGATATCAGGATATTAGGTTGTCTCAAATTCATTCACACCACAAAGCAAAGGAGTGTTCTGGCATTGGCTCTATTTTGACGAATGCACGAATGCACAATGTTTCTTTTTTTTTTAAAATTTTTTTTCTGGGAGCAAAATGAGAAGTGGAATATGAATCAAAAGGGGGGAAAATGTTAAACTTTGAAAAAACTATTTATTGCTGCATTTTCATGTTCAGTTTTGCTGCAAACTTTATGATATTTATAGTTTTTGATTTGTTTACAGACAGAGTCTCTAGCATTGGCACCCTGACATTTGTGTTTAATATAAGCACTGTTTCCTGACACCTTCTGGAGAAAACACTGAAAATAAATAAAGACAGGAGATGTACATTTTTAAAAAGCCACTGTTGAATATGTGCAAATGGGATTTCATAATGGTCATTTCGACAAAAGAAAAATGTGGTTTTTTGAATCCATGAAGCATTTTTCCTTCCTTCCCCTTAAGACACAACCTATTTCATGTAGTTCAGCTGAATAAATTTTATAGGGGTATGGAATTGAGAAATGCCAGCATCAAAACTTTAATAAACACAGTGTTGAATCTTTGAAAATGAATCTGTCAACCATGGTTTAGCAAGCATGGCATATTTTGGAAAGAAAAATATCAGAGTAACACAGAAATAGTTTAAAGCCTAACTTTTCTCGCAAAGCAGGATTTTATTTAATGCTTTTTTTTTTTTCCTATTTATTGCTAACTTTATTTGCTTCCTACCCTTGATGATGGTCCTGAAGTGCATAATTTTCTGCAGTATGGTATGTGATTGATTAGAACTGAAGTCTGACCTGCTGTGCGCCATTTCGCAGTGGTTTCTCTTCCCCTTTGCAGTCTGATAATAGCAGCCTGACAAAGCCTTGCCACGACTTCTCTGGGCTTACTGTTCCTTCTAAAAAGAAAGATTTTTGAGGAGTCAGAAAGCCTGTGTCAGATTTGGAATTCTCATTTTGAGAGTAACTTTTATCGTTCATGATGTGTGGATAGGTTTCATAACCTTTTGGGAATTTAGTTTCCTATTTCTGAACAAAAGTTTGGATGAGAGTTTCCTTCTTCATTGGCTAAGAGAAGTAGTAATGGGGGAAAAACAAGCATTTTGTTATTTTGAAATAATTTTCTCCTTTCCTATAAATACTGTGTGACAAAAAGTGCCTTTCATAATGGTTATTTTTTCTTAATAAATAATAAGTTATTGCATAGAGAAAATGTTGCAATATACATTATGAAATGCAAATCATTAGAACAATACCCCCCATCTCTAAGGAAGAATTTGAGGGGGTTTATGGTTGACGTCCCAAGGGTACCAATACTGCAATACACAAAAAGAAGTAGAAAATATTATTTTATCATTCAACTGAAAAGACTTCCTAGTACCTGAAAAAGGAAAAGGGAAAACAAAATTATAACCAACTGTCTGTTAAAACACTAAGAAAACAAAACCAAAAAATACTTTCTCTTCTCAGTTTTCACTATAGCCTCTTGAGTGTCTCATAAGCTGCTGCTTCTCACCTGGTTTCCTATCCTTGTGGTAAAGACCACCACCACCGACTGCCTTTAAATCCAATTTTTCTGGTACTTTTTAGTCTTCTAGTTGGCTTCCCTTCCAAATAGCAGTCGATTGCACATGTCACTGCCAAAGTATAGCTAGAATTTCATAGATCTGAAAACAGTTTAACTCTTAAGGTTTATAAAGCAGGAGCTATTGTAAGAAACAATAGATTCATTTTTGGGGGTTTTTTAGTCAGATCCCGCCAATTCATTTACAATTAGAGTCTCTTAATGCCATAATTTTGGAAGTCATGAGTGATTTAAAGTGTTCTTAAATAGTAATGTAGGGAAGGTCTACTCCCACATGGGGTAAGTAGACTTTCCCTGTACGACAAAGAGCTTAGAAAATCAGAATAATTATTCTACTGCAAACAATTAATGTAATCACAACTTAGAAATGAACACTTGTATAAACAGAAGGTGGTTGGGTAATATCTGGTGGATAGTCATGATTATGAGAAGATCTGGTCAAATAGAGAAGTATTAACCAGACTGGATAGCAGCATATCAGTATGCATTAGTATGCTGGGGAATTAAAGAGTTAAGATGCAATCCAGTAGCTTGGATTCTCATTTTATCTCTGCAACTGTAGTTTTCATGTGCTCACCGCAGTACTTCAATGTCATCTTAGATTTTAAGTGGAGTATAAGTTTGTTCTAAGCCCAAAGAAAAAAAAAGCAAGCAGACAAAAATCACAGGAGACAGGACATGCAATGTAATGATATCAAGAAAAGCTCTCTTGGGACTTAAAGTCTAAATCCCATTCAATTATTCATTCCAGAGCTGAATTAGTCCCTTAGAGAAGAGCATAAGGTTAGTGCTAGGTCTATGAGGTCATGTAGATGTATTCTGAAATGATTTTTTAGCTCAAAGGGTACATATGTGCAGTGACACATTTCCATCCACCCTTCCTTCAATTTAGACACAGAACTTCATAGAGATTGTCTGGAAAAGAATCAGAACTGCAATCTGAAGAAACAGCAGCGTTTATATTATTCACATTTCAGCTGGAGGAAAGATGGGCTTTTACATCATGATCTGAATGCCAGCAAACGAGAGAACAGCTTCTGAAAGGCAGCTGCCTTCAGAGAGCTGGGTGCTCATCTCAAGAAGCCCCCATTGCCACTTCATTAGCAAAAAGAGGTAGGTAAGTTTTCAAGTGCATAGCAACAGGCACATAGAGTTTCAGCTCCTAATTTTTTTCTGAGGAAGCAGGAAAGAAATAATGTCTAAGCCAGCCTCATTTCAAAAATGCAATAGATGGCACATAACATTCGTAGGCAAGATGCAGTGCTAAAAAAGGTCTTGTGAAATGGTGCAGCTTCTCCTATAGGGAGTGACACTGAGCATACAAGGCTCAGCAGGCAGGCGGGGGTCTGTAACCAGCTGCTTCTTCCTCTCCCCACTTCTCAAAATCCTGCCCTAGTTTCTCATGTAGCACGAGGCTTTTGTAACAGGCTGCTGCATTCTCGCTTGTCAGCAGGATCTGAAATTGTTTAATACGGAGTTTACTGGGGAGGGGTCTCTAGTAATTTGGATTTGAAATGGTAAATCTACAAGTGATGATGGTAAGCTCAGACAATAACGTTGCAGTCAGTAGTCACAGCAGAATTGAAATGGCCCTTGCACAGCAGTATTGCTACATGCAGAAATAGAAGTTAATGGAACAGCATTCTGGGACTGTGAACTCTATCAACAATTTACAGGCAACTGCTCATAGTAAAAGGCCTAAATATGGTCTTTATTACAGTTTCAGGTTGCTTCCCTTCATCTGTTACAGCCACCCGCCTGCAATGCAGAAAGTATTCCCTCTCCTTTAAGTTATCTCCAAAAGAACAAAATGAACTCGGTGGAGAAGAGTTGCAACCATTTCCAATGAGGTTTTCACAACAGCAAATGACATTATCATACTGATTGCACTAAAGGTGCTGATTGCACTGTAAACCAGCACAGACATTTTGTCCAACAGGTGTTTTTTACAGATATCATATGGAAGTTACAACCAGCCTTAAAAGGACAACTGAAATAGTGTTCTCTCAAATACTTTTTGTAATCTTAAACAATTATAGTAGATTAGGTGATGAATCATAGAACCATGTATATGTTCATTTCCTTCGTATTGTATTATATCTGATCCCATGAACTAGAAGCTTCTAATGATGGAGTGGTGACTGATGACTCTTGATCATCCTCGAAGTCAGCTGTCCCCAAAGACCCTTGCTAGGTAGCAGAAATGGATATCTGAAGAATGTGCTGTAACCTAATATAGTCTGAAAATCTCCTATCACCTCAGTGATCAAAGCTCATCTAAACTGCAACAGAAAAAACTTAACGGTTGTTACTGCAGACAGTGCAGCATTTTCACACTACAGCTGAACACTCAATTTACTCTGTGTCTTTCAAGACACCTCTAGAACAAACTAGAGAACATACCTTTCCATTTCATTGCTCTTGCTTCCTTTTAATCACTTCTTTTCTCTTTTTTCCTAACCTTGGTTTACTGTCCTATTCCTTTAATACTTCCCTTGGCTTCTATTAAGTTCTCCAAAAGGTTTATGTGCTTTCTTGCTAGACAATTTCTTCCCACCTCCCATGGCTCTACTTTTAATAACACTGATACATTTCTCTGTGTATTTCTTGGTCTACATTTCTTCTGGGTCTTTGATTTTTCACAGCAAATGGTGACTTTTATGAAGCCTTGTTATCACTGCCACAAATTCACTGCAGAAAGCAATCAGCCCAGCTGCTAAATATGATCCCAGAGTATTACAAGGTCTCCAGTGCCTTTATTAATAGTAGTATATATAATTAAGTCCTTTTGTACATTTTTACAATACCTGCTGAACGTGCAAAGGACATTAAACATCAAATCTTTTTCCTAGTATCACATAATCTGATTTTTTTTCTGTAGACTTAAAATAAGATTTACCCTTCTACTTTTGCCATTAATTTGCTGTGTGAGGCTGTCTGATGTCTATTCCTTTCTTCATGTCTCAGTTTAACTGGTGATGAAAAGGCAGAGAAAATATGGGCTATGCTTAATTAAAATGTCATGTTAGTATTCTCACGACATTATCTTCTAAAAATATGCCATGTAACCAATCAATTTGGAATACAAGAATAAACTGAACAAGATGGTACAGACTGATATGATGGATTGTATTGATCCAGTAGTGCAGTGTACCACTGTTCTGATAGACCGGAAATGCTCATATTCAGTCACTCCCATTGGATACCATTACCACTGTCAAATTCTTTCTAGAAAGGGAATCAAAGAAAACAATACATAGGTAGCCGACATGACAAAATTACCAAATGATTTTCTCTTCATTTCATACAATGTATGACAATAGGCTACTTGTGCTGTAATATCAGTTTATTTTTGAAATAGCATCAGGACATCATGCTGGAGCAAGCAACAGAAAGTTGGTTCCTGTCCAAAAGAGCATTCATCCTAAAACAAACAGCACAAACAGAGGACTGTTAAAGGAAATAATGATTAAACACATTTGGCAATCAGTGACTGCAGGAACTCTATAGCCACCATGTACTCATCGCTGAGTCGTTTGTACCGACCATAACGTAGCTGTATTTTGAAAAGAGATGGAAAGAAGACTAATAGTATGGCGTTCTAATTTTCTTACAGAGAGTACTTTCTGTGCATAAAGATTGTGCTGGAAGAAAGTATAATAGTGTTGATGAGAAAATTTGACAAATGGGCAATCTAGGTGAACAGAGTTGGCAAGGTGGCACTTGATAAGATTTAAATCTGTTGTGCTAAGGAAGCATCTGCTGTGGAATGGTTTCCTCACAATGAGCTCTATTAATAACTTAGATTTGCCGGTGGCATATGGTGTTACAAAAATATATTTGAATGTTCACTTAGTTGCATGCCAGACTGCCACAGAAATTAGACTTGATTAATGTCGCCAGTGGGACTACTACAGATTTTTCAAGTTGCTTCTAGTTATTCATCAGGTGCCCCATGTCAGTCTGTGACTTCTATGAAAGCAAGACACTTACAATATGCTCACAGCCTTAGCATCCATATCACTGCTTCTGTAGCTTAATAATTTTTGGTGGCATTTTATTTTGTTTTCTTTCTGGTTTGGGGTGGTTTTTTGGGCTGGGGGTGGTCGGGTTTTTTTTGTTTTGCGGGATAGTATATTCCAAAGGTCACAGAAAAGCCTCATCATCAAGAATAATTCCAAATGCTTCAAACATTGTTCTGCTCAGGTTTGGACTGTCAGTTTATTAAGACAAGAGGCAATGGGCAGAAACTGATGCACAGGAAGTTCCACCTCAATATGAGGAAGAAATTCTTCACTGTGCAGGTGACTGAGCACTGGAACAGGTTGCCGAGAGAGAACATGGAGTCTCACTCACTGGAGATATTCAAGAACCATCTGGACACAGTCCTGTGCGATGTGCTCTGGGATGACCCTGGTTGAGCAGGGAGGTTGGACCAGATGACACACTGTGGTCCCTTCCAATTTTACACATTCTGTGATTCTGTAATATCACAGTGAATCGGGCAAGTATCAAAAAACTATTACAATCATTTTCCTGCCCCATTATCAGGTGACTGAGGAGACCAGATCACTACTGAGATGTTGCTGACCCACTGGAGAACAGATCTCAATGCTGATCAGCTCCATGTATCAGATTTTGAAATGCAGTATGACTCAGATGATCCATTTCAGGTTTCCTGTCTGTCACAGTGGAGCACATTACTGAAAGCAGCTTGCAGAAGACAGAGTGCTTAAGACATGCTGAAATACATGGGCCACACTTTATCGGACCACTTCTACCAACCTCTTAAATTATCTCAAATACAAAACTAGAAGGACAGTCTTACCTGTTTCAGGCAATCCTCATTGTTACTAAAGTAAAAGCCTCATATTTATGCCAGTTGACAGCAACAGACATAGAATGAAATCGCCAAGCAAAATGTTGAATTTGGGTGGATGACGCATAATTCTGCACTGTGTCCTGGAGAACTTTCCATGATTAAAGATGATCATGGCAATCCCATAATAGAACACCAAGCGCTGTGGACTTTTAAAAAAAGGTTTACAAGTTATTCAGAAATTTGATGGGGTTTTAATGGCCTGCCTATCTTTAATTAAGATTTAATTACTGTCTATGGAATCACACTGTCAAAAGAAAATCTTTAGGGTGGGAATATATATATATATATACATATATATATATACACACATATATATGTTGCAGTCCACATATCAGAGATGTCCCTTTCTTAGACTTGCCTATAAAAGGGGCCTTTTTAAGAGTAGGTTCATTTCAATTGACTTCAGTTATGAACACAATATTATGCAATATCATGAATATCCCGTGTAGGCTACTATACCTAACTGCAAAATACTAAACCTAACTGCAAAATTTAGGGCTTACCTAAAGCTAGAAAAGAATGGTTTATGACTGCTTGATTCAGCTCTTGGCAGTGAAATTCCTATACTGATCCTTCACAGATCACTGGTAATAATTACCCCACCTAGGGTTTTCTTGCATTGAGGCACAAGTTCATGAGGACTTACTTCACATAGGATATTTTGTTTTTCTGGCCATTTACCACCCTGGCTTTAAAATTTTCAACCACTGCCTTCAAACTGCCTTCTGGCATCGTATATGTTTAAGGGTAAAACACAGAAGAGTCATTTGACACTTAGAGTCAAATTTAGGTTTTTTTCCCTTCAGTGCAGGAGCTGTTAAAGGCAAAAACAACTTCCAGATCTGTGCTAACTTTTAATAATTTATTTAGAAAATAAAATATTCCCTTAAATGTCTTTTAAACAAATACTTTTTTGTTGTTGTTATTTAATTCTTCTGTAATTATTTACAATAAAGAAGAGCATACAGCAGTCACAGTACCACAGGACACTATGTGGCAAATCTCTCTGCCACTTCCTCGGGTAGCTTGGACACGGCTGACTGTAATTCAGGACTATTAGGTAGTCCTGTGAGTACTGGTATGGTTTCTGTGAAATCAAGAGTAGCCTCCATATTCAGAAACTACACTGATATTGCATGGCACTGAGTCACACAGCCAGACTGGATAGCACATGCGAATACGCATAAACAGAAATTCTGTATTCAAGGTGACCAGATCATGATTCTTCAGAGCAGTATGCAACATTTCTCTCAACTACAGTTCCTTAGATTCCAAGGACCAAGGAGGGAGGCTCAGAAAAGCAACAGCTTTCAAGGACTGTTTCTTTTATAGAATTAGCTCTCCAATTACATTGGTGCAGCGGAAGTGTGCAAATTCATTTCATAGTTCTACTTGAAACTAGCAATGTCCAGCATTTAATGATGTTGTTTCTTCTCTTGCACCAGTAGCAAATGATCTGGTGGTATTCAAGAAATGTGAATGAGTCTGTTGCTATCCCCTCAATCTGGACACTCAGGGTGTTTCTTTCTTGTTTCTATCCTGTCTGCAAGGTAGCTGCATTCTTTGGAGAATAAAAAGGTTCCTGTAAAAAGTCAACTTATACATTCACAATAAATATTGTCCAAGATGTTGGTTGTGTTCATGTTCTGCCAAGCCCATGATTATTAAGCATTACTCATTTTATTATTTTATTTTATTACCTGACACCATATTAGCATGATGCCTGCCCACACTCTTTTAATTCCTAGAAAGGCCAATAATGATCACATGCAGGGGAAGTTTGTCACAGACCACCAGGTCAGAGTAAGGAGCAGGATGAACTCTACTATTAACAACCTGAGGATATCCCTCTATCACAGAATCACAGAGTAGCTGAGACGGGCAAGCACTTCTGGAGATCATCTAGTCCAACTCTCCCGCCCAAGCAGGGTCAGGTAGAGCAGTTTGCTCAGGTCTGTGTCCAGTCAGGTATTAAATTATCTCCAAACATGGAGGTTCCACAGCCTATCAGAGCAGCCTGCTGCACTATTCGATTACCAGTAAGTAAAGTATTTTTATCTTTCATTCTTGTATTTCCACATATACCCTTTGCCTTTTGTCCTGTCACTGAACACCACAGAAGAGAGACTGACTTCAACTTATTTACTCCTTTCATGAGGTATTTATACACATGGCTAAGAGGCTCCTGAACCTTCTCTTCTCTAGGCTGGATAGTCCCATGTCTCTTATTACCTCCATATATGGCAGGTGTTTCCTTTTCCTTGGTCATCTTGTGGCCCTGCCCTGGACTCTACTCCAGTAAGATCCCATCTTTCTTGTGCTGTGCAGCCCAGCACCAGACCCAAAGTTCCAGATGTATTCCACCATGGTTGACTACAGAGGAAGGATCCACCCCCTCATTTACCTTCTTCCTAATGCAGCCCAGGGTGCTGATGGCAGCTTTTGCAGCAAGGACAGAGTGCTGGCTTGTGTTCAACTTGGTGTCCACAAGGAGCCCAAGACCATTACTTCCCAACAGCTCATCAGCAGCCCATTGGCCCACAGCCTGCCCTGGTACCACAGCTCATTACTCCCTGTCTAGAAAACCTGACATTCCTCCTTGTTGAACAGATTCCCATCTTATTTATTCCCAGCTGTTCTTGGAGGGTCTCAAGCTCTGACCAAGCCCTGAGCAGCCTAGTCTGACCCCAGATCTTCTTTGGGCAGGGGGCTGGACTACAGACCTCCTGAGATCCCTTTCTACCTGAGTGATCATGTGGTTCAGTGACAAGTTTTCTAACTCAGGGTTACAGTCAGTGTTGCCATTCATGACATAGCATAGTTTTCTGGGCAAAGTGTTGACTTGAAAACAGAGGACATGTATGAGGGACAGCTACAGAAAAAGAAAAAAAATGTTCTAATAGTATGTACTTTCTATTTGCTTCAGAATTCACCTGTGACTTAACCAAATAATAATTTCAAAAAGGGAACTTTGAGTACAGTGTGCCTACTCACTTTTTCATTGTTATTTTTCTTAATTTAGTCTGTGGCAAATATCATTTCCTATGGCTTAAAGAATGGCACCAATAAGGATAACTAAAACTATGTTTCACCAGTTTCACACATTATGTCTACTACAGTGGATTAATAATTCTGCATAACTCTTCCTAAAATATGGGGTTTGTATAGAATTTTTTCTGGCCTTGGGGACTTTTTCCCCATTTGTTCCATCCCTCTAGAGAGGTATACATTACACTGAGAAGAACTGATGTAAACCATAATTTTTCACCTCAGAAAATAGACTGTACGGTGGTTACTGTACTACTATAAGATTTGCAAGACTTCAACTCACTTCAGTGCTACACCTGAAACTTAAATAAGTGACTTGTCCCCTCTTTTGTTTGGTTTCCCATCTGTAGTACTGATATAGTCACAGTTTTGTGTCTTTCAGAACTGATGGGAACAGAAAGATGTGACAGTAAAGAAAACAATTTAAGTATGTAAGGAGAAAAAATGCAAAAACTGAAATTTTGTACTGTCATCAATAAGTGAAATCTGGTGTCAGCTGAAATGCCAACAGCAAATAATATAAGTGTTTTGATAATATTTGCAGCTGACGTATATGCAATTAAGGGAGTTTTCTACAGCACCCACAGTTTACTGGGCTAAGTGAGTAGGATGGTAAGTTATAAAAGTATTAATACATACCACCTCCTTCATGAGGTCACATGAAAGATTACTGGATAAAAATCTGACACTTTTCCAAACACATGGAAAACAGAGTTCATAAAAAAAGCACCGATGTTCCAAAAGCAAGTTATCAGCAAAGACATTTTTTTACCATAAAACCTTGTGTTCTGTTATGAATCAATATTTCAGAAATGCATGTCTCTAGATTAAAATGCTCATTTGCCTGGTTTGAATGATATAAAGATAACCATAAGCATGAAATTCCTTTTTTTTGATTGAAAAGGCTGTAGAAGTGCAACTAAATCTTTTCAGCTGAGACCAGTCTAACATCTGCTTTGTCTGCAAATTGTTTCCTTTAACAGTTTGCTTTAACGAGTTGGAGCTTCTTACTTCAACTACTGGGGTTTTATTGTTGTTTTAGCTGGAGGGGAGGGGTGGGCTGTGATATTCTCTCACTCGATGGTATCTTTCATGAAAATTAACCCATGTATGGACAGGCAGTACTTATATAGGTATTTCTCTTTGCATCTACACAGTTATCAAACCAAGCAAAAACAGCAGAAATACTTAAATATGTTTAGTGAGATTTTTTTTACCCATAGTAGCATGTAACCCCCCTTGAGCCTTAAATATAAGTATGGAACAATTAACAACAGAATAGGTGTCAGAATGAACTCCCTTTTCAGTACTTTGCTTGCTTGATATATTTTGTTTTCATACTGAGAGAAAAATGACATAGAGAACAAAAAATGGTTTGTCTCACTCTACACTGCTTGCAAGTAGCTACAGTGATGTTACCAAAGAGCAGGGAAAGTGCAAATTTTGGATACTTTTAAGTACTGCTGTGGGTCACCAAAAAAGTAAAACTCTAGTGAATGCCCACAGGAAGAAAAATTAATCATAGCTGTCTTCAGTACAGCCAAGGGAAGCAATCACTGCAGAGAATGCACTTACCAAAATCACAGAGAGGGATTTACTCTTGGAGTAGTTCTAAATATGGTCCCCCATTCTCAGTGACGTTAGCAGTTGGATTGCATTAAGAAGGAGCCTTCTGCTCTAGTTTCTGAGAGCAAACTTATTCACACACCCAGAAATTACTTGTGATATCAAGGAAAACAATGGAAATCAAAGGCCAGCTGGGAGATTCACTTGAAAATTACACTTGTGACCCTAAGCTGAAGGGCTGAATAGACTGACATATTGTCTTTCTAATTCTTTCAGTCCCAGAATGACACTTGAAAAGATTATTTCTAATAAACTAATCATCCATTCTAGGAGTTTCTCTCCTGAAACATTTTGATGTCAGTCTGCTTTTTAGATAGTCTTCAAGAAACAAACTGTAATGTACATTTTTGAATTTTGAGAAAGTTCTCTTTGATGCAGGTTAATAGGCTATACAAGCTTTCAGATACTATAGTTCAAGACCAATATTTTCAAAAGAAGAATATTTTAGAGGTGAGCTTAAAGATGCCAAAGTACGTATCTTGTCTGAAGGCATTGGTTACTCCAGTTTCAGTTAAAAACAGTGGAAGTTTTATATTCACCCCTTTATTTGCCAAAAGAATTTGCATTGTGGCTCTGTGTCAATAAGGGCAGTATGAATCTGTTTTCTTCTCCAGTGTAGCTTCCCGGGCTTTTCTTTCCCTAAAATGTTTAAACTTAGTGAAGGAGTCACGTAGGGAAAAACGTAGGGAATTTTTTCTTTGGTTTGTGATTGGTTTTGTATGTTTGATAAGTTGGTTAGTTTCTGTGAGTATTATTTTTTGTTTGAAATACTAATTCCTGAGAAATTATAAGATATATGAAAGAAATCATAGAATGGTTTGAGTTGGAAGGGACCTTAAAGATCATCTAGTTCCAAGCCCCCTGCCATGGGGAGTGATGCCTTCCACTTGAACACTTTCAGGGAAGGGGCACACAAAACTTCTCTGGGCAACCTGTGCCAGTGCCTCAGCATCCTCAGAGGGAGGAATTTCTCTTAACATCTAATCTAAACCTACAGTTTCTTAGTTTTTATATATGACCCCTCATCCTATCACTGTATGCCCTTGCAAAAAGTCCCTCTCCAGCTCTGTTGCCAATGCCCTTCAGGTACTGCAAGACTGATATAAGGACCTACCTGGAGCCTTCTGTTCTCCAGACTGAACAGCCCCAGCTCTCCCAGTCTGTCTTCATGGGAGAGGAGCTCCTTCCCTCTGATCATCTCCGTGACCATTCTTTCNTCTTAACATCTAATCTAAACCTACAGTTTCTTAGTTTTTATATATGACCCCTCATCCTATCACTGTATGCCCTTGCAAAAAGTCCCTCTCCAGCTCTGTTGCCAATGCCCTTCAGGTACTGCAAGACTGATATAAGGACCTACCTGGAGCCTTCTGTTCTCCAGACTGAACAGCCCCAGCTCTCCCAGTCTGTCTTCATGGGAGAGGAGCTCCTTCCCTCTGATCATCTCCGTGACCATTCTTTCAACTCACTCCAACAGGTCCATGTCCTTCTTATGTGGAGGCCCCAGAGCTGGATGCAGCACTCCAGATGGAGTCTCACAAGAGCAGAGGGGCAGAATTACCTCCTTTTCCCCACTTGCCACGGTGCTTTTGATGGAGCCCAGGACATATTTGACTCCCTGGGCTGCAAGTGCACATTGCTGGGTCATATTGAACTTCTCATCCACCAACGCCACCAAGTCCTACTCCTTATGGTTACTCCCATTCTCAGCCCAGCCAACACTTGTCCTTGTATTTGTATGCTGTCTTTAGGGGTATGTTTTCCAGTCCTTGGCTGGGAAGGTGGTTGTCAATTACAGCTGCTGTAAAATTACAGCAAAACTACTTGTCTACAACAGATCATATAATAAGAAAAGGAAGCCTAATTTGTTACTTTAAGGTTTCTACCTAATGCACTATATTAATTGCACTTCTAGTCGAGGGTAGTTCTCTATTTCATTAGCAACATGATTACAGTGCAACCAAAGATGAAGGCAACGTGTTAATCGTTAGGTTATTTGAGTGGGTTAAATCATCTACTAAGAATAAGCTAGCAAATGTTATTTGTTCTCAATTATTAATACACTCCATCTGACTGAGATTGTACACAACAGGATTGGGGGCTTTAAGGGACTAGGAAAATCTCATTCTGACTCCAGTGTTTGTGACATGGACCCACTTTTACTTGCACCTTTCTGAGGTAATGAACCTTGTAAATAATTTTCAGCAAACTGGTGGACAGAAACTAAAAACCTATTTCTGTCTCAACTTTTTCAATGCATTTGTTTATTTTAAGACCAAGTGTTCATTTTTCTTCCCTCTGGCTTCTTCTTTATGTGGTAAAGCTATTTTATTGCTGCTGGCAAATGGAGAATATATCATAGGGTTCACAGGAATAGTTCTGCCAGAGATGAAACTGGAATTAACTCCAGATCAGCTTGTACCTAATGAAGTGGCATCATATTTAGAAATCAGGTATCAGTTTCAGTTTAAAGAAACAAATTGGACTACAAATTTTCCCATGATGTTGTTCAGTCAAGTGTATAATTTGATTTTTTACATTCATTATAACATATGGTTGGAAGTGTCACATATGGTCGGAAGTGTCAGCCAAAAGTCAAATGGCCATTCTTCCCTCACCTCATATCCCAGTCGTCCTGATATTTTAATCATTTTCTAGTCTCCCACTGTGATGTTGGAATATTTCTGCTCGGATTTTCATATGCATATATACATATTTATGTGGGAAGTATAATTTAATAAATTGTTAACACACAGATTCAAAAACTGGCTTTGAAGTAAGGAACAAACCTGCATTTTTCATATCTGCATCAGGATTTGTCAGTGTTTACTTTTGTCTAATTTATTCAGTAAACTGTGGCTTACAAATACTTTAAACATTGAACAGATGAAGTCTTAAAAATAGTTCTGTGGAATGATTAAAAATAATCCTTATATACTGTCACTTTCCTGAATATTATTACAGACTCAGATCCTGCAGGTATTTTATTCAATATATATGTGTTATCCCGCCTGAGGTGTTATGTATTATCTATGAAATACAGCCCTTAGTGGAAAAGGGATAATCAGTCAACACTGTTACTAGATAGAGTCAATATTTTCAGTATTTTTTTAGGGTGATCTGTTGTCTAATTGCCATTAGAATGTTTGCAAATTGTGTACAACTCTATCCACAACATCTTTGAAAATTTCATCTACAACTCCCAGAAAAGTAGTCAGGCTGTACTTTGTATACTGAATAAAAGAGGAATTTGCCATAATATTTTCAGAACTCTACATCAATCTGGATCAACTTCTTGGCTGCATGCAAAACAAGACTCTAAATGAGCTGTTACATTTGGCTGTTAAAATTGCTGTGAAAGCCTTCTTTTAAATTAGTTGTTTATGAACACGACAAGAAATGGAGTCTTCTATTCATTACTTTCTTCTTCCGTTCTCTCAGGCAAGATTGTCAGATGATGAATAAAGAAAATAGACTATATGCTTAGAGAAAAGAGGAGTGACAAAGGCTTGAAAAATGTGAAAACATAACTAAATATAGCATATGATATTTTCCCATCTTGTCTATGAAAAAATTGCCATCTTTTACTTCTATATGACAGCATGTTTACAAAAGTGTTAACTTAATTTTCAAGTTGTCCAATTCTATCTTGTGCACTAGTTCACATAAGGCAAAAACTGATTTATTTTTGTCCTGGGGTGTTTCACTTATTTTTTTCTCTTTTTTTTAACTGTATGTGTTGAAATGTCATGGTGTTTTCTTAATAGAGAGTTCATTTTTACTGGACTAAGGACAGAAGCTATAGATAGAAAACTTGCATAATTGCTATTGAATTCTAATAGCTTATTTACATTGTCTTTCTCTTTTGCATAATTTGCTATTAACTGGTGTTTTTTCCTATATAAAGTTCTACATAAACTGATTTAGCCTTGGATAGCCTTGGATGATTCTGGATTCAGAATTTTTATGAAAAATATTCATTATGAAATTTGCTACAATCTCAGTCCGGTACTATTGGCTTGTTTTTTGAATGAGCCAAGAGTGGGACAAGTGAAATATAAAATTCAGTGTAAAATGATAAAGTATTTATATACATATATATATATAAAAATTTTCTTTTATACTCCTCCACATCATTAGATTTCTAACTCATGAGGTGGGAAGAGCCCATTCCTGGTGTAATGTGGACTGAGACTGGTGTTTCTGCTCTCTCCAGCTCTCCTTCCCTCTCTGGAGGAGCACTTCCCAGTGTGAAAAGTGGTACGGTTATTGTTTCTTCAGCTAAGTCTGAATATCAGCTCAGCCTCATCCTCTTACATAGCATGTCCACAGTCTAGTTTCTTCAAATTTATCTTTCTACCCAGTGTATTGAGTCCCTCTGAACCTTCCAGCTACTGTGTCTTCATCAGCACAATGCCAACACATGAGCTGACTGAATACCGTGATCATCACCCCCTAGCTTCCCTCACAAGGAGTGACAAGTCCGACCTCTCACTTGTCATGTTTCTTAGATACAGCAGAGACCATCTGAAGAATATTCTTTTTTAAGCAATACTCAGGCAACGAGCTGTATTTTTAGCTATTGACCTTTTGTCAACAGATCAAAGTGTCTCTGGAAAATCTTCCAGCTACAGACAGCTGTATGAAGAGAAAAAAAGATGGAGATGATTTCCAGGGGAAGAAAGAGAGTGGTAGTCTGTCAGCCTCATCAGCAGAGGGCTTACAGGGACATTGCCCAAAGACAGAACTATTTGCTATTGACAACAGAGGTCCATAGCCTGTGTGGATACAGGATCAGAAGTCTTTCTCATAGAGGAACCTACATGTTAAAGACGTAATCTCTTCGGGATGAGATGCAGACATCAGAGTTAGACATCAGGGAGTGGGTGATAGGACGAGAGGTAGTGGTTTTAAACTGAAAGAAGGTAGGTTTAGATTCAATATTAGGAAGAAATTCTTCCTGACATAGGTGGTGAGGCACTGGCTCAGGTTGCCCAGAGAAGTGGAGGCCCCATTCCTGGTTTGGAGGGGGCTTTGAGGAACCTGATGCAGTGGAAGGTGTCCCTGTCCATGGCACAGAGGATGGAACTAGATGGTCTTTAAGGACCCTTCCAACCCAAAGCATTCCATCATTCCATGTTTCTATGATCAGATATGAGACGTAAAACAGGCAGAGTTGCTCACTTCTGAGCTCCCCAAAGAGATACAGCAGACCCATGAAACCAACACACCCAGAGACCTGCTCAGCTGCTCCTGCAGAGGCCAGTCACAGGCCATGTGGAAGGCCCTGTGCTATCCTGCATGTTGCCCAGGTGCTGCTTTAGGTTTTACAGAACTTGGTTTGTGCTTGCCAGCCTTGGGTGGCTGCCTTGGTTCTCACAGGAAACAGAATTGGACCATTATTTCTAAATACCAAAGTAATTCCCCTAAGTGAGCAGGATCTCGTGCTTCAATTTTTTTAACACAATCAGCTAATTATTTGGATGACATCTTTCAGACTATATATTTCAGAAAAATACTAATACTCCTCCAGAGATCTCCTTTTGGCAGTATATAACGTTACCAATTTTTTGGTTCAACACAGAATTATGCTTGGTTTTTAAACAAATTTCTGCTTCCAAAAAGTTTAGGAAGCAGTCTACTGGGGTTTTTTTCTGAGGAATCTGAAATTTTTAGCTTATGTCAGCTTCTGATTGTGTTTAATCTACTCTGAACACTACATGCATTTTTATATGCCCTTCAGATTATTATATACAAGTAATTGATCTGGAATTTCTGGACAGATTTTAAGTGCACAAAAATGTTTGATGTGTTTCCTTAGTGAGATACCAAGTTCATGTGAAATGCCCAATGACAGGGAATTCTCCCACAAAGTACTCAGACTTGACAGTATCAAAAATTTGATTTTATCTTGGGCAATCCAGAATGATGTGTCTTTAACCTTGCTTCTAGGTATATTCTTTTATTTCCTGTGGCCTTCCATTTAACCTATGCAAACATTTACCTTGGTACAAAACTAATATGGAAAGTTCAGGTTTGGGGTTTGTTTTGGTTTTTTTACAAATTCTTCATTCTTGTTTTACAGATCTAGAACAAAGGTCTGCAACAAAGGCCAAATTGGGGGATATTTCTTTGAGAAGCCTGGAGGAGGTACTAAGAAGGAAGGGGTTTTTTGCTGTCAACTTTCATGGGAGGTATCCATATATTACGGAAAAAGGTAAGATCTTTCCTACTCGCACAACAAAAAGGAAGCCACAAGGTGACATTAGCACAGCACGAAGCTGATGGGTTTAGCTGCTCCAGAGGCTTTGCCTGTCTTCTGTTTTTCAGCACCTTTTCAACTAAAAGCCCAGGTGAAATGTCAGATAGAAGTGCATGCAATGAATATACAAAACCTGAATTTAAATGGCCTTGAATGTACCTAGTCTGCTTACTACAGATTCTTGTATTCGTTCCAATGGGCTTTTACATATAAGATAAATTAGGAAAAGAGGCCGTTGCCTCATTGCTATGAAAACTTGATTTTATTACAACACAGTGCCTGACTTGAGGATAAGAAATGTACTACTTGTAGATAGAACAATTGAAACAAAAAAAAAAAAAAGTGTGTAAAACTTATAATTTACAAAAATATATCAAAGATGCACTCCTCATTTTATGTAGAACCATAGACACCCTCGGTGCTGAGGGCAATGCTTTCTGAAGGGACGTGAAGTCTGCCAGCACTGCAGCCCCTGTGGGCTCTGTGCCTGGCTCTCCTGTCTTCCTGAACGCACAGCCTCCACCTCTGTCCCACCTTGTGCCTCTTAGGCAGCTCCTAGGGAGGAACAGCAGCCTCCCCCCAGTATCGGCAGGGGGATGTCTAGTCCAAAAAGCACAACACTGAAAGCGATTACAAAGACTTAAATAATGGCTTATTGGGTGAAAAAAGTGCCCTGGAAAAGGGTGAGATCATATATTTTTCTCGTCAGCAATTTTATCTTTTCGTTAAAGCACACACAAGAGCACGTAGGTGCCACCAGGATGTCCCGTAATGAGTAAGATCACTGGTAAATGCCATGTGGCCTTACTGAATTTTGACAGGAATCATGTCTATATCAAGCTAGCTGTCTTTTGTTGTGAAACCAATTACGCATTTTTGTTATGCCAGGTCTGTTTTATGTTGTCAATAAACCAGATCATAGTCTCAAATAATTCTGTTTGTGAAATTTCAGCATTTCTCTCCTGCAACATGCGTTGTTATTTGCTGTCCCTTATTGCTAACAAAAAAAATTTTTGGTGAAAGCTTTGAAGTGTCTCATTTGGCTTGAGAATTTTGCAAGTAACTTTCCTTTTCTATTAGAAAGGACACCTATATATTGTTGCTTTTCAATAAAGGTAATTATTTTTCATCTTTTTTCTGATGTCTACTGTATTTTTACAATGTCATTTTTATTGTAACAAAGCAGACTTTGTAAGGAAAAAAAACCAAAACCACCACCAACAAAAACGCCAACCCAACCCTTTTTGGTTTTACCAGCCATAAAGTTACCTCATGGTGTATGAAGGAAAGCAGATATTGAAGAATTTCATAGATGAAATAATGTGTTTGTCCACTTCACCTTTATTAGAATGGAAAAACTCCAAAACAAATACACAGGGTTTCAGTTTTATTGCTCCCTGATTGATTTAGTCTCTAAGTTCTTAATAATTAATTCTACCTCATTGCTTTAATGTAGGTAGTTCTTCAGAAATCTGCAAATGAAATCCTACGTTGAAAACCTAAATAGCTCCTTTAAATAAACAGGGATGTCAATAAAACTTTACTAAAAATAAATTAGCAATTAAAAATCCAATTCAGCAAAACACCTAATTATACACTCACTTTAAGCATGTGTTTAATGTATAAATCCCAGTGGAATTTAAGCAAAAGTTTTGGAGTTAAGAAATTGTGGGCCTAAATAAATAATTTCTTAATTGCTATAAGATCGTTAAATAATAATATACTTTCAAGGAAGCTAAAACAGAAAACAAGGGAAACAAAACAAATACTTCTTTAATTGTTCTGTCTTGCTCAAGACACAAATAAAAATCCCTAAACAGGTAAATTTACATGGCTATATTTTGTGGGTGGGGGTGTTTTTTCACTTTCACTACAGTAGGTTTTAGGCATATGATAAAGGAGCTGAAAAAAGGTAGAAAAATTATGTCACTCCAAGTTGACTTAACTTTAAGCAAAAAGATCCACTGGCAATTTGAATTCTCTGTATAATCTCAGATACATTCAAAGGCTTTTTTGATTTTTGAATCAGGCCAGGATCCATTTATTGTTACAAATTTTTTTTGCTAACCTGTAAAATGTGCTGATTTTAGACAGAAGCAATGTGTTTGTGGAACATCAGATGGTCAGAAATTAAACTTCAACCAGATTTTTTGATTAAGTGTTCCCATGGAGTCACGAGATATAGCCATAATACAAAATATTGTTTTCTTCCAGGGGAAAAAGCTCACAAATATTTATGTCTTTATATTTTCAATTGCACATCAGCTCTGAAACTTCACAGGAAAATGCAGATAATAGCAGTGGTTTTTATTTATCACAGTGCCTGGAAGGTCATAGCATGATTACCAGACTAACTTACTAGGTCTGAAAACCTGTAATATGGCACCCTAAGATTTACCCTCTTTTGTGAACTTGTCTTAGAGAGCTAAAATAGTCACACCAGTCCCACTGTGTATTAGTAATTTTATTTACCTACATGTTGAGATGTGAACTGACATAGCTGCATGTTTGAAGACTTGGCTGTCAGGCAGGAGACCAGATCAAGAGGACAGCTTCAAAGATAAGGACAAACTTACAGATTTCTTGTCTGGATAAATGCCAATTATTGAAGCAGAGCCCATAGAAACTCTCAAAGTCAGTACCACAGGGTGACTGGGCACCTAGCTGATGCTCCTTTCATGTCAGATATTTGATGTCTCTCATTATATAATCCGTACCTGCTGCAACAGCCAGTTTGTCCATATGTCCTATTTTATAACCCATTTTACTTTTATTGCCTCCTGGGACTACTAAGAAAGCAGAGAGAGCAGGGAAAACTTTCTGGCCAGTACATGTGAATTCTTCAGACACTTCAGAAGTTCCTTCAAAGCCCGTCTCACTTTACAGCAGCTATGGATGGAAAACAGCATCTCCTCTATAAACTCAACTGTAAGTGATGACCTCCATATGCTTAAATAGCTTGAGGAGTATTAGGTCATTAGTGAAGATACTTAAATAGTGTGGTATGTGCAATACTTATATTCAAGCGAATTCTTACCAGAAAGTTATGCCATGTTTGAAGTAACACAGTTATATTCTATACCATTAATAGAACAAAGAGCCTTGTAAACTACGATGTACTTTCAAGCTTTTGCTTGATTAGTTAAGGGAAATATTTCTTGCTGGCCCATTGTCAGCTCTGTGATTGTGTATCAATGACGATAAGAAACTTTCACTGAAGTAAAGCTTTTGCCTGCCTAAAGATGACGTCATTTTGTGATACAATAAGTGCCGGTAGCTCCTCTTACAAACAGCATGAATGCCTTTGTTTTCAGCAAGCATTAGTCAAGTATATGCCCCATCAGAAATCCGAATTTATTAAAAAGAACCAGAATTTATTAAAAAGTTAACATATAAAATATAAATTCTGCATGCTCAGTGATTTAATGTAGATGTTCTTTGCTTAGTTTGTTCAGACGATCAAGGGAACAAGAAGGAATCGCTCCTAGGGAGACCATAACAATTGTAATATTTCATCTTGAAAATGCAAGAGCTTGAGCTAGTCCAGACTCTGCAGTTCAGTACAAATCTAAAAACTGAGTCTATTTTTGCAGGTTTTGTTCTGGAGTATGGATCAAGCTGAGAGGGGTGTTCAGTTGCATGGTTTGGTTTTGATGCTTTGCTTAACAGAATAAGATGAAACATATTGTGGTAATATGCAGATGATGCAGTCTCAGATGGTTTTATTAAGATGGGCCACAGGAGAAAACCATTCAGTGATGCTGAATGTAAGTTTGAGGAATGATTTAGAAAAGACTACTTTTGCCTTTAAAATTGCTTTTACAACATTTTTGAGCATCTTGATTTTTGAGCATTTAGATTTTTTCACCTTGACCTGCCCTATGTGCCTGTCACAGTCACCCTTTGATTATCTGAGTTATCACTTCAAAGCCAAGGAATCTTTCAAAGGCCCACATGTATTCACCAGCCTCTAACATATAAGCACTATGAATGTAATTTCGGTATGAAATATGGAACACCTGGTTTAAAACCAGAATGATACATTTGCACGGTATATGAATATCCAGCCAACTATCAAGTTTAGAATTAGAATTACTATTCTTTAATTCCACTCCACACTCAATTTTCTCCCCTTCCTCTTTTAGTCACATTATTTGATCCTCAGCTTAGAATTCTCTGTTCCTTCATGTCTTCAAATAATCAGAGATGTTCAGCTGAAGGCCATGGTTGGCACAACAGCACAACTTAGCCATGCGCTCCCCCAGCCAAATGTGCATTATTTTTTGTATTTGAGCTTATTCTCCATTATCTCAATGTAATTATTCATTAACTACATCCATAACAGGATTTTTTTGATTCTAAAAAAGTTACTAGTATTATTCACTGTACTCAAAAGGTGCATTTTGGACTCTGCTTTCCAAAATAATATTAAGATATAAAATTGCTTAATATTAAAAAGCAAACAAACAACACAGCTTGCACATCAAACACCAGGCTCTGTTCACATACCCATGTCTCTGACTACCATAAGAGATTTTTATCCCAGTTGATGTCTCTAATTATAATTTCTTGTATTTTCCACTTTTAAAAATAACCTTTCCCATTCTTAGCATTTGATGAAGTTAAGTGTATGCTTCTCTAATCAGTGTAAGATAGGAACAGAAGAATAATTACATGGCAGAATGAAATAGTCCAGAACTGGCAGAGGGTTTCTTCATGTAGTAGTAGTCTAATAAAAATTTTGGAATAAATAATGATATCTCACAATGTGATGATTAAGGATAGCTTCATAATCAGTTAGAAAGATAGAAAGGAGGTGTCTGTCCAGTGAAAAAGTATCATTAAAATCAGTCCCTAATTTCTTTGGGGAGAAGGTGGACAAGTTAATACGACAAATTAATATGTAGAAGGAGTAGGCCCAACAATGTTCTCATTTGCTTATTATTTTCAAAACTTTGTCACGTGTTTTTCCAGACAAATAACCAGTGAAGCCAGCATGAAGCCAGGAAACATTGCAAATACCTTTAATATGGCACTAGCCAGTTAGCTCAGTGATATGAGCTGCTAAATGGCAGTTCTCTCACTGCTTTCACATAAGATATGTGATAAGTTGTCTGCCTTCACTGTATTTCTCATGTAGGTTTCTTAACCCAGAGAGAGCCTAATACAAGTAATGATTACAAATGGTTATATCAGCCTTACCTTCTCTTTCTTACCTCAGGAGGATTTTCACCAGTCAGGTTGATGACTGAAAAGTAAGTCAAATGTTCTTTTTAAAGAGCAGATATCTAACTTAAAGGTGAACTCTATTCTGACTAGAATCCTTGCAAGGGAGCAAAACTCCTCAGGGACAAAAAAGCAAGCTAATTGAAAACTTTGCTGTCATATCATATATGAGTGAGTAGTATTAGAACTGCAGTTACTACCATTTAAGAACTATTAAATATATCAGTCCATCACAGATTCACAGTTTTCTCCCTAGAAGATGGAATAACCATAAATAAAGAGTTGTATTCTGTTTCTTGTGTAGGGCTTCTGTTTCAGGGGAGGCCATGCATATCAGAGTGGATGTTCAGGCCTTCAGTCTGAGAAAAAAAGACAGAATAGTGGACATTTAAATTAATAAAGAAATACAAATTTCATTCTTCAACAAAGAGAAAATACTACAACTTTAGATATCAGTGTGCCTTTATAAAAATATGTACAAATATATGACACACAGAAGGCATGGATAGGAATAATCAATATATGCTAATAAGCTCAAGTTGGTTATTTTTGGGATAATCCTAGTAGAAAATGTTGAATAACAATTCAACAATTCCTTGCCTTCTTTCAAAGCTGCATTGCACGATGAATCAAGCAAGTGTTTGAGAACTTTTATAATGAACAGAACTGTAGTTTCTCACCAGAGTATGCAAGTTGGGTTTCAAGTTAACATTAGGCTGATCCCCTCTGTCTCCTGGCAGAAATGGTGTCCTGACAAAGAGACCATCTCCTCTTAGAATACAGTCATTTGTAAACATAGAAGATGTTATGTTCTAGGTAATTTTGGAACACTTACTTGATTTTAGCCTCTGACATGTAACTCTCGCACCTTGAATTCTTCTCAGTACTGAAAATAAAATATAGAGCCCTAAATACATGGTCTCCACCCTTTGGAACTAATTTTTTTTCTTTTAATATGTGAAAGCTCATTATTTTTATCAAATTCTTCACTATTTACATGGACCTTTATTGCAACCCATTTTATTTTGATTAGGTTTTATATAGTATATTCAAACAGATAGAGAAGAGAGTAGAAACAAGTCAATCAGAATCATTATCCTTCAACATCTCATCTGGAATTCCATAACGAGCAAACTGCTATTGGCAATCTGTTCTTGCTGCACTGCTCTATTATTTCTTGTCAGTCACATAGTTCACTTACCATAATCTTCCATACAAGTTCAAATTCTGTTCACATCTCATCTGGAATAACATACATAGCATTTCTGAGAAATCATATACTTCAAGCTGTCTGATATGCCATTACTGGAAACAAACCTTTTTAGTTTTTTTTAACTATAAAATCAGCTGTAGGGCTCTCTCATTCGAAACAATTACAAATGTTCCTGAATCCCAACATAAAAGCTTTACATAAAAAATGCTTAACATTCCTGGAGATGTAACACTGACACTGACAAAGAATCTAAGTCATTGTCATTGCAAGTTGTTTTATAAAGGTGAACCTTATTATTAAATATGTATTTCAAGAGAGACAAAGTGTTCATGCTTTTAGGGTATGCCAAAAATCTGCATAAATTTTGAAAAATTAAAGGAAGTGTCTATAAAAAACATTCAAAGGACAAAATTAATAATGCTGATGAACTGGAGAGGCAGAAACATGCTGTGCATCTGTTAAAGAATTTCTGTTTTTAGACAAGCATATCCACATAAGAAGCCCTTTTGCATAAAACTTCAGCCAGAAACTTCTGAATGAGTGCTTGGAGTTGTGAGACGCTGGCAGCTGGGAAGACTGGATTAGAAACGCAAATTCATAGCTCTTTTTCCCCTATTATCTTTCATCCTTTCTGTGCTTAGACCTCTCCTTGGGCTGAGACTCTGGTCACTGCTTTTATTTGATTTAATTTGTTGAAGACCAGAGGAGACTGTCAGGATTGCCTGCTCTTTCCTCTGGTACAGCAGAGGACATCAGACTTCTTCAGGTTTTCCCCATACCTAGCCACGTAGTTTGTAGTTCACAAAACAATCTTGAATAAATTTCTATGACAGTCTGCATGACTGTGAAAGACTGCTCCACCATGATCTTTGGTTCAGCACAGCATCTGATATCTCCAAAATAAAGACATGGTGGACCTATTTCACCTCTCACAGCCAGTTCCACCATAAGCAAACTTTTTGATGCAGATGAGCTTCTGCAGTAAGGGCAAAATACCTTTTCCTACATTCCCAGTACACTTCATGGGATGAAAATTGTCATTATCCTCCAGTTTTATTGTTGTCATTTTTAATTCATGATTTTAACTACGCCTTTTGCATTTAAAATCACAGTTCATTACTGAAGGATGTCATGTAGGTTTGTGAGAATTTAACAAATTTAAAGTCCTTCCATGAAGTAAAAGAAAGAAGGGAGTGCACTTCTATTTCTCTTTTTCCATTCTTGTTTAAAATCTTTGTTAGGTATCCTCTTGGCTTACATAAAAAAATAAAAAAGGAAAAGAAGGAGAAGGATTAATTTAATATTTAATTAAAAGTAGCTTAATATATATATTGATTCTAACATAAAGGTGGCTATCATCATCCTGCATGACATGCATCTTAATCATTGTAGTTTCCATTTTTATTGTTGTTTTTTTTGTTTGCTTAGGGTTTTACTATTTTACATTTGAACATCTTTAATTTTGTTTCTAAATGATGTATTATACACCATGACAGGACCCAAGTGAATGACATGAAGCTGAGTCAGGGGACATTTAGGTCAGGTATTAGGAAAAGGTTCTTCACCCAGAGGGTAGTTGGGCACTGGAACAGGCTTCCCAGGGAAGTGGTCACAGCACGAAGCCTGACGGAGTTCAAGAGGCATTTGGACAATGCTCTTGGGCACACGATGTGACTTTTGGGGTTGTCCTGCACAGGGCCAGGCTATGGACTTCAATGACCCTTGTGGGTCCCTTCCAAGTCAGGATATTCTGGATATGGTTCTAGAATTCTATGCTATTGGGGGGAAAAAAATGTCTTTTTTTTTTTGCTTAAGAGTCATGACAAACTTAAGTAGAAAGATACATAGAAAATCTGAAAATTTCTGAAAATTACCTCCTGCTAAGACACTGAAAAATATAATGCCAGTGGCAACCTTTAAAAATTATAGTAGCCACTGAGGGTAATCATTCAAAGTTTGGATGGTATATTCTTCTTTAAGTATATGATTATGTAGTGGTCTCTTAAATTCTGAGGTATGAAAATGTCCAATAGCTAAAGCTAATAATTTTTAAATCTCAGAAAAGTTTTGCTATCATGTATGAATGAATTGAAAACATACCCTTCACTTTTAGATAGGGAAAAATGGGTGTATCACTGCAAATGTAAGAAACATTTCTATTCTTTTGTGTTGCAATCAGTTTTGACATGGTAATTTGTATTTTCTGGAAAGCATCAGGTATTGCCTGTCGAAATCATCCTGATGAATATAAATGTTGATCTTCTTTACATATATTTATATACCTGCATGAAGTTAGTCTTTGAAAACAGATGATTGAAACTCTGCAAAACCTGATTTCTCACTCTATAATGCATTGCAGTTGTCAAACAGTGCATTTTTTCTGGCCTAGACCATAGATAGCAAGCAAGTGAAATACACACGTCAATGTTCCTCTTTCTCTGATCATTCAAATATTAGATATTGCCTATTTCTACTTATAGAAAATGGCAATCAAAGTTTCACATCTTAGTAGAGGGTTATTCATTCCAGTATGCAATTTCCTTTCTAGTAAACAAACTACTGCATAATTTAAAAGAGCCAGGAAAATGTGATTCTGTATTAGTCAAACAATTTCAGAAAACAGTATCCATAACCATAGTGTGTAGATGCAAAAAGTGGAAAATATGGTAATTTTCTGCCAAAGATAATTTTCAGACTGGATCCTCTTTTTTTTCCCCTAATCTAGAAATAATAGGGACAATTTAGACCAAGCTTTGATGTTCAGAAGAGTCAGTATCTTAGCTGTTAAGACAGCTGATAGCTTAATGCTTTTGGCTTATTATCTTTAATTTCAGAAATACTCATCTTCTCACTGCATAATGAGATTTCCCCCTCCATTAAAAATAGTCCAAACTACCCTGTCTATAAATCTAAAGATAAAGCCTTAGGTGAATAAGACATGACATAGAAAGTGCTATAATGTGAAGGGTATCAAAAATCACTTCAGGAAAAGTTTCAGGCAGAAAATGAGAGCTCATGAGCTACTCTACAGCATGAAAGCTATTACTTAAAATGTGTTATCTTTGTCCACCCCCCTTCATAAACTTAAAATTGCTTCATACTGGGAAAAGCATTATGGCAATTAATCAAAAAAGAATTAATACCACATCAGATAATTGCCAGCAAGTAGGGGATTTTAAGTGCTACCACCTGCAAGACACAAGGAAAGATTGGAGTGGGGGAAGGAGGTGGGCTTGTTTGGTTCCAGTCTACTACATTCTCCTTTTAGAAAAAAACTAATCAGAAAAAACCATGTTGTACTTAATTCTTAAGTGTATTTTTAAAATTAAATCTACATCTATTTAATATGTCTATTTAGCATATAAATTAAGCTTTCTTAATGTAATTCTTTGTAACTGTTGGACTCAGAATGTGCGTATTTATTTTGTGTTGTCTTCAGTACCTGTCATATCATCACAATTAAACAGTAAAAATTTTGTCCTTGTAATAAAGAAACTTCTAAAAAATAAAAGTAGATAAGAAATTGGTTTTTTTTGAGATGTCTATCTCAATTTGAGAGTGGAAGAGTTAATGCTGACAATAAAAAAGATGCCTAACAAGATCAGAGTAGCCATTTGTTTCCTTCTGTTTTCAATTGTGTGTGAAGTCATCTCTGCATGGTACAAGACCCATAAGGCATGTCATGTAATCCTAGAAAAGCAGAACAACTTATTCTAAGTAATGATAGAAAAGGTTTACCCACAAAGCAGCTGTAGTTCTGAACACAAATATGTTTTTATTCATTTAACTATTTCAGCTAATTTAGACTTTATGGTCTTAAATTCACTCTTACCTTGAACTAGTAACTTTTGTATGTTACATAGCTATTGACATTTTTTTTCCTAAAAGAATTGAATATAACAACTTTGGCAATTATTATATAACGAAAAAAACTCCTGTGAACCTTATATTTATGATTTTCCTTTTGTATTCATGACTTTTTAGCAGCAGTCTTTATTATTTGGATTGTTTCAATTCTAATTTTTAAAATCTGGACGGCTCCATATCTCTTATAATTTAAAAAATTTACTGAACAGCAATATAATTTCTCTAACTGATGGTATAATTGAATATTATTCTGTTTTTATGCATACAAATTTTTTAAAAATTTTTTTATAGTCAGCAGTCACACACAATTCCTGTGTTAAAAGAACCAAATGTTCCAACCATATGGGACACTTCAGCAATTTAATCCAGCTCTGTAAAAAAACCTTCTCTAAGCCTAACCCAGTTAAAAACCTCTGACAAAAATAAAGAACAGTTGCCTAGAAAAGAGTATAAGTAATGAGGCTAAATCATTTCCAAAATAACTAACAATACTGCTTTGGGAAGGGAGCCTGAGGGCTTTTCACCAAAATTTTCTAAATGATATTAAAAAATACATAGTTAGATGTATAAACAAGTGTTCTCATTTCCAGTTTTCTATCCATGAAATCCTGAATAGAGAACAGCTTCTACTGGAATAAAACAGGTAGAGTAGCTCTCATATCTGGTGAGAAAGGAATAATTTCTGCAATTTCTTAATGGTGTAGTAATTTTGACTTCCTTTTCCTACATATGCCTCATTATAATAACTTTTTACATATTCATTATAGTGATTAAGTGATGCACCAAATATGTGACCTCCATAACAGATCCCTTATTTAAGAGGGTGGAAATCAGTCTATTCATCATTTCTACCAAAATACCAAAAAATATTTGGTACTTGGAAAGGGCTTTTTTTAAACATTGTTCGGGGTTTAGTTTCGTTCCTTTGCTTTTCTTCTGGAATCTCGCAGTTATGATCTTTTCATAAACTGAAAAATGGCCTATCTTAAAGGGCAAGGAATCATCCTGGAACTGGCAAAAGCTCCCTCATCTTTTGGAAGGCTCAGTCAATCTACATACAAAGGAAGGAGGGAAATTTCTACATGTTTTTCTATTTAAGGCAGGAAAAAATTGCATCTTGATCATGACTGCTGAAAATGAAGGAAATCAATACATCATTTTAGTGCAGTTCAAGTGTACTTCTATGTTGTAGTGTCACTTCTGTAAAAAAAGTTAACATGTTAAATGAGATGATAAATGGGTTCTGAGTCTTTTTAAGAAGCTCTTACTTCTGAGGGTTAGTCCTTTAAACAAGCTTTTATAACTCTTCATATTTTCCCTTAGCATCGAAGAAGTATCTCCAGCATTCTTTTTCTATCCATGGCATTCAATATGGTCTATTCATTTATCATTTGAAATAAATGCACAATAGTATCAGATTTACAGTGTTTTTAGCAATGACTGTGCATTAATCCACATACAATCCAAAGAATATTGGTGTATACTGATCCTGTACAAGAATATTTTTGCTTTTTATTTTTTTAATAATTTTGTATAGATGGACATGAAACTTTGATTCATATCTGACTTTATTCACTATTTATCACACACCAGCCAGATGAACCACTTGGTGGGTGTGTTTTGTATATGTATGTGTGTGTGTGTATATCGAAGTGATTTTTATTTTTTTATTGTAGGAATGGAAACAACACACGCTCCTCATGTTCTGCTATAACAACTAGGTGAGAAATGACACGATTCTTTTACCACACGTTTCATGTAATAAACCTTAACTTCAAGCAAATGCAAGCTATAAAATTCTATTGATGGGCTTCCCAGATGTTGCCAGTTGTACTGTTTTAATAGATACCTTTCTTCTTTCAATACACTTTCTTTTTACTCTCTGACATATATCTTGAACAGAAATGCCTGTCAAGTGACCAGCAGGGTGCAGATGATAAACCCTGATGTATCCTTTTACTACACCTTAGATGCCATAAACTATACACAGAAATCAACTGATATATACAGCACTTACTATATATAACATTGCAGCAGGGTACTGCTTATAGACTTTTATGAATAAAGAGCACTAGACATTTTCCAAGTGCAAAGGTCAACAGATTAATATACTGTAGGTTTGTATTCTGTAGCTGGCATGTGTTTGCAACTTGGCTATTACTCTTCTTTAAAGATGTCAAATGATACCACGAGGTTCACAATAAAATACAAGAATATGAGAAACTGAGTCTCCTGGGAAAGGGGTTTTCATTTTGACTAATTATTTTTTGTTTTAATAGAAAGAAAAAATGTATTAAAAGAAGTTGAAAACAGAACAATTTATATCATATAGCGACCTCACACACAAATTTGGAGGTCTTTTGAATAACTTCCTTTATTTTGTTTAAACCACACACTAACTGCTAACAAAGGAAATGGAAATCTTACACGTTGCTATATTTCTTTCATAGTAAGGCAGAAATCTTTGGCCATGTTTGATGAAGCAAATCATTTAGAAAGTGTCATAAATAGAGAATGTCAACTCTGTACACATGGTCTTACCTAGAAGTGGGAGTTGTACGCTACAAATGAACTTTTTTCATTTTCTTAACAAACCACATATGCAGTTGAGTTTCCCACAAAAAGAATAGAGTTAAACCTAGTCCTAAACATAATCAACATCTTCATACATTATTTTAAACACCTTCATAAATGTTCTGGTCCTGGGTTTGAAGAACCCTCATCAAGTTTCCTGATGAGACTAAGCTGGGTCATGAGGCATGCCAGAAGGGTGAGCCATCTTACAGAAAGGCCTGGACAAGACGGAAGAGTGGACAAACCAAGAAGTCTGTGAAGCTTAAGAAGGATTCCCAGAACTGGTAACAAGACTTTACTAGGAGACTTATGGTAACTGTGCTTGATTCACATCCAACACTACTGTAAATCCACAATACTAACATTCTCAAACATCAGTGACTTGTAGTTCCTGCAAACTAATAATTGCAGCTACCACACTATTGTCATAGCTGTGTTATAGCTACACCACGAAACTCTCTTCTGCCCCACCCTCTTCCCTCCCCACTTGGAACATTTCTTTTATGTTATTCTTGTGACTTAAATAAGGTCTTTGGGTTATCTATATTGTTTGTCACTTTTTCCCCATAAAATTCATTTTACAACCTTCTGATCCCATTTTGGGCTTCTCTTTGTCCTCTAGCAGTTATCTGTATTGAAGCAATCATCTCCAGATCTCAGGGTCTTCAGATCTCACAAACTGAATTTGTATGAGGAAGACATTTAGAAAAACACTCATCATCATCGACTAGATGGCAAGTACCTACAAGTGGAAGGACTAAAAAAAAAAAAAGTTAAGCTAATTTAAACATTACAAATAAACAAGACCAAAAAAACTTATATCTCAGAACAACAGTCTGGGAAAATGCTCACTTGAGGACTGAACAAATGATCACAACTGTAAATTAAACATCTCTGTATATCAGATCAAAATTCTCCATATATGGCTTGTTACCAATATGATTTTACAACAAAAATCACAAACGAGACCCTTTTGTTGAAAAGCAATGCAAATTATCTGATTTTTGAATGTTATTTAGCTTTTGCCTTTTTTACTAGAGTTTGTTAGGGCAGTGAGTGTGGTGCTACTGTAAATAGTAACTTTCTTATAGGTTAAATAGCTACAATATGAGCTACATCTCCATCTTTCCTATTTTTTTCTATTCTGTTTAGGAAAAAAAAATTATACATAAAAATGTAAGACACATCACACTAGATGTGGTCTTTTCCCTCTTCTATTATCTGTTTATGTTATACATACCCCTGTATACAAGGGAATTCCAGACAAAGCGTAGTGTCTGAGCAGTAGCTTTTAAAGTTTGGGGGGACTTTAATATTACATTGCATAGTTTATAATAGTATTTAAAGTGTAGTAATTTATGATTATTTGCATATTTTTTATACAGGAATGCTTGTTTCACATTATATAATGAAAACATATTTACTACAGTAGTGACCAAAATTTGTGTAAATTTATATCATCTACTGTAAGAGTATTTGCTAGCTGGAAATCACTTCCTAAGTAGTCTAACAAGAATGACACTGCGTGTTTCTCTAACTCATGGTTCTCACAAAGTACTCATTGCTGTGCTGAAGAATCCTAAAACCTGTATTTAGAAAAAATGTGAGACTTGTGCTGGACTTTATTTTGAAAGAGATCTTTGATAACTCAAAGTAATTTGCTTCCTCAAAATCCCAAAGGAAGTATTTTACAAAGCAAAAACTAAATCTAGATTTCTTAAGCCCAAGTGTCTTGACTCAGCCCCAAGATCTGTTATATTCAAATCATTAACTTTCCATGAATTATTTCTTTTGGGTTTGTAGCAGTATATTACTTTTAAATTGGACATTTAGACTCTTACCAAGCATCCCAGAGGTGTTGCTAAAGCATCTGACATTTGCCCTTATTACTATCAGTTCAACACTGGTGCTTTCTGACCTTGAAGACTTCTCTGTACCTTGCACCAGTGCCAACTTAGTGTGCTTGTACAACACTCCATCACATTTATCTATGTGCATATATGTTATAGCTTTATCTGCAGCTCTACTGCACCACATGTGGCTTACACACAATATGCTACAATCATTGTGGCATTTTAATTTTATTTTCTACAGCAGTTTAAATTTTAGCGGAAGAATAGAGTTTCAAATATCTAAAAAAAACCCCAGAAATTTGAAATAAGAAAAGAAACACCACCTTGCTTGTATTCTACATGTTTTATATCTGACTTTTAAGTCATTTTTTCAATGCTGCATAGATACCCATTCCTTCATCATAAATACTCATTTCTACTTTGTGGCATTATAAAGATACTGAAATAAACATAGTTAAAATATGTAATAATATAATAATAAGAATATATATAGTAGAATATAATAGAATATAGCATATATAGTAAGAATATATATACACTAAGGAACTGGATTAATGATTGAGTGAATCAAAAAACATTTTAGGGCAGTAAGCCACTTAATAAAAAAATTTATATATGATAGGCCAAAGAACCATAACTGAGTCATATGTAGGGTAAAAAAGGCCACTTTGTTGCCAGGTTTGAAACCAATTTGCATGATTTGAAGGCATGATGGTAGTCCTTTTACTCAGCTTGCTGTGATTCAGGGAAGAAAGCTCCTTCTCCTCCTCCCTCTCCACCCCTCCCAGAAGCAGCTGAGGAAGATCATTGCTACATCAGTCAGACTTTGTTGTAATCTTTGAGGGATAACTATCAGACTGTTACCATGAATGAAACTGAAGATTTCCATATATTAGCACACTAAATGGCAGGGACTGGAAGTGACAAAAGGAGATTTTACAAGTATCTAGACAATTAATCAAGGTGATTACTTGCACAGTTCTAAACTTGCCCAAATTAAAGCAAATACACCTTCTGTTGTACTCTACATCTTTAATTAAGCACACAGCTAATTCTGGAAGTTTGTCATTGCTCGAAGTCCCTGAGCACTCTCTTATTCCTGGAGAAATCCACCTAGAAGTTTTGCTTACTGACATAATAGCTGACATATGGCTTCTTCCATTGGACTATGGCCAGTGCAGGCTATCCCTATGAAACTGCTCTCAGTTTCTCTTGACCTGCCACTGGAGGCTGGAAATTTCATCCTGTAATTATTCCTATCAACATTTTCAAATGTAAGACCAAAAGATATCTAGGATGTGCTTCACTGAACATATGGGTCATCTAACTTTACCATTGAGGATTTTAAAGTAGAATAGGTAAGAACTTTATGCACAGAGCACTTCAAGGAGAACTGAAATCAGTCTGTGGGTTTACAGAAAAAGAGAGGCCACTGGCAAGAACCACATTTAGATTTCCAGCTCCTTTGATTTCAGTGGGATTTAGGATTGTAAAAATCTTTGTATATCTGAGTCAAAATTCTCCTGAGCCCATCTAATGGAGAATATAGAGCTTTTCAGTTATGTTGAATCAGATAAAGATTCCTTTGTCCTTTTAAAAAGTGTCACTGTATTTTCCCTAAAACGTAGAGTACACAGCATGATGGTTGGTTTTATTGCTTTCTCTGATGCAGTGGACTTTATCACACACAAGATAATGTTTCTGGCACAAGAAGGAACAAAACTCTTTAAGCAGTACAAATTGAATCAACGGGACACATATTAATTACACACTCAGAAGTTATTGCTTCATTTACAATTCATGGTCATGAATGTATTTTATAACACTTGTAATCTAAACCACAACTGCATGATACCGATCCATATTCACCAAACATTTTTAAACAAACATATATACATAGAGAGCAGTATCTCTACCTTTGTCAGCACTGTGGTTTTGTAGCCTAGGACAGAAACCTGGGGTTATTTACAACTCTTCCAACAAGATTTTTATTCTGCTCTTTCGACACTTTCATCTCTTCACAGTCTAGCTTTAAGTTGCACTTACTAAACCTAGAATTGGAAATTCAAATATGTAGCAAAGATTTGGGATGATAATCTGGTACCTACAATTGCAACACACATTTGTTTTCGTATGCTACATATACTTCACACTGTAGTACTAGAGCTTATTGTCTGAACTGCTATTTCATATGTAGTTGTAAACAAAAATAGAGTGGCAAAAAACCCAGACAACTTTCTTAGTGTCAGCTTCAGAGTCTGTCCCATTTTGTACAGTTTTTTGAACAATGGTGACCTGACAGATAATAATCTCACACTTGAATTTTAAGAGTCTCTTATTTATCCTCCATTGTTGTTTTGCTTTTAGCAGGTGAGAGCATGAAAAATTCTGCAACTCTGTGTGAAGCACATGACTGTAGAGGTGTACAGGTTTCGGCTGGGATAGCTGGCATGGTGCTATGTCTTGGATAATTCAGGGATGTTTTAGTTATTGCCGTGTAGTTCTTGTACAAAATTGGCCTTCTCTCTTTCTCACGTTGTCCCACCAAGCAGGCTGGGGATGCACAAGGAGTTAGGAGGGAACAGAATCTGGACAGCTGACCCCAACTGACCTAAGGGATATCCCACACCATATGGTGTCATGCTCAGCATATAAAGCAGGGGGAGGAGGAGGAAGACGGGACTTTGGAGTTATGGCGTCCTCACAACTAACCATTACAGCCTGCTAATGGGAATTAGCTAATGAATTCCTGATTTTGTTTTGATGGTACCTGCAGCTTTTGCTTTATCTCAACCCACAAGAAGGTTAAAACCCTCTTCTACCCTTCTGATTTTCTCCTTCCTGCCCCTATGTGGAAAGGAGAAGGTTCCTGGGTGGGCCTGAGATGCCCACTGGGTTTAAAACACAAGAGAGTACCTTGAAAGCCTTGTTTTAAACAAAAGGAAATAAAAATAAATTTTAATCTGAGAGAAGGAAAAAAAATATACTCCCAAAAAAGTATGACATTAAAAATCCAGAATACTTCCACACGCTTAACTGGTTTTCATGTTTTTATTCTTCCAGCTTCATGAAAATTAGCTCCATGAAACTTGGTATTTGCTGTGAACCAGAGAATACAACCTTTAAACTAAGTTTATTAATAAATTTCCAGAAATCCTATTTATTCAAATGATTTTACAAGCATAAATGCCTTCAAGTATTTGATTCTACCCTTACTATGCACATGGGCATTTGAGAACTCAGTTTTTAAAGCTTCACATGGAAAGACATCAACACAGCCAACATTATTTTCTCCCATCCCAAGAGAGATGTAATGGCATTTTTGCCTCTAAGTAGGTCTCATGAGCAACAATGCAATCAAAATATTTGATTTAAACAGCAAACACTGTGTCTCTGATTAACAAGCACAGAATTGCACTGACAAGGTCAAAACAAAACCTACATAGTTTGTTGAAACTATGGCTGGTAGACAGTACAGCCTGAAATTCTGTGAGATGCCACACAAGAAGTTTCAGTTTCATTGCTCAAGTGGACCTGATCCAAGCCAGTGGGGGAGAAATTCATCTCACCTAACCACAGGCATCTTGCCTCTGGATGCTGAATATAACTGAGTTAGTGTCCTTAGACTGCCATTCTGCTGACTAGAAAGATACAGGCACCACAGCCTCTGATTCACCTACTTTGGATGTCTTTTTCAGAATGAGATTAAATCCTCGATTTTTTTCATAGTATAAAGGGAATATGGACAGCTAGCAAAGATATATGTTTAAGCAGCAGATAACTTTTACTCACATAATTCCTAAATATTTGCAGTGCATACCATTTTAGCTTTGGTACTATTAAACTCCATTTCAATTAACTTTTAGACATGACCATAACAGATACAATTATATGACATAAGTACCTTTTGGCAAAGCAGTTCTCTAAAGAATGGGCATAAGGAAAATGGAAACATTTTAGGAGACGCAGCTATAACATATCTTTGTTGGCAAGGGATTCTGGGGCAGCAGGGGCCATGAATGTCAGGGTTATGAACAGTAGGGGAGAAAACTGTTGAAAGTGGTAGAACCAATAAAAGAGATGACTATGTCTTTACAGACCTCGCCCCGTAGAAAGGGACAAGGCTTTCTTATCTAGTTAATTTCTGTTTGAATTGATATCTAGCAAATGGAATAACAATTTGTCATGAATTTTATAAATATGTAGAGTACAAATCAACAGTTTCGTTTAAGTCCAGAAATGTTCTCTCACTTCCTCTCATTAGAGTGTGAAAATTACTGTCAAAATAATGACAAAATATATGTGCACAATCTAGTTAGGGTGAAGACCTGTGTTACGCATCCTTTTCTACTGCACAGTGAAATTTGCTTCTTTTTTAAGAAAGATTCACTTAATTCATTAGTATAAATGCACAGGATAGTGCTAGACATACTCAGTGTCACTGCAAAACTGTTCCAGAGAGTCTAGAAATGCACGGTTCAAGAGAGTCATTAAGCTACTTCCTCTACTCAAAAGAGAGGGTGGCCTTATGAATAGTGAATTGAAAATCTTTTATTTCTAATGTCAACTTAATGACTTAAATGCTTCATTTTATTGCAAGAAATACAAGTCAGTGCAATTCTATGACATGCTATGAAACAGAACCTAATCTTTTTTAAAGATGTAAGCATTTTCGGTGAGAACTGGGGACTTGAAGAGGGTTAAATATGAAAAATGACCTGGCATCAGCAAGTGCTTTTATTCATTTGAAACTAATGTTAAGCTTCACTTAATCATCATATTAAAAGAGTTCATGTCATAGTAGGACACTTTTACTTTTTGTGAACATAATGAAGTGTTCTTATCTTTGAAGTACATCAAAGTTTTCTGAGTGAGAATAGAAGTTTTTTCAGCACTTTCCTCTACTATGGTGACATAAAAATTTAAGGCAGAGTATAACATTATCCCATGTGGATGATCAAGCTGAATTGACAGATTGATAATTGGTGAAGATGGAACAAACCTTCATGTTCAAAATCCTGCATCAATAAGCAAAAATGTTTGATGTATCATCTGGTTACCTTATGAGCTAAAGAACGGTTTCAATTTAAGTGGCTCCCCTGAATGCTCAGTCAGTTTGCACTTAAGATACATGAGGGAATTTTCTCAGAACTGATGAATGTGAAATATTCATAGTGGGGCAAAAACGAAACCATAACAGCCTTTGCCCTCATTTGGATTACTTTCTGTTTCTTTGCCCAGTGACATCCGCAATCATAAAATGAACTGTTATTTCTCTCCCTGGATCCAGTTCCTGAAAGCAGGGTTCCAGCTCTCTATCAGTATAATTTTCATTATATTGTCACCTTTTGGCCAGGCTGACCCTGATGACACCAACGGGTCTTTTGATCAGCCTCTCCTGGGATCTTCACCCCAGCTGATGGGCCCAGAGACCTCCCCAGCCTGACCCATCCCATCACTGTCACTTCTGGAGAAACGGGGACCAGCCAGGGGATATCACAATGCAATTGCTCCTGTTGGGCAAACCCCAGCACTGAGGCATCGCTCCTCACACCCACCTGCTCCTTTGCCCTCATCCTGGGCTGCCCTGGCTGGGGAGGTACATTCTCCTTCTTCACTGCCAAGTGGGATCCTTGTCCTCCCTGTGCAAAGGGGTTGCACAGAGCCCATGGGTAATACTAGGATCCTTGTGCTTCCCTGTAGAAAGGGGTTACCCAGAGACTAAGGATAATCTTAGGATCTTCTTGGGGCCACTTTCCCCACCACAGTCCTCCAGTGCCAGTGCTGCCTTGTATGAGCAGTAGGCTGGATGTGCTACCACCCTAGCCATGCCTGCTGCCAAGAGACCTCCTGAAAGTGGCAGCTCTTCTCCACCTGACAATTGTAACCCAGGAATATAATTACACAATGGCCATACCAAATGTGATGATCCCTGGTTGTACCATGTCCTTGCCCAACCATCACAGTCCTGAGATCCTTCAGCTGAGTACAGCCCCATAGGATGCAGCCATGACCTGCCCAGGCCCCACAGCCATATCCGTGCCCTTGCCCCTGCCCCAGCAAAACAAGCCTTGCCTTAACCAGTGCACCTATAGCAGCACAGCAACATGGCTGATGGATTTAGGAAAGGCGAAGAAACCCTCCTGCCCTCTACCTGCATAACTGCACTCATCCCAGGAGATAAGGTTTCCTTCAGGCACATCTCTGTGCCTTGACACATCCTAAATCAGTGCTCTTGAGAAGTACCTCAACAGAATTCTAGCCCTGAGCCTGATCTCTCCCTTTACCTTTCCTGCTAGACCCCATACATTTTTCAAAAAGAAGTATGGGGATCTTAGCCTAGGAGAAGATTGCAGTCATGCCAGTGATGAACCAGTATCCCTTGCCTCTCCTCTCAAAGGTCTCTGAATGTCTTCAGGGGCTTGGCCAAATTAACCAAGCTGAAGCTGTGAAGACATTAAAATTTGCTTCAAATCTGGCAAGGGAATTAGCAAAAACCTGCTTTCTGCTCTGGATATGGACACTATAGGCATCCTGGTGTGCCATTTGGTTTCCTCAAAGTTCCATCTGTCTTCCAGCAGTTACTGATTTCACCGCAGAGCAGACAGCCTTGCAGGGAAATACAATGACCTAGTGACTGTGGACCTGTTTTCCAAGAAAGGTCATGCCCCTCAGGAAGCACTCATGGCTACACACACCCCTTGCCTTGTCCTGCCCCATGATTCCTGCTGCTAGGGCCTCACAGACAGCAGCACCTTGTTCACAGGCAGAAATTGGAAGGTGCTCATAGGGAGTAACATCCAAACCCAGCACCTGTGAGCTGTGAGGACACACCTTGCTGGCAGCGGAGTTCATTGGCAGGGCCTTGAGGGCAGCACGAGGGTTAACTGTCCCTGCCAAGGCTGCCAGGGCTCCCCTACGCTGCCCACAGCCACAGACCTCATCTCAGCTCAGAGCAGGATTGTTCTGTTTTAGTTCTAATTAGCTGATTTTGTCAGTAGACAAAACAAACACATAGGATGAGCAGAAATGCCTGGATTTTTAATGTTAATTTCCAGAATTTTATTTAATACATATTTTCTTTTAAGCTCCTTTTATGCTAGAAAATACTATTCACAGCTATAATACTATGCCACAAACAATAATACTAAAGCCTTCGTTAAAAAGTGTTACTTGCAATATACTCAGTCCTAGGTAATAGCTAATCAGAAAAAATAATAGTTCTCAATTTGCTGTAACAGAAAATACTGGCAATAAAGTAGAAACCACAGAGAATGTCACCCTTATATTGAATTTCCCACTTCAATATGAATTTTAAGCTGTTTTTGCAAGATAGAATATCTTTATGTCCTCCATCTACAGCACTTCCAATTGTTTGCAGTTGAGGCTGTCTTAAAGTGGTTAGCAGTAAAGTGCCTACTTCATCACTACTAAACTCAGCACACAAGCTGCTCTCAACTTTATAAGATCCTTTTATTTCTTGCAATATTTGGGGTCGAGGAAGGAAATAGAGGAATCTAGAGGGATGTTCAACAGAGGTCTTTGGTAGCTGGCAAAGAGAAATGTGTAATGATCTAGACTGTGACTTCTCAGTATTTTCGTCCTGGGCCAGTTCAGAGCATCATTGCTTCCCTAGAGAGAAAGCTACAGGGGGAGATTGTAGAAATTGCAGGCAGGCACTTTCAGGAGTCACGGTGTCTGATACAGGACATAACTCTTACTTTGCTGAACAAGAAGTGGGGTGAATCCTGTCCTTGTCCATTCAGGTGGATTCAGTTCTCAATAGTGCCCTCTCTACAGGGCATTGCCTGATTATAGATCCCAAAGACAAAATAGTGTTGTGCAAGTCACAACACCAGAGCAACTGAAGTAGGACTATAAAAATTGAAAAGGGCTCTCATACAGTTTAGGCAAGTCACAAAGCTTGAAACTCACTTTGTGCCATGCAGAAACAGTGTAATAACTTAGGGAAAGGAAAGAATAAGCAGGAGGAAAACTGGCTTAGTGGTTTCAGCAGATTGTACCAAATTCTCATCAAATTTCTATGATTTCATCTAGCTCCAAGGCACCTCTACTGTGTATTGTTGTGGGTTAAGCACGTTTTCCTAACAGGGCTGGGCAACCCAGCAGGCAGATCTGCTGCAGTGAACAGGACCATGAAGGAAGGTGAATGCTACCTGAGACACATGTTTTTTTGTGAGATGAAGAGGCAGTATTTAAAAAAAAGACCACTCTTCAGTCTTCCTGTTGCCTGACACAGTTGTTTTACCCACCAGCAGGGCAGCCTTTTCAAGGTAACTGCTGTTAGGTTCTCAGTCTTACTTCTCAGGTTACCATAAATCACACCAACTTCCTTCCTTCTAAATTAGTTGTTTTGTGAACCACTATGATATTATTACAGACTGAAAGTCTTTGTCTTGTGGCAAAGCTTCCTATAAAAATTATCTCATCATCTAAACAACAAATTTAGTGCAACAAGTTTCACTGCCTGCCCTAAACGGAAAAAATACAGTAACAAGCTATATGCCAGCACTCAGGGCATCTACAAGCTGAAGTACAGCATATGCAGGTTTCTTTAACACTCAAAAGCAGGGAAATATTCCACTTTATTTTTTATGCAGGAACTTATAGCTAAGTGAGCCACCTCAAGGCTCTCCAGAACCAAAGAATCCAGGGATTTGCACTCTCTGCATCTGTTTTGGTTAAAACACATGTAGTGTTTTGCTGCCATGACAACAAACATGTCCAACCTGATTTCACTCTTGAGACCATGGAGGATGAAAAAGCATTAAGTTACGATAGGTATAGGATGATGAGTGTCACAGAGAGGGTGAAAAATTTATCCATTGTTTAGAATTATAGATCTATTCTCAAGAAGAATGTACATTTATTTCATAAATTGTTCAACCAGTTGCAGTTAGTGCCTTAAGAATATGTCAAATTCCAAGCAATCTGAGGAAAAAATTGGAACTATATTCTCGATAGTTTGTTTTGATATATTTTACTCGCTAGAGTGATTTGGGAGATTTTGCTAGGAACAAATGAAAGACTGGCAAAGTTCCTCTTCACTTTTCATAGAAAAACATAAATTCAGCTGGAAGCCATTAATACAAATTGGAAACAATAGTTTAAGGTGTTCCATTTGTAGATTAACATATATGTGCTTCTCTGTTCATGTCAGCTGCCAATTCTGTAAACGGAAGTCAAAGCACAGGAGGGACTAGAAAATGGAGGTGAGAAAGAAATTTGCTTTTATTTGAAAGAAATAGCTTTTGTCTTTGTCTTGAAAGATGGCGTATACTGAAAGATTCTTTTAAGATCTTCATTATTATTTGATATGTTTTGTTTCTGAAAGTCTAACTTCTGATAGTTAAAGTACTGGAGATATAATTAGTGTTGTTGGAAGGGTTTTTCTCTCCTGTATGGAGTTTCATTTATCCAATCAACTTTTCAAATGCTACTTTTTGCAGAAGATGTAGAAACCCCACAAGGGGATGTTGGCTCAGTTGTAACCAAGGGAAAAAGTACAGCCCACTGGATAATCACCTGAGGTTTTCAAAACACCTTGATGGCACATCAAGAATTCCTAAGAATTCCTAGGAAGTCTAAGCCAGCTGAGCACTGTATTGGCCTAGATAGACACCATGTAGCTTGAGAAACTCACTGGGAGCCAGATAATTGAATACAATTAGAATTGTGTATTACTCATATATAGCATGTTAGGACTTACAGCTTGAAGAAGTAAAATATTTCCCAAATGTAGCACAACTACTTAGTAGTAAGACTGCCTGAAACTTCAGCTGCTGAGAAGCAAGACAGTGCTGCTCCTTGATAGGTAAACAGAGATTTAAGGAGATGACTCACAACCTTTTTTTTTGTTGTGCGCTGTTGGTTGATCCTTTCTCACTGCTGTGTTTCTTGTATGCTTGGCGAAACAGAGATTCCTAGCTGAGAATTTATGTTGTGAAGTGTCACAGAGTGACAGATTACTTGACTTGTCCTTAAAAATAGTTCCTCTTCAGTGCTTACTCTTGAAGAATGTAATTGTGATTCTCTGCAAAGAAAGTTGGGACTTCAGTAGAAAATTTGGCAGCTACTAACAGTCCACTGAAAGCCAGGAGTATCTGTAGTGGAGGATTCTATTATTTTTTCCCCTCTTGTGATGTTCATTCTCTGCTGGCAACTACTCCAGATCTCCCTCTAGATTAGCCTGCTCCCCACCCAGCCACTCTCTCCCTCCCCAACAGTGTTACGGTGGACAGAATCTGAAGGGCTAAAGTGACGAAAAGACCCATTACAGGTCAAAATAAAGGCAATTTAACAGGAAAATCTTAGACATCTTATCACGTCTTTAGAAAAAAATTAACTCCATCCCAAGCAGACTTCACACAGTTAGTTTCAACGTTTAGGAAAGCTGCTTTGAGCTTTAGGGGTAAAGTCAGGACTAGGTAGATTCCCCAAGACTATAGAAAATGGAAGAGTTTTCTCAGAAGCACAGAACAATATAGGTGGGAAGGTCACCTGGCCCAAGGTGCTGTGCCAGCCAGGGTTTCTCTGTTCTGTTTATTCCCCAGTGCCTGTTCCTAATCAGATCCTCTTTAGCCATGAACTAGTAGATGTAAAGGATAAAAAATGTCCATGTGGTTACCAGAAGAGATACTTGAGGTCAATATTGTGGAGATACAAAACAATTGGTTTGGTTTGGTTTGGTTTGGTTTGGTTTGGTTTGGTTTTTTTGTCTTCCCAGCTTAAAGGTAAAATTATAAATGAGCCAGGAACCTCACAGTCAAAACTAGCATTTTCTTTCCAGATTTCACACTTGTGCGTACACAGAGCCACAAATAACTGCAGAATAAGATTTCTTGCCATTAAGTGATGCTGAGAAAGATTTGTGATGAAATGTCTTCTATCCAAAATACGGTATATGACTGCTTTGCTAATCCCTGGACTGTTCAAAAGAATTTATTTTGAGGGAAATGGCTGATCATCCCAAAACAAGTTTATTACATAGCATAAGTTTAACATAGGGTGGAGGAAAGTAGAATATTATTACAAATTGCTTTAAACAAATTGAAAAAATATGTGAACAGAAGAAAAAATACCAGAATAGCTCTGGTCTTGTTTGGTCTTAGGGAAATAAGAGTTTACAGAAAGATGACTGTGAACAGCATTTGACTTTGTGTTTGTAATGTATCATGGATGAGAATCTTCTGTTCTATAGGTAAAAGGTGTGACACCATTTTATTTATTAAGCTAAGCATTCTTAACATAGTGCAAAATTAATAATATTGTCAGTGATACGTTATATAGATCTGTATTTCACATAGTGTCCACGTGATTTTTATGTGTTTCTCCCCAAAAGTCCTGTTCCAAAATCCAACTACAACAACTTCAACAACTTCAACAAAAAAAAAAATTATGTGTTTAAACAAATTATGATAAAGTTTTTATGCTAGGAAGAAATGGGTTTGAATGGTAGGTCACTTGTTACTATCTTTACATCATATTGCGAAAATAATAAATGACAAAAAACAATTCTCAAACGGAGATGTGATTTTTCCAACAGTGCTGAGAAAGCAGGGACAGCTTCTTTACAGGAGCATCTGTAGATATGGCTATAGTTTTCTGAGAAGATAAAAAATTATGAAAATTATTTGTAATATCACAGGTAGAAAGAACAGTTTGCATGCCAGTGTAAGGAATCCCAAACCCAGAAACTGCTGGTTATTTCAGCATCTATGCAATTACACTACTAAAATAAAGAAAATTGTATCTTAGAACTTCTTGATAAAGCTTTCATAAAATTCCCTTCTCCTTGATGCTTTAAAAGATTTAAATCCCTCTTCTCCTCATAAGTGACGCTAATTCAAATTTCCCTGGGATTGGTCTGAGAGTTAAATGAGGCAGAATTACTCACAATTTTCTTTTCTAATTCTGATGGCCTAGTTTTCTTTCACAAATCCTCTTTCTGTTTAGTACCACGTACTTTTCATTTTCTCGTTGTATAACTTCACAAGTCAAAATATACCGTATGTCAGTTTTTTTCTTTATTGAAGCTGTTAGAGAAAACTCTTAATTGTACTTTTCTACATCTTTAAGTTCAACATGAGTTCTCCTAAGGTCATATTTCTTTGATCAGCTACAAATCATAAAGAAAGTACTAATTTGGCTACTGAATGACTAAAAACCATCTTTGTTAACCATCGTGTATTTTGAAGTCTCCAGTGTTTCTTAGACAATGAACCAATGGACTACAGCATTTCTAGAGTGATAAAAATACCTGCAAAATACCTACCAGAAGAAAAAGAAATCTACAGAATGAAGGTGTATTCTAATTAATGCATGAATTAATGAAATCATGGATCATTCCTACTGCTGCTCAACGTGACACACGCAGAGGATCATATCTGGTCAAAATCACAATTTCCTATGATTTCATTACAAACAAAATGACCATAAAATCATTTTCATTTCAGATTTTATTGACAGGATTATAAGTATATTTGGGGTATTTAGGTTTACCTGGACTTCTAAACAGCTGTTGGTTACTGATAACTTTATGTCACAGTAGGAATTCAGAAGTGACTTTAAGCTGAAAAGGTCCTGGACCATCTAATGCCTCTGGTAGTTGGAACATTTAAATATGAGGATACAGTGTACCATTTCTTGATCAACAGTGCTGCTTAACACGTTTGTTGTTTCACTCATTCAGAAACAGTTTAGTGAAGCCCCCAGGACATAAATGTCAAACTGGACAAGAATTGTATGGGAGAATGGTTTCTCCTTATAATCTTCCAACACTCGTGGCTGTGTGTCTCTATAGTTCTTGTGGAGTATTATGTTTTTATCTACCTACAAAGAGATTTTTTTGTATGTTTAATAATAATAGGAACCTAGAGAGAACTTGGGAATTTCTAAAGTTTGGTAATGCTTCAAGTCATATTACTTACTTAGGTTTTGTTTGCTAAAGGTTGGGAGATTTTTTTCAAAATGTTAAAACCAAGCCTGTAAATTTTTTTTCCCTTCATATGTAGAGTGCAGGAGATGTTTGCAGTGGAGTCTGAATGTATTTTGATGGGCTTCTATAGCAGCTTCAGTACTTTCAAACCTCCACATTTAATATTCTTTATACAAAACAAAGTTCAGACTAACACTTGAGATAATACGATTTAATTTCTAGAATTCTACTGTGTAAGGATTTAGTTTTCTCCATGGCAAATAGAAAAGTGGATCCCAACAGATTTTTTCCCCTGGTTTTTGATATTCTCACATTTCAAGAAAACAAAAGACGCTTTCAATCTTGACAAAATATGAATTTTTCTTTCAAAAAAAATAGGCACATATTAACCTATGGGAAAGGCAGTGGTATTCCCCTCAAAGCCACCATACAACACTTATCTGTGAAGAAGGAATGAAATAAAATAATAAAAAGTATTTATTAACATTGAAAGAAGTTATTTTTGAGGTGACATTTGTTGCAGATGCAAGCCTGATGCTAATGAATCAGTTTGTAAATGTGCAGTTCAAAGTAATGAAGAAATAAAACTAAATGTTACAAACCCATTACCTTTACAACAATAGACATGGGTGTAGAAAAGATGGAAAAGGGCTGCAGCTGGAGATAATAAAAAACTCGACCCATGTGTGGCTGAAACTTCTTTGAGCTTTCAAAGGACTCAACAATAAAGGCTCCCCACTGGGATCCCTGATGCAATACACACAACCGATATTTCCAAGAGAAAGCAGCACTACATACTTAGTACAGATCCTAAGTGTCTGTGCTTGTGTTGACATACAGTTGTCTAGACTAAGCCTGCTTCATCACTCACTGGAGAAGGTTTAAATTCTGAATTCAACTGTGAAATTAAAATTTTCTTGTCTATGACACAGTATTTCATACCTCTTCCACTCTTTTTACCCTTTTTGCATGTTCTTCCAATTTCTTTTGAAACCTCCATAATTCTGTGGTGGAAGACATTAGATTAGTTATGCATTCGTTTTGTCTGGATGTATCTAAAATCCTCCAATGGGACTACTTCATTTGTAATAGTTGTAAATAAAAATGATAATTGGGTTTCAACCCAAGCGACACATTAAACATACCATCTCTGCTTTGCCATTTCCCAGCTTTACCAAGCACTGTTCATGCACAGTTACTATGCTTGTGCTCCTTAGATAACCATGGCACTGACACTGCAAAGGAGGGAAGAGTAAGGAGTGGATATACACAGAAGGATGACTTTTTTTCTATTTAAAGGATAAACAGGCAAAGACAAGAAATTGGGGAAAAAAAAGGTTATAGACTAGAAATAACAGAAGGAAGCAGAAGAAAAGAGAAAAAGGGATGAAGAGAAAAAAAGAAGAAAAACAGTCTTTCTGTCTTCTCATCACACATGAGGCATAATAAGTTACAGATGACAATAGTGGAAATAATTGTTTTAAGAAAACATTTTAAATCACTGTGAAAAAATAAAACCTGCAAAAAATTTTAGCTTTCTCTATTAGAATGTCTCAGACTTATGACCCCGTGACAAGCTGAAGTTGGCTTGATCTGGTTATAAATGAAACAAAGGTCCAGTGGGGACTTTTTGTATTCAGAGAGGATATAATACATTTTGCTTTATATTAGTTTGCACTGCTATGCTAGCTGTGCATTTCAAAATTAGATTTGCTGAAAGAAAACATGATAGTCATTTCAAGAAAACAATCTAAAGTGAAAAGACAACAGAACAATAGCTAAATTTAGTTTTATATTGTTTACTTGAAATGTCTTTGAGTCTCTTTAAGTGTCATCTTGTACATAGTATGGAAAACTTTTTATTTTCTGCATCACATGGTTACCTCTAATATTTTCTGTTGACTCTACAGAGATGTAGGCAAACCCCTACTGTGACTCAATGGTGCCAAATCATGGGTACAGACCTAGCAGATGCCCAAGGCAGGTAAAAAATATCATGCTGGTCAAAATAATGCAGGCTAGTGCCTCTTTCAGTACAGAAGGGAATATCTGAGGCTGGAAGGGACCTCAGAATATCTTTAGTCTGACCCCTTGCAGAAAGCAGGGGCAGTTCTGGGGTCAGGCCACGCTGCTCAGAGCTTAGTCTGTTTGTGCCTTTCTGCTCAACCCCAATGGATCTTCAGCTTTGCTGACACCACTTCTAGATGCCTGGGAAATATTTATAGATCCCTTCTGTGCAGTCTGTTCCTGCTTCCAGCCCATGTGCTGCCTTTCTGCATGAAGGCTCTAGCTATCCCAGCCAAGCTAGTCTCCTGATATGGGTTGAGAAGAGATCATTAAGATTAATTTCCTTACAGTATTTATAAGGAATAGGTTTTTCACAGCAGAGAAAAGGAAAAAAAAATACAAGAAAACACTCACACATGAAACCAAAACAAAATATTAGCAAAAAACAACACAAGAGAATAAATGTCCTTACCAGCTGAAATTATCTTGTTTCCTATTTAATGCCTATACAAACTACTTTTTTGGTCACAGAATTCCCTGCTTTCATGGGATTCAAATCTGATGAAATAACCTATGCTTCTGCATGGTTTAATTTTAGATCTTCAGTGAGATCCTTGGTCATCTCAGTAAAACATTACCCAAGTCCACATTGCTATAAATAAAATTAGGTCCATGTTGCCCCAAATTAATATATCTGAAGCACAACTGAGGATGCTCTGTCAATAAAGAGCATGAAGTAGGACAGATAACTAGGGCAAGCTATAAATATCCCACTTTTCTTCCCAAGCACAAAGATAGATCATCTTTGCAGTAGGACAGTGCTGTCCTTAAAGACCTTCTGTCTTTCCCAAGCTCCTTAGCCTTTGAGAGATGATGCCTATCTGAATGCCACCTATCAGTTTTGTGAATAAGCCAAAATCTGTTTGTGTGAAATGCAGAGTCTGTGCCCTGTTACTGCCCTTCCTCACATACCTCAGGACCATCAGTTTTGTTTAACAAGAAACCAAGGCTACTGGACACAGTACTCCAGATGTGGGCTCACTAGGGCTGAGCAGAGGAGCAGGATCACCTCAAGTTTATTAAAATTGATTATTTGAACTAATTTATCAAAATTAGTTTTCTGTGGTTTTAAGCCAGTATGAGTTATCCATTACACAGCTTCAAATGCGTGATTTATCAACCCTCACCGTAAAGAAAGTTATTAAATATTCTGCAGTTCAGAGAAAGAGTGAAAAAGGAAAACCTTGAATTTTAGACAGCTGATTGTGCCTATATGCCCTTCAGGCTGCTCAAAATCATCAAACCAAACAAAAATTAGATCTTAGATTTTAATTATAGATAATTTAGATGACCACTACAAGCTATCTATTGAGATCTAGTCAGATAAAAGAAGGAATACGATTCCCACAGGGCCTTCTCTTGTCCAGGCTGAACAATCTCAAAGGCTTTCAATCTCTCCTCATACGATAAAACAAAAATGAAGAACTACAGACCAAGGTGCACTACGCATTTAATTGCCTCACTGCATATTGTGACATGGATGGTTGGACTTGTTGGCATTCTGGAGTTATAACTGTAGTTGTAATTAATTCAACCTTAATCCTGGAAGCACCTATTGAAAAGTTGAATATTTTTTGAGTTAGATTCTATGTCTTTTATAGACTCACCTTTCACCAATTATATGAAGTTAAAAAAGTGTTGATTCTGCACCTGGAATGAGGCAACCCTGGATGTACAGACAGACTGGGGAATGAGATGCTGGAAAGCAGTGCCACAGAAAGGGGCCTGGGGTTCCTGGTCAATGTAAAGTTGAATATGAGTCAGCAGTGCCCTGGCAGCCAAGAGGGCCAACCCTGTCCTGGGGGGCATCAGGCACAGCATCGCCAGCTGGGCAAGGGAGGGGATTGTCCTGCTCTGCTCTGAACTGGGGTGGCCTCACCTCGAGTGCTGGGGGAAGTTTTGGGCACTGCAATGTGAAGAAGACAAAAAGCTATTAGAGACTGTCCACAGTAGGACCATGAAGGTGTGAAGGATCTTGAGAGGAAGCCGTATGAGGAGCAGCTGAGGTCACTTGGTCTGTTCAGCCTGGAGGAGCCTGAGGGGAGGCCTCACTGCAGTTACAACTTCCTTGTGAGGGGAAGAGGAGAGGCACTGATCTCTGTGGTCATCAGTGACAGGACCCAAGGAAACAGCCTGAAGTTTTGTCAGGGGAGGTTTAGGTTGGATATTAGGGAAAGGTTCTTCACCCAGAGGGTGGTTGGACATTGGAACAGGTTCCCCAGGGAAGTGGTCACAGCACGAAGCCTGACAGAGTTCGAGAAGCATTTGGACAATGCTCTCAGGCACATGGTGTGATTCTTGGGATGGCCTGTGCAGGGCCGAGAACTGGACTCTGGTGATTCTTGTGGCTTCCTTCCAACTCTGTGAGTCTGTGATTCCCCTGCCTTATGGTAGAAATGAATTTTGTGTTACAGTGAATATAGAATATCTGTTATTTTTAGTTGTAATTTCTGAAGTTGAAGACATTGTTACACTGCCTTTAATTTCAACTAATGAAGATTAGCACTTAAGGCATAATATATATTTTTTTTGTCCTACATAAAAACTTCTCACATTTTCTGTTACATACACTTTTACTTACCTTTTGCTACATTAAACTAACATTATTTCACATTGTTTTACAAATTATTATTTTTGACTATATCTGCAGAGTTGTTGATATGACCAAGGATTACTACTTCTGCCCCTGGAAGACTCTGTTTGTACCAAAAATACTCAGGAAAGGTGTTCATGTCTGACACTTTTGGGGGTCTGGGTGATAAATAAATATATCTATATTTGGTAAGTAGATATATCTATATTAATTAATAATAAAATTATCTATATTATCTAAATAATAAAAATTATCTATATTATACAATAAGTTAATTTTTAAAAACTGTCGACATTTTCTTGGTTAGCACTGTATTTTCCTTATACTGTTTTGTCTCCAGTCTACTTGCACTTATGGTGAGATATTAATCTGACCACCCAGATGCAGACAGCTTCTGTATAAGAAGAATTATTGTCCAGAAAGAATAACTAGCAAAGTTTCCTGGGATATATTGCTTGTTCCTGCAGACAGAGAGTAAAGTTTTTTGACAAAATGGATAAAGGTTACTACCAAGAGAAAACTAAAAAGGGAAAACTAAACCTCTCATATTCTCTTTATTTTAGAGGGGAAAAAAAAGAAAAAGAAAAAAGGAAAGATATAATTTGTCCACCTGGAAAGAAGACAGTGCTATATAGAAAAATAATATACTAATTCTGCTCCTTTATCTTCTATTTTTCATTGGTTTTGCTTGCACTGTAATGTTCAGATCCAACAGGTCAGCATGTTCATAAGGATTCAATCTAGTTCTAAGAGCACCAGGGAATTTACTTGCATGTTCTTTGAACTGAGATTAATAGCTTAGCTAACCCTTTCTGATCCTGCCATTTTGAAATGCTTTTAGGAATATCCAGCCGAACACATTTCCCTATAAAGGCCTCCTTCACCTTCTACTTCTTGATGACTTTCACTGTTATTTTTTCATGAGTGAAAGGGTATGGATCCTACTCAGTTCAGATTTCGCTGCAGTTGACCTCCATTGATAACAGAAGGAGAAAGTGTGATTCTTTATTTCTAGAAAAGACTGAATTGCTTCCTGGGTGACTGAACTTTTAATGGGAAAAAATTCTAAAGTCTAAAGAAATGCAGATATATCTAAAGGAATATAATATATATTTAAGCCATCTTGTGTTGACATTAGGTTTCTTGCATAATACAGCTTCCCTAGAAGGAAATATTCCCTTGCAGAGCTCACTACTTTAACAGAAGGCTGTTGTAATTCCACTCCAAGCACCTGAGTGCTGAGTGAGCCTTGAGTGGACATGCACGGTATGGGGTAGGATGGGAGAAGCCAGTTACTTGAAGAAGCGCAGCAGTTCTCTGCTTGGTGTAAGAAGTGTTCCACCACCATTGGGACTGAGGCTTTTTGCTTCTAGATGAAGAAATATGTAACTATGATATCTTGTGGGGCTTCTTGGAAGAAATATATTCTGCCCTTTTAAATTTGGAGATGAATTCATGTGTTCTCTCTGGCACATGAGCATACAAAGAGAATCCTCAGAAAATCACAGCCTGCACTTAACTCTGTGTCAGTAGAAGACAAAGGCAGTTTTACAGTTGATCTCAGTAGGAAGAGAGAGAAGGAAATGTCAAACGCAGTTTTGAAGCACCACTGCCCCCTTTTATATGGGTGGATCAAAATAAGAACTGAAATTTGCACAATTCTGGGCATAGACACATTATATAGGAATTCCATTTCATCCTGCTGCAAACCCAGTTGCAGGGTATCATATTTCCCCAAGCACCAGATGTTTCCCAAAGCAGCAAGTCTGGCACATCTCCAAGTGTGATCCACAGGCTCCAAATGTCAACTACTGTGCATGTCATCTTACAATGTACTATTGAATATTTTGAGCTAAATACAAAGCTTGGACTTCTGGGTGCATTATGCTGGAAGAAACAGCTACATTTTGATAGCACGTCTGCAATCAGATGTCATTAAGAAGAGATAAAGCAGCATCCTAGGGGAACAGTGAGGCACAGCACAGAACAGCAGTGGAAATGCCAGTGCCTTACTCAGTATATTTCCATATAATATAATTCATGCAGGGACAACTTCCAAAGCTTAGTGGTTCGAGATGAAAATAAAAGGAAATTAGGTAGGCTTCTTATGCTTGCTGCCAGATACAAAGAGGGGAGATGAGATTTCTCTCACTGCCAGCATGGGTCACTGAAGTGCGCAGTAACATTCACTACAGAGTGAAAGTTATGATGAATGTTTTTTGGATATTTCTTTTAATGAGGTAATGTTATTTTGCATTTCACCTTTTGCCATAGGCACATTTTTTCCATATTATAGGAACAAATAAGTATTTTTTTTTAAAGTGTCACCTCTTACAGTTGTTTTGCTCAGGTCCAGAAAATACAAGGGTTCTGCTGCACTACCATAACCTGTTATAGTTTTCAATTTGTACTTCATAATAACAGCTGCTAATCTGAAGGCTGCTTCTTCAGCTGAAAGAAACTGGTATGGCCTTTTCATTACAACAGAGAAATGGGAAAATACACAAAAGAAAGTTCTCTCTACATTTGCTCTTGAACATGTAGCAAATACGCAGTTTATCGAGTAATTACAGATTTGTTCCCCAAACTGTTAAGAAACACTCCTGGACCTGGGAAAGCAATGGAGTGAGTCAAGAATGCTCATAGTTATGGAGAAAAGCTAGTGTGAGCTAATGCAAGAAAGAGGCACTCAGGGAAATCAAATCAGTCAGATTGGTGCAAAACACCACCTTGAAGCAGTTAGTGTGCAATGGGGATAGCAGTTACCTTTGTTGTTTGCACACAGCATCTTTGGAACAGCTTTTCCTTTTCTGCTGGGATGAAAATGTCTTTTGGCCAGAATGTTTCACAGATTAAAATCAAACGGTACCATATTTCAGTGCTCAGAAAACTCTATCTTCAGGAAATTTCTCAGGTATAGGAGAGTTAGAGATTCTGGGAGAGGCCTGAGCAACTCTGCTGAAATCTCAAGATACTCACTGAACTGATGAAGAAGCCCATATCCAAGTGTGGAGAACATGACAGACATTAAGTCACTAAACAGCACAAAGAAAGTATGAACTGTCAAGAAAAATACCCAAATCCCAATAAAGTCAGAACAGTCTTATAGAGCTGGGGGGACAAACTAAACGCAGAATGGAATTATGTTAGTCAGACTATACACAGGACACTTGGTAATTGCCGGAAAAATATGACCATCCCTTCCCCAATCCACTCACCTTCAGCCTGCCCAAGGAAACATACCTGATTCCTGTGAAGATTTTATAAGTTCAGAGACCACTTACTGCAAAGCCCTGGGTAAAAAAAGTAATCTCTTACTTTCCAGATATCTGGAAATTCATGTAATAGAGGGAGAGGGAAAGTGTGTCTGTGACACAAGGTCTGCAACATAACACATTTATTATGTGTTTCAAGGATACAAGGTGTCTGGCTACAACATCCTGAGATACTAGGGGGGAGCAGAAGTCAGTCATTCAGCAGTATAGTGTTTGAGACCAATTCCTGCCAAAGACAATACAGCTAGCTAATGTCCAGATCACTATTGCCAGTGGAATAACATATTGATGCACTTGAACAGGAATGTTTTGCAACAGAGCTTGAGAAGTTACGTACAAAAAGTCCATCTGGTACACTTGAGGGAGAGAAAGAAAGCCTTCAAACACAGTGTGGCCATAGGCCACAAGAGAGGTTTTTGAGAGCTGCTGCTACTTGCCCCCAAATGGCTTCAGCATATGTTTTGCAACTCCATTGCTAGCAATTCATTGTGTGTCAGAAAAATGAGTCTAGAATTCACAACACTGACTTTTTACTCAGAGTTGCCTTAGAGTGTGGAAATACATCTGAATGAGAGCTGGATAGATGAAGAGCAGAGAAAGACATATGAAGCATAAACCAGAGCCACGATATGTGGCTGCAGGCTTCCATTTGGACTTTCAAAACTGCTGCTGCATCATCACAAAGTCAGCAAACAAATCAAATTCCACAGTATGCTATTAGTTGCATTTCTATTCTGCTTGGGAAATATTGATAGTTATGTTTTACAGGAATGGGAGGATTTTCTACCACTTCTGAATGATAATAAAGTACAATAGAACTCTTCAGCACACCAAGCAAAATCTTACAAATGCTACCCTCTCTTTTTACATGGTCTGCTATTGCCAAACAATGATAGTTCTTCTGACTGTGATGAGAAATTTCAATATGGGACAAGAATATGGGAAACTTAAGGCAATGGTAAAGTCATTGTCTTTGTGGAAAAAACATAAAATGGAATGAAACAATTTACGCTGTTTCATGCAGTAGGGTGGCTACTTGCTGCTTGTTTTCCTTTACTTTCTCTTCATGGATATTTATTCCAACTTACATTTTAACTTAGCTTTTTTGAACATGTAAATAGGATAAGGATTATACTGAAATAATGGTGTTCATTCTATCCTCTCCGCCCTCCTCTACAAATTGGACTTACACAGCCTGCACTTGCAAGTTAATTTTAGGCTGGAACAAAGAATTCTTGAAACCTTAACTCAAGAACAGAATTCTTTGTTTCTGGATGAGACATGATGATTCAGGGAATTTTCATGTGCTATGCTTGTTGAATGTTGCCCTTGCAAGTAAACACAACCCTAAGCTTAGAACATCTGTCCCCTCAGGAAGTTAATATCAACACTAAGGAATATTTAATCCCAAGATGCATGTCTATTGCATGACTGAGGAAAGAACACAAAAACTTGCTCCATAGATCGCTCTCTGCTCTGGCAGTGAATCAGACATCTACCTACTGAGAACATTGCGAACATCTATCAAATGGACAAATGCATGTAATCTGACTGAAAGTCACTTCTGCACTATCAGTATAAATGATTTATATTCAATATTCCTTACAGCTGAGGAACGAGCTGATATTGCATGCAACTTCCTTTAAAATCCTTTCAGCAGGATGAAATTATGTCAAGACTTACCACAGGGCACTTCATACTAAATGAAACATAAATGTGCTCCGTAACATGCTTCCTCACCAGCATTTTCAGAGGACACTGAGAACAGGGCTCTCTGTTACAGGTAAAGGAGCTGGATTGATGAGCCTGGCAGGTAACCCCAAGGCTGAGCCGTTCTTGGCCTTGAGCCCCAGCAGGCTGTAGGATCTCCTTCCTGTGAGGTTTTCAAAGATAAGCTATACAGACAAAACGCCATCTGCCCTAGTACAATTGTCCCAGTTTCCATCAGAGGCTGGAGCAGAACAACCCCTAGAGGTCCTCTTCCCTCCCCATTTCTATAATTAATTTTTCAATGCAGACTGCTGTTCCTCTTTGCATGGTGAGGAAGAGAGAAGGCACCAGAACATCTGTATATACTAAAGGGCAACGGCATCCTAGAAGATAGATATCCTAGAAGATCTTCTGGTTCACTTTAAATGCATAAAGGCTGAAAGTGAGAACAGTGTTTTTAAGCATGAAAATTGTGGGATTCTGGTATAGTTCTTCAGTGGAAGTAAATGAAGGCAAAACAGCAACCACTGTTAAGATGAGGTTTAAGAAATTTGTGAAGCTTGTCTCATATGGCGTCTTTGATGTAAAATACTGCATTTGGTGATCTTTCATATGGATAGTATATGTACTGCTGGGGAATTCATGTCTGTGTATTCCAGTGCATGTGTGCTGTGGGGATTAGTTACAGGAGAGTGTTTAGAAATTTGTAGTTGTTTACTAACCTTTGGTAAGACCCCAGTATCATGATTTATCTGTTCAATTCCTGATATTGATCCTGAATATATAGTTTGGTATTTGCTGGTTAGTTACGTGACATTATTAATTCATAAAAAATCTTTGATACTGATTGATCTAAATTGTGTGAGTTGAGCAGTTTTCTCTTGCAACAGTGGTCATCTGTCAATTTTCTTTACATAAAATTGCCGAAAATATATCTCCAAGATCTGATTTCAGTCAAAAGATTCTTATTGCTTCTGACAGACTTTAGATCAGATTCAAAATCATGACAAGTGAAGGAAAATATATTAACAGTGAGCATATGGTAAGGGAAGCAAATCTTATTTAAAAGGAAGACTACATAGAGTGAAAGCCCTGGGATTCAGCATCAAAATAATACAATGATGCAGCTTTTACATTCACACTGGCTCATGTTTGTCCACAGCATAAAGTACAGCTACCTATTAGGTGTTTTCTCAATATCACATGCCTTTTGCCTTCAGATTTTCATAAAAAATCTTGGAAACTGATCAATGAAAGCAAAGACATAATTAAAAAAAAAATCAGAAAACATGGTATCACAGATTTTCATTTTCTTTTTAAAATATGTATTATATAGATATCTATTTCTGACTTTTCTTTGCTTTTTTGAAGAAGCCAAATCTCTGATATACAACACCCAAATTAGAAAGCAATTGCTAATTTAAATAATTATTTTACAATGCAGTGGTGCCTCTTTTTTGGCATGACTAACAGTTCTGAAGTTTCCACATGCTTAGTACACTTCAACTGAAGCGAAAGGAGTGGCTCATTGTCAGTTTTCTGGTTTTTACATGTTTACTGAACTATGAATTTGCCTGGTTTTGCTGTAGTCAGTCACTCACTTCCCAGAATTTGTCCAATACCAGTTCTTAGGAATTTTGTCTTGCTTTCATGTGGTGGAGGAACAGTATTCAGCTACATTCACCGCACTCCACCAGAAGTCTGAGAAGAAACAATGGTGCTTTTCATTCTCAGAGACTACGCCTACACTAGCATGGATAGAGGCGCTTCTGAATTCCTGGCTCTGAGCTGGAATATCCACCAATTACCTCCTGTTTCCATATGGGGCACGACCTGGGCATGCACCAACCTTCCCTCTTCGTGTCCAGTTTTACACTGAAAAGAAATGAGACTTCTGCAGCCAAAGAGAAACCAAACAAGTCATCGTCTGCGGGATCAGGTTCCCAGACTACTTAGAGAAGGATGCAGGCTAAAGGACGGTAGTCACGGCTTTTTTTTTCTGTTTAGAAATCTGAGTGCCTAAACCCACATATTCCCTGTGAATTCAATACTAAATGCCATTCTTTCATATCTAAGGTCAAAATGCACACTTTGAAGTAAAACACACAAATGCTTTTACCTGTGAGGTATTAATTACCGCTCTAAGGACACGGTCATGTGGTCTAAAGAAACCAAGTCACTGAAACGTGGCAAGTGACTGCTTCTCAACTGAGCCATTGTATCAGACAATGTGTGTGCATTTAGCTTTTCTTCTCAGCTGTGAACTGAGACACATTCATCGAAGCTACAAAATCCAATGAGATATAGCCATTACAGCCACTGGGAAAATATGTGTGCACTGCAAATCACCCCACACCTTTTTCATTGAAATGTCAAGATTTAGGAATATTACAAGAATTAGACCAGCCATATAGGTCTTCTCCAGGGGTGGCCTTTTCCAGTTCTCTTTCCCTTTTGTCTAACAGAGAGATGGAAACCAAGTATTTCAAATGTAAGCCCTTAAAAACCATATCCCAATCCTTTCATTGGCTCTTGGATGACTGCCATAACTACATTGTTCCTATTCAGCAAGCATGGATCCCCCATATCTATTAACAGAGTGCTTAGCTGTATGGTGTCATACAGCTCTCTCAGAATGTTTCAACCTATTACTTATATCTAATACTGCCTTTGCACATAGCATTAGAGCAAATAATCACACTGTTTCCAAAGCAGCATAATAAAATGAAAAGTTCCAGCACTACAAATGACTTATAAACTTTCCCTGGTGTGAGATTAACTCTTTGGCGACCTTCTTCTCTTTTCTGCTTAGGACCCTTTTCTGCTTCTCTCATTTTCTTACTGTGTGCACTCTTTGGAAGATGCCTGGTTAATTAGGAGTCCTGTAGGACTTGACCTGCAGCTTCTCCAAGACCACTGAATTAATTTCTCCTCTCTAGGTAACCTAACTCAAAGTTTAATCCCAACAGTTGAAGAGTATTGTTTGGGTTTGGTTTTTTGTTTGTTTGTTGGTTTGTTTTGGGATTTTTTTCCCTTTTTTTTTCATTCAAATCTGACAGGAAAAGCAAATTTTTAACAGAGAGACTCCAAGGTACTGACAGGAGCTTGATTCAGCGGCTTCCAGCAATTTCCTTTCTTGATGTGGTGGAGATCTTAAAAAAGGAATTGTTCTTTACCCTCAAAGGTTACATGTTTGTTGATAATGATTTTCTATAAAGGTGACTTTTTAGTATTTGTATGCTTTTCAGTTAAAAATGAATTATGCTGTTCTCTTTTTTTCTGATGGTTTATCTTTAATATTATTTATCTTCCTTTTTCAAGGGTCTTGGAAAGGTACAACTTATTCACATATTCTGCTCTTTAGTGATACGAAGCCTGAGAAGCTTTATCTTTCTGATTTTGGTGAACAACTCTTAACAGGTCTGATGTCTGAGGCTACTCCCTGTGATAGTGCACGGGATGCTGGAGTCACTGTCAGAGATATTCTTTGACTGACTTTGTTAAGAAACACTGGAGTTACAGATGAGGGTAAAAAGAGTAATCTTTAACAATTACAAAATAAGAAGTACTGGTATTCTGCCTAGGCACATTTTTAATCAACTGCTGTAAAGAAATTTGACACTGTCATTTTTATTGATTTGAAAATCAGCATATATATTTTTAAGTGCTGGGGACAATTCCAGAAACTGTGATAAATTTAGAATTAGGAAATTCTCTTTGCTTGCAGTCCATTACTTAATCTGTTTTCCCTTGTGTCTTGTGATAACTGCAACTTAGGTTTGCTTTCCACTTTACAGCTCAGGTTTGTCCTGGGATATGAGTTTAATAAATGGTATGGTAGAACAGAAAACCCCTGTGGTGAGGGAGGTGTGAAACAAGATCTCAGGCTTGTCAAGGGATTTTTTCCTCTTTGCAGGTCCTGTCTGAGTGGTCATTTTTCTCACTTCTTACAATATAGCACAGCTGGACAGTCATATCCTTATAGCAGATGGCTGTGGAAATGGCACATTCTGTGATTTGTCTGCATATGACTCTTTGTTTTCTTTTCCAAAACTTTTATAATATAAAACGAATGTATAATTCAGTCATCAATTTTCAATCCAAGGTTTTGACAGCCTCATATTTATTTACTTTTTCCTGATTTAATTTTCTGATCTTTATTTCCTGAGGAGCTGCTGATGTCACTTGGTCTGTTCAGCTGGGAGGAGACTGAGGGGAGACCTCATTATAGTCTTCAACATCCTCACAAGGGGAAGTGGAGGGGCAGGTACCAATCTCATCACTCCGGTGACCAGTGACAGAACTTGAGGAAGTGGCATGAAGCTGAGTCAGGGGAGGTTTAGGTTGGATATCAAGAAAAAGTTTTTCACACACTGAGCACTGGAACAGGCTCCCCAGGGAAATGGTCACAGAACGAATCCTGACAGAGTTCAAGAAGTGTTTGTACAATGCTCTCAGGTATATGGTGTGATTCTTGTCCTGCACAAGGGCCACATGTTCTTGTTGTGTGCAGGGCCAGGAGTTGGACTTAGTGATCTTGATGGGTCCCTTTAAAATTTTTTAAGGAAGCTTATTATGCCAGAAAGCCAAATTACATTTTAAATGTTTCTAACAGTTACTCATTTTAACATCCTATTTAGGAAGTTTAGCTTAGCACATTTTTATATCTACACCTATTGCTTAATACATCCATTTGTCTCAGGCAAAACAGACTGTGGAAAGATGATTAATTGTGCTATGTGTTTATTACCTTTGTCTGTAAAACTCACTCTAGCCATTGGCTGATGTCTCCTAGAAAAAATACTAATGTTCTACTGTAAAGCACTCACCTATGTGTTACTTCTTTGCTATCAGCTTAATTTAAGCTCATATTTCTAGGTGCTCATATTGTAGATTCTTAGTTGAAATGAGAAAGACTTCTCCTCCATCAGTCCTGCCAGTATCCTTAAAAGAAAAGGCAGATTTTAATTAAAGGTCAACGTCAAAACTGACTTTTGAATACATCACCCTGACTCTTCACTACAGTTGTTTAGTTAAAGCAGATATCCCTCCCTAAATCCTCAGGCTGCTGGAGCATCCTTGAGACATCCTCAGGCCTGGGTTGGGGATATTTTAACGCAGATTCTGTTGCAGAAGGAGATGGATGACAAAGAAAAGCCATAGGACAAACTCTGAAAAGACAGTCCAAGTACTGTGTTTGTAAGTCTTCTAAGGAGTTACTGATTTTTCTGTTCTTCACCTTAGTGACCTCGCCTTTGAAAGACAGAAAAGGAAGCCTTGAAAGAACACATTTAGTTCCCTTCCTCTTTTCCCAAATGATGAATTTAGAAGGCCAAAGTATCACCTGGATGTATCATCGCTTTAGCAGAAGTGAATCAGTAATGCAGAACAAAGTGTCATTACCAGGTTGTGAGTGGGGAGAGGGGTTTATATTTTAATTCCAGATTACTTCTGGATAAGTAATAATGTGTTTCTACATTTGTAATAATTTTTTAAGCTGTTGATGTTTCAAAAGAGTTTTACATGAGAAAAATAGATTGGAATGTATTCAAGCCTTTTAAAATTTTTTTGGTAAGAAAGTACTTATTCACTTAAAAGTGTTAACCCACACCTGAAATCACATCCTTATGCTTTTCCCCACGTTTTAAACACATGAGTCTAGACTGCCAAAGGGACTCTGATGGTTCAGCAAGGCCTAATTTAACACTGCAGTTTCCCTCAGATTCTGCCCATTCCAATTGTTTGTCACAATCAACATTTGAATTATTTTGATGAACGACAAACTGCACACTGAAAATTTTTTGTTCTCTTCATGTAGTGTTGCTAAGTATTGATGTCTTTCTGGTTGTTCAGTCTCCGGCATCATTAGGAATACTGTACGTATATCATGTATCACAGATCCACTGCCATGACTTCTCAGTCCTTTGAAAGACTGTAAGTATAGCAAATCAATTCAGTTATAAAACAGGAGAGCATTTGGTGTTTGGTTTTTTTGATTTGGGTTGGAGTTTGGGGTGGTTTTGCTTTTTTCAGACTGGCAGGTGCATTTTTGATGAAATAATAGTTAGTGACAGGTATCTCAAAGTAATTCCTATATTTTTTTTTCCCCATAGTGCTCCTGAATTACACAGATTAATAGATGTCTGCCAAGATCAATTTAAAGCCATATATGCTCATGGCAAGTTTAAAAATTTTACATATATAAAATGCATTTAAAAGTGACATGATCAAATCTAGAGTCTTTTATCCCATTGTCAGTCAAAATTACAGTTCACAGCTATATCCTTGTGGGACTAATTTCTTTTCAACTAATTTTTAAACTGAGCGTGACCTGAAATATAATTTCAAATAACTGATGAGCTGGGGGCTGTGTTGAATATGGGCATTTCATTAAGAGGCAAAGCAGACTTTGTATTCTAATATGCATAACAAACAAACTTTAAAAGAGTGAATACCAATATTCTCAAGAATTATTCTGAAACAGCTATTCAGAAGGAAAATGTGAAATAAACTTGCACAGAAATAAAGAGACATAATCTCTCTTGCTATGTGAAGACTAGGTGAGGCACATTAATGTGTAAACAGAGCTTTTCCCTTTATTTTACACAGGAAGAAACATGTGCCAAACAAAGAAGTGCCAACTCTAAACAGGGTACACATGAATTTTTCATTTGCCTTTTCTAAATTAAAAGATTTCATATTTATCATGAATTTAGTTAACACAGGAAAACTAGGGCTGTATGACTGATTTATCAGATGACTTCCTATTTCTGACTGACAAATGAAGCCTCAGGCTTATGAGTGCTCTGAGGATGACAGCACTGCCAGCAGCCTGCAGAGAGAGGGTGTCCTCTTTGGCTGTAGAGATGAGTTGCAGGAAGGAAACTCATTTCCAAATAGGAGTCATATGTGAAAGACTCTTTTCCTCTGAGAAAGGAAAGTGGTCAGCCAAGCTGGAGTATCTAAGGATGCAAGGTTTTAATTTGAGCACTCAGAGCTTCTTCTTTCTCTTTCACTGTGCTGTTGTTTTCCTCCCTGCTAAGAGGGTAATATTCAATCACCTTTGTGATTTGAGGGAGCAAAAGTTAATTGTAGCAACTGAATGCGAGTGATCATCTGAATCTGTTATGTTAATATGTTTATTGTTTTTATGCTCATCTGCCTTTCTTTTTTACAGCTCAGGAAATAAAATTTAAAATTTCACTTTCAGGTTTTTCAGCTTCACTGTTTCATCCATTTTTCTATGGTTTTCAGTGGGATTCCATTTAAAAAACCACATAAAAACACCCCCACAAAAAACTAGACTGGCTGGGGATACCAAGAACGATACACTGTGACATTGAAAGTTAAAAAAATACATTCTTTTTTAATTTACTAGGAAAATGTTCTTTAAGATCCTTTCTTTAATTACATTTGGTACATCAAGGCCAGGTTCAGCGTCTGTCTTCATTTATTGGATCACTCAGTGTGCCAAAGCAGTAGGATATGTCTTTGGAGCTACTCCTTCACAAATAACAGTTATTTGGCAAATAACATATCCAGACATTTTCTCACTGCACTGGTGCCATAGACACTTAACAGCATGTTCTGCTCTCCAGAACATTAAGTTTTGCTATCTCTTCTGAATATCAGTTTCCATTTAGAGAATGCAGATCCCTAGTATGTGCCTTTTCATCCAAAGTAAAATTATTTCCCTGTTATGTTCCTTTTAGTTGAGAATACAGATGTTGATGGTTATTCTTTGCCCCACTACATATAATCCTTGTACTGAAATAGTATAAAAAATCTAGGAAAAGTATTGAAAATCCTATATTTTATTTCTATACCTTTATATGTCTCCTGAAAGATGTCCTAGTTTTGTAGCTATTGATAAAAATCCATGTTTGTAAAGAAATAACTTGAAGAGGCTTCCTACTCATAAGCCAAAAATCATTCCAAAGAGTAATAAAGTACCATGCCAAATGATTACTGTTATGAGTCCAATAAATGGTTTTCACTTCATAATAGCCAATTCTGTTATTATGCTAAGATGCGATGTTTTACAGAGATATGAACTAAAATTAGTATCCACTTTTGTAAACTTCTAGGTAAGGTTGGATATCCTGAAATAAATAATGAATTGATATAGCATAGCCATGATGGTAGTTTAGAAGAAAATCTTATTCCTCTCTAAAATCCAGAAAGGTCTGTCTGTGTCCCAGTGCCACTGGAGTTCTGTTCCTAGCTGTGGGATAAATGGTGCTTTCCAAAGCCCCAGCTCCCAGACGCTCACCCTGGCACCAACTAACTTCACATCAAGCCCAGGCTTGAGTCCTGCCTATCAATATAGGTGAAGGCCTGAATATGCATGGGGGGGACTAACAGCTTCCTGGATGGGATGTATTTGGGGAATAAGAGCCTGAGGCACTCTCATCCAGCAGTTCAGACACAGCCCTAGAGTCCAAAACATGAAGTAGACTAGAGCAGATGTTTGAGGTGGTCCCTGCACAGCACTCCCATGCTCACCTTCATAAAATTACAGCATAAGAGCCAAAAGGTTGTTCTTTCTCTAAAACAAAGCCAAGTAGTACAACTTTATTTTTATTTTCTTGTGGTTTTCTCCTTCTTTGTGTGTTGATCTTGCAAAGAGTGCAGTTACTGCAAATGATAGTCCTGTTTTAACCTCTGGTATTTAACTTATAGATCAGAAATAGACCAATATTTCATCTGAGACAGAAAAAATTCCCAGATGGTATTATGGAAAGAGCAGTTTCCAATTAATGTTACAATAATCAATAAAATAAAGGAGTACCAGTATATGACTAGTGTCATGGATGTGAGAAAGTAGAGACCTACAGTCTGGCCTCAGTAGTGATGACGTTTCGCAAATTAATTTATTTAGGGGGAGGCATGTCTATAATTCTTCATGCTTCATTATACTGGCAAGCACATGACCTACCACTGTAATTTGCAATAAGCATGATGTCATTTTAATGAAACATCAAGCAGGGCAATTCAGAAGGAAATGCCTACTATAAATGAGCTATTAAATAATACTTAGCAATTATGGAGTGATTTTCTACTTCAAAGCCCTTCACAAACAGTCACTAATGAATTTGCATGACCTCTCTGTGAAGAGGAGGAGGAGGAGGAGGAGGAGGAGGAGGAGGAGGTAGAGAAGGAGGAATCTCATTGTTCACTTCTGCAAGCTCGGAGCACAGAAACAACTTGCCCAAGACTGCAGAGGCCATGAGCATCAAAGCCCAAGTCAGAACCTGGAGCCTGATGACAGCCAGATATATGGCTACATCATTACATCAGCATCCCAGCCTAGTAGGAGCCTTTAATAAGTCCTTAATTCCTTTAAATAAAGGTTGTTTAACCTTTATTTAAATAAAGGTTATTGATAACTCAGCCTCGACACAAAGTCAGTTCCTAGTCACGGTTATTTTGTTGCCTTGGCACAAGGCTGTTCAGACTAGGATCTAACACAGTGCCACCCCCAACCCACAAGCCTTCACCCTCAGGTCTTCTTACGAAAGAGTAACAAGGGAAGTGAGCACACAATGGCCTCATCCTGGTAGATGGTCAAAATGCAAACTTTTATGTCCATTGAGGCCCAGAACTCTGGAAACACTCCTATTTACCCAAGTTTAGAAATCCTCCTCACAACACCCCCCACCCTGCCCCAGGTGTCTGCAGTACAGTAAAGAATGAATGTTGTAGCTGCTTGAATCTCCTGGGGTCTCACAGAATCACAGAACAGGTCATGTTGGAAGGGACCACAGTGGGTCATCTGGTCCAACCTCTCTGATCAAGCAGGGTCATCCCAGAGCACATGGCACTGGATTGCGCCCAGGCAGTGCTTCAATATCTCCAGTGAGGGAGAATCCACACTCTTTCTGGGCAACCTCTTCCAGTGCTCAGCCGCCCGCACAAGAAAGAAGTTCTTCCTTGTGTTCAGGTGCATCAGTTTCTGCCCACTGCCTCTTGTCCTATTGCTTGGACAAGATTGGCACCACCAATATTGGCATCACCAAGCAGAGCCTGTCTCCATCCTCTTGACATCCTTCCTTCAGATACTTATAGACACTGATGAGGCTCCACCTCAGTCATCTATTCTCAAGGCTGAAGAGGCCCAGCTCCCTCAGGTTTTCCTCACAAGAGAGATGTTCCTGTCCCTTAATCATTTTTGTTGCCCTCTGCTGGACCCACTCCAGGAGCTCTGTGTCTCCTTTGTCCCAGGGAACCCAGAACTGGACAGAACACTCCAGATGTGGCCTCACCAGGGCTGAGCAGAGGGACAGGATCACCTCCCTGCTGGAAATGCTCTTCTTGATGCCCCCCAGGATCTCATTTGCCTTCTTGGCCACAAGGACACACTGCTGGCTCATGGGCAGCTTGTTATCCACCAGGACCTTCTCCACAGAGCTGCTTTACAGGTCAGCCCCCACCCTGCACTGGTGCAGAGGGTTGTTCTTCCTCAGGTGCAGGACCCTGCATTTGCCTTTTCTGAATTTCAGATGGTTCTTCTCTGCCCATCTCTCCACCTTGTCAAGGTCCTTCTGAAGGGCTGCACAGCACTTGGGGGTATCGGCCACTCCTCACAGCTTTGTGTTGTCACTGAACTTGCTGAGGAGGCATCTGCCCTTCATCCACATCATCATCAATGAATAAGTCAAACCATACTGGGCCCAGTATTGAGCCCTGGGGGACACCACAAGTGACAGGCCCCAACCAGACCCTGTGGCACTGATTACAATCCTCTCGGATCTGCCACACTCAGTCAATACTCAATCCACCTCATTATGCACTCATCCAGTCCATATTTTCTGCGTTTGCTTACAAGGACATTATCAGAGACAGTGTCAAAAGCCTTGCTGAAATCTCAGATGTCTTTTTAAGTTACTAGTTAGCAACAATGCAGTCCACCCTCTCTGTACAGTTTTCCCTCTTTAGTTTAATACCAAAACATTGGTGTTTGGCAAACCCCATTGCCATGTAAAACCAGATGCCATTTGACATGCATGTAGTGATTGGGTGACATTCCCTACCCTAATGACAGTGGCTGCTTTTAAAATCTCAAACCATCACTACGTGCAACAATTGTGTTCGTTTTCTTTGCCTACAATAGAAGAAAACATATTTATTTTGAAAAAGAACAAGTTTTCCCACTGCATTAAATGCCAGGAATTTTTTTTTTCCCAAACTTACAGTAGCAACATCTATGTGTATGGATAGACATTCTGATTCAGGTTAATCTATCTATGCATCTCAGTCTTGAAAATACAAGACAATATGTCATCCTTGATAATACTTTTAATAATTCACAACCCTACATTTGGGAATATATTTTACAAAAAGCATTTGAATGCAGGTGTTGCATTAAACAAATAGCAAAGGCTTTCTGATGAAGCTTCTGAAGTTCTTTGGATTAGCCAAATAACAAGATACTCAGCCTTTCTTAGCCTGTCTTTCCAAATCTTTCTAAAACCTTGAGATTTGCTTCTATATGAAAAAAAAGCACTTTTTATTCCGACAGTTCACAGTGGAAAAGAAACAACCCCAAAATTATTAACAGCAATTCAGTCCAAACACTTTTGAGGACCCATAAGTTTGGGTCTCACTGAAAACCTGCAGATATTTCTATATATTAGTCATCATTTTGTTTTTCTGCATATTGCTTGCACAGTGGTGAAAAGGAGCATGTTCAGGACATAATTTCCACCAACAGCAACCATTGTTCTGCGTGGCCACCCAAAACAGCAACTGGGATAGATGTTGTAAAAGCACTTAATACAGACTGCTTCTGAGATACATTTATAAATAAATATATGAACATATCAATTAAAAACAACATATTAAATTTGAGATCCTTTGCTTTCTCCTCCTTACTAAGAGTTTAGATACATTTGAAAGCACTGTTTTGTTACAAGTTTGTGAACTGGGTAGAACTTTAGACAGAATGTATTTCCACTGGAAAGATTTTAATCTTACTTCAATATGATCATCATAAAAGAATTGCAGGAGGACTGCCTGAAATAAGGTGTGCTGATTTACTTGAAGGATATGCTACACTGGTTTAATGACTAGTCCTCATTGGAAAGATCTGTCATTCTTTGGAACAGATGTGACAAAGGTACAGATGGAATGTGTTTTAACACATATTTTTGTGTTACTGTGTGGGGTATTTGGACCATATATGTATCAGAGAATTAAGTATTTAATAACTCACCCATTAGCTGTCTCTTTATATGTAATTAAATATAAATAATGTAATTTATTATTTTTATTAAATATATGTAGTATTATATGTAATAAATATAAAAAATGTAATTAAAATAATGTAATTTAAATGGACGGGAGTAATATATTTTAAATACTTTTGGAAATATGTTCAGTGTCTATCCTTAAGTATTCTTAACTTTCCCTAAAACTTGTATTCGTTTCAGTGAAATCTAAGCTGGAAAGCCCTGGAGCAGCTCAGTGCCTCATCTGCCTCTCCAGTTGTACCCTTCCAGGCTGCTGGAACTCATCTTTCCTCCTGGAGCCTTGAATAAACAAGCCAAAGAGGACTCACAGCATGACTCCACAATGAAGTATTTGACTAAGGTTAGGACATCTGGGAAGAGTTTGGGGACAGCTTCAGGTCTGGAACTATGTATTTGAAACAAAATAATTATGTTTGCCACTTTTGGTCTTGATTTGAACTTTGCTTTCTGCCAGCTGGGTGAATTCATTCATGGCTGGGTTGTACTGTGGCGTCTGTGGTTTGAAGATGTATGTTCTTCTCCATCACTCTTCGTTGACACACCCTGTATTGTCTTATTCTCTTGGAAGATGTCTGTATATCTAAGGGTTTTTTTAGGCTTGAGAGCATTTTGAAATATAGGCTTTATTTTCATAAAGTAACATTTACATGCAGTAGTTAGAATTAATTGTTGTTTATTCTAAACTATTTCAGATTCTGAACCATCCGTGCAACTGCCAAATTTTACCAGTTTCCTAATATTATTAGATTTTCTAAAATTTCTTAAAACCAAGACACAATTTTTCTGATTCTCTTGATTGGACTGTTTCCATTTCCTTAAAATCCTATTTCCTAAAAGTGCATGATAAATAGAGAGGTTTTGGTTTATGCTCCATTTTGACTGTATTTTTAATGTGGTTGTAACAATCAAACCAGAGGCAGTAAGTTGCGAGTAATGTAGGAAAGGAAACAACCTGATTCTAATTTTCCTTTCCCTTAACTGGGTTTTACAACACTAAAATGCAGCTCCCTTTGTTTTTCATGAGTCTGAGAAAAGGAGAAATTTGCATATCTGCATAAACAAAATATGCACATGGTGACTTATCTTGACCGGTGATACAGTTGACTAGTGAATTTAATGGTTGAAGGAAATTATGGTCAAAATTAAATATATCTAACAAATACTAGACTCTCAAAGGCATTGAGAACAATAGGAATTAGACTCTAAATCCTTTGAAAACCTAGGGAGAAATGGTATGAATAATGTAACTTTAAATTAGACTAACATATGTACAACAAAAATTCAAAATTCCCTTATACAGTAAATGTATACAATTGTATTAATAGTTTGCCAAAAGCAGAATATTTGAGAAATCATAGATTTTTGGCATCATAGAATTAATGTCAGCAGTTTACCTCTATTGACCTTTGCAAGATTACTTCCACTTTACATAGCAAGAAAAGAAAAAAGAGAATTTGCCCCTACAAGAAGGTTATCATTCTGATGAGATCATTCCATTCTGTTTGGTCATAGTTTATAGGACACACCAATCAAACTAACTCCTATAGCACATGATATTTTCCATTGTTTTGCAGAAAACAAACATGGGGATTTTGGAGCAGACATTTGTCCTTGATAAAAATATTCTGAACTCAGTAGCAATGAAAAGTAAACATTCATCACTGAAACAGTTTATATCAGACAGCCTTTATAGTCAACAGAATGAAAGAAGCATTTGCAGGGTGGGATTTACCTCATCCCAGTGACTCATATGAATCTCATTGCAGGCATCTGGAATTAGACCAGATGTATCCCGACCTCAGAGTCACAGGCTATGGTCTTCTTTGGATCAGGACCATCTGCAGAAGCGGGAAACTCTGTCTTATGACTGTAAAACTGTGAGACTTCACAACTGTGAACATTTAAGAACAGCTGCAAGGAATGAGAGCAGGGTGTTGCAGATAACTCATGTATACCACTGGCAATTTTTTTATTCAACATCTATATTAGTCATGAGTGCCCAATGCAGCCTTGCTCATTGAAACACCTCAGGTGCTAAGCTAAAATCCAGCAGTGAGGCAAACACTAACCATGCCCAACTTGTGATATAAAGCCATAATTTGAATATATCTCACTGAAAGCACTTTTCTTGCTCTCACATAATTCCAAGTTACAGGAACACTTCCATAATTTATCAAGCATATATCTTGCACACTGTTCAGCTGAACTGTCTTTGCTCAAAATGTTAGACAAAACTTTCTGTTTCCCAGAACTCAGTTCTGGAAAATTTCAGATCCAAATAGTTTCAGATGTATAAAATATTGTTGTGGTAGGGATTTTTATTCTGTCTTAGGTGTAGAGGACATGGGAAATGGCAGCTAGCACACTGAGACCCTATCTGAGAGAGGATTTAGAAGCTGAAAAGCATCCTGAAATTTAGACAGTGGTCCATCACGTCTTTTTTTCTCACACTAACCATATAAATAAGTCTTCTTATAATTTTTAAAGTCTGATAAACCCTTCTTTGTGAGTCTGCTCAGAGAAGGCTGAAAAGCAATATATGGCACCAGCAGTTTCCAGTAAGAGCCCAATGACCAAAATAGTCCCTCAGGAGGTGGGAGAGGCATAGCTCTAGATGCTGTCCCACTCAGGAGAGTTACATTTCTGTCTCTTCCAAGGACCACAAAACCACATGGTCTCCCAAGAAAGAACATTTTTTTTCATCTTTTCCTTCCGATGGAGAGAGATTCAACCAGTGCTAGAGTGGGTGCCAGAGAGCAAGCAAACAGAAGTAAACTTGTTTGGGTGGAGTGGATGGGATTAGGAACTCAAGTAGGAGCTCCAGAAACATCCTTCCAAATTCTTCCCTGTGCCAAGTGCCTCCCAAATGCAATATCCTTATTTTCCTCTATTCTTCTTAGTGATTTTGTGTAGCTTCCCATACATAAATCCATTCCGGATGATAGAAACCGCCCATAACAAAAGGCATATAGATACTGAAGGCTTCTCCACCATTTATATAGTATCATTATTGTCCCAAAATTAAATAATTTCAAAAACTTTGAGATAATTTCAGTTTAATATGTAGGGACTTACTGCTAATGAAGCAGTGATACCAGAAGGAAGTTGAAAACTTGAGGTTTTTCTTCTCCTAAGGGAACAAAAGGGTTAGCAACATAAGAAACTGTTTTAAACTCAGCTCCTTTTATCGAAGGCTGCATGGTCATTTTCAAAGAAAAATACACCAAAATTTTTTTTGTTCTACTTTGGGAAAAAAGGTATGAACACTATAATTTAATAATAATTAAAAATACAGTTAAAGGTTTCTTTTAATCCATTTTATAGTTTTATCCTTAGATATTTCCCCACAGATCAGTATATCCCCATGTAAGAACCAGTCACTCAAGTGTGCAGGTGTTTCCCAGATTAATTATGCTGGCATTTGATACATACATGGATCTTTCTCTCTTTAGGGATTCTAAGTAATTTCTAAGGATACTGCCAAGTATATCTGCAAGGAAATCCAAGGCCTAACTACCCAGAACATTTCTGACCCTTGGGACCTGGAAAAAAAATATAGTTTTACTTAAATGGATGTTAGTTTATGCCTGAAGAAAGATAAGAGGGGTTTTTTTTATATTAATTTTCAGGTTTACAACTGATGTCCTAATCATCCCCAGTTAGCAATGGACTTAATAGGAGCAAACTCAGTCCAAAATTCCCAACTGACACAGCCACAAATTAGAGGAAAATATAGAATTCAACTCAGAAATTTCTCGTTTGCTCAGAAATTTCTGATATATTCAGAAGAATTAATGTTTGGATAACGTTAATGTAATTATGTTAGATATCTCTTTGGCAATTTTAAGTTTCTTACCTTTTTGAGAGAGATCAGACAAAACATGGTGATTTCTTGAATTCTCTATTCACATGGTAGTTTGGATTTATAGTTGCAGATCTGGGCACTGTTGAGTGAAATGCCCATCATCATTTTTAAAGGAGCTTGTTGCAAGATAATATGCTGACCACCACGGATTCTCTGCAAGATTTTTGAAAATCAGCTCATTGTTATGATTGCCTATGCAGCTTAGAAAATATGGTCAAAGTGAAGAAGTTATAGTATCTCCAAAAGTTTACAAAAAAAAAAGTTTACTTTTACTTTCAGTAAGTGCCATCTCCATACTCATTTATGCAGGGACTCATGATAACCCACAGAGGCACCAAATGTAAATCCTCACAAGACAATTATGGGAAAGAAACTTCAGCTAATATTTGATTACTACATAAACTTTAACTTCCTCCTTCCACATACTAACCTGCTGTGGTGGTTGTTATTTCATCAGTTAATCCCATTTCTCAAGACTGAATTCCGGTTGGTTTTTTTTCAGTGAGCATATGCAAGAGCTGTATAGCTAAACTACAGCACCATATGAAATCAAAAGACAGCTGATGCATTAATGATTCCTTCACCTTTAATGAGGAATAAATATATCCCGGGTTCAAGTTCCGTTTTCAAAATGTGTAATGATTTTCTGTGAGTCCTCAGTGAGTTCAACACAAAGAATGAAAGATAAAATGGAACATAAAATGGTTGAAAGAAATGGTTTCATAGTGTAATATATAAGCAGAAATAATTTAATTAGATGTAAAACTTTTCCAACAAACTATCAGTTCTAAATTGGTGCTCCCATTGCCATATTTTATTGACAAAATCTATTTTAAAATATATTAGTTTATTCAAATATTTATTCTTTGCATTAAGACACTCTTTCTGCTTTAAAAGCCAGCTTAGCATTTAGTCTTCAAGCTAATAGCAAACGAGTTCATTCATCATGCTATTTTTTAAACTTGTTTTATTTTCCTAGAAATATACTCTTTCCATATGGGCAAGATGACAGCTATAATAGTTACCAATATTTTTTACTGATTTTGACCTTTCCTGGAATATTTTTTTTAATCTTTATTACATCAGTAGGAAAATCTTAAATTATTTTATGTACTTAAGTATATATGTTTTAAATTTATAGAATACCCTTATCAGACAAACATCCTCAGTGCAGTCAGAAGGAATGTGTTATAAATGATACTTGGAATTGTCAAGGAAACAAGTTTTTATTTTAAGAATATATGGTACTACTGAAATGTTTCTCTCTTTTTTTTTTTTTTTTACCAGCAGACAAGGAGCAGGGAAGCATATTTTTCATTTTAAGCTTCAACCAGACTTCTAAGAATTGCTGTCTTTGAAGCACTCCCCCCCCAGCCTCCCCCATATTGGTCTGCAATCCAGAATGAAAAAACATTCCTTGCCTGCTGTTGGACCACTTTCTTCTAGGACTTTCATAATGTTCCTGTCAACAAATTACATAAAGTATCAGACAAATCCCTTGTAGATGGTTTCCATGAACCCATGACACTAATTTTCACTGCATCTTAGAACTTATCTACAAAGCTCTGATCACAGCTACTACTTCACAAAACAACAAACAACAGGAGACTCTTTTAAGGGTGAGAGAAAATCTGTTTTCTAGCTACTTTTTAAGACTGATGATATATTTTTTCCATTTATTGATGCTAAAAGAGTTAAAACTAACTGAGATTCCTCTGCCTAGAAACATTTGTTCCCAACTTTCTGATTGATTTAGACAACTATTTTTGGTTCTAAAATTTTGGTAAGTTGCCATGAATCTGGTTTCAATTGCGTGTCCCAAAGTGACAGCAGTTGGGAAGTCAGTCATTTTTGTGATGTGTCTGTGCCCCGAGAGTGAGCCATGACCTTACTGTGTCTATTTGCTTGTGCCTCTTCCGTATTTTATGGCAGCTCGGATCACTCAGAAGTCTCGAGCTGTATGCCCAACCCCCAAGCCCAAAGTAGGAAGATGAAAAGATTGCACAGTACTTCCATCAGAGATGGTTTATGAGAAAAGAGACTATCTTCTACACCGAACAAAACACTGTTGATTTTGTGATTTATCCTTTTGTCTAACATATTCTAAGTTATGTCTCTTTTTAACTATTACAACAAGCACTTTAGTTAAAGGAAACTGTGATTTGCCTTCTAGAAAACCAAGATTTCCATCAGTTTTTATATAATAAAATTCGTTTTCCATAATTTTTCAAAATTTATTTTGAATGAAAATGTGCCAACTTTTTGAATTTTTAGGAGCAACAAAGAACAGATTTTTCCTGAGAGCATTTGCTTACCTTCTTCCCATTCAACCCCAAAGCATTTTAAAAGTAAAACAAACCTATTTTGAAATCTGTACAAAATTAACCAGTGACCTTATTGAAGATGTTGCCACTGTACGTGCTGACGAAAAGCTTCACTGATGTTTCAAGTATTGTGAAGAACAAACCAGTTTTGGAGAAAAAATATTTCCATGTCTAATCTCACAGATCTTAGCTTTTGGGAGGCACTATTTATCCACAGAGCATTCATGTGATCTACTGATGAGATACCATCATATAAGGAAGCTCCTCCAAACATTTGGAATTACAGACAGAATCACAGAATTATCGTTACGTTATTGGAGAAGCCACATGCACAGGCATTTTGCATTTCGAACAATTAAATCCTTTCCAGTGGTGTTCAGCATAGTGGTAGGAAGCCATATAATGAGCCAGAATGAAAATAACTTCTAGCTATGGGCTAACAGTTTTTACCATTCCTAAATGAGCAACAGTCACATCAACAACAACAAAAAAAAGAAAATCTTGAGTCAATAACAGTAGAAACTAATGAATAAGATTTCATGGAAAACTGATTTGGAAAAATCCTCTCTCAGACTAACAGAACACAGCCATGATATTTAACAGATGTATTGTCATATTAGCTTAAATTCAAATAGTAAGTTTTATTGTCCTTACTATGTGCACAAGTATTTATTTTCATTTTTATAAAGAATTTTCACAATTTAAGACAACTTATTAGAAAAGTCTTGATTTATTAAAGCAAATTTACTTTTGGGGCTTGTATCACCACTAGATAGATATTTATTTATATCTAGAGTTGTCTTCACTAAATCAGTTGTGGGGGTGGAACTACACCACTAAATCTGGCTTTGCAGTTTATCTCAGCAACCTCCCCATGATCTCAGAAGCCACTTAGAGCCTTAATCTGCAATTTTTTCAGGTTTAGATGTGCAAAATCCCCAGGTGTCTGAATGGTTTACTTTATACGTGCACACCAGCTCCCTTGACCACTTCAGACAAAAAACTTTGTAAATCCTGCCCAAATCCTGTTGACATTTTTCTCTGCCATCATTTTAGCTCTGCCTAAATGTCTCTAATATTTGTCCAAGCCTTGTAGGTAAAGGACAGCGCAAACAAACAGACAAGAGAGATGGAGATAAGGCAAGTCTGGAGTTTTTTTAATTAATATTTAATAAATTAAATTATAGTTTTTGTGAAACTAGACAGAGAGAGAGAGAGAGGCTAAACAGGGAACAAACAAGATTGGTTGCTAAAAACAAGGTAGATATCCTGGTTCAGTAAAGCCAGGTTGTTAGCAAAGGGCAACTGAAGGGCTCAGGGAGCACGTGGGGAAAGTCAGGAGAGAGGTTTAGCTATGAAGCTTTTATCTATAGACCAACAAGTTCCTGGCAAGTATGAGGCCAAAAAGGCCATAAGATATCAAGTATTTCAACTTGTGAGTCAGTTTTCTAGCACTTACCATGGAGATTTCCAAACTTTTTTGGAAGGACTCAATCTCAAAAGATATTCCCAGTGTAAATAGCTTCCCTGGGGCATCTGTGAATGCCCTCATCAAAATGGCCTGAAACTTCACTAGATTCCTTCTGCCTGCATTCCTCATCACATTTAGCTATTTAACAAGCTTTGAATTCCAAAGAAACGCACAAATGCTTTACGAGAATATGGAAAATTGTTTACAAGCTTCCTCATGAACCTGAAAATCTGTATGATTTTCCCTTGGCAAGCAGGACTTCAAGCTACATGTGGTTGATAGTACCTAAAGGTAAACGTACATCTGGCACTCACCACAGGCTACAAGGAATTTCTAATTGCTGACTGTCCTCAGTGTTTCCCAGAACAATGTCTTGTGGGCATCATGCTACACAGAAGTTGTTGGAAGCAGAGAGCAGCTGTACACTCAGAGCACTTCTGCAAGATTGAGTTTTGAGAATTTCAATACAAACACAATATTTTGTTCAGGAGCAAGAGAAAAAGGTGTTCATGGGTGAACACGGGGGAGACCTGCAGCGAGCAAGCATTAATGAGCATCTTGCATGCCTAAGGCTGCCCAGCTGTCCATGGAAAGCCAAACAGATATTGTGCATGACTGTCTGCCCTGGGAATATTGTTCTCTAGATAAGAGGAAGGGGATGAAAACAGAGAGTTGATTAAATGAACTTTAGCTGTCTAATTTAGAAAACTCACAATGGAGAAATTTTTGAGTTCTCATCTATCCTAATTTTAGCTTTTCTCAGGTAATCTAATACACAATATACAAGACAAATGCTAGGTGTGTTAGTCTCTCTGCTTTATATCTTTTTTTCTATGAAGAAATCTATAGACATTTCTAATTCCCCTAACCCTCCATGTAAGCAATAACTTTTACTTACCACAAGGTCCCCTTCTCTTCTAGGGGTTAGGTGTATTAATCTGTAGACTGCAAAAGAATTAAATGCAGCCAGTGCACCAAAAGCACCAAAGCAAGGCACTACATTGGTTTCCATCATCAGTACAAGAGCTTGAGAACTTCCTCTCTCTCCCTTCTTTAGCTTCTCAGTAAACTTAGTAGCCTCTTCTGCCCTACACTAGGTAGGAGAAACAGGGCTTGATAGTAAGAATGTGACATCCACACTTATGTGACAATCAGAAACAAGCCACCATGTAGAAGGCAGCTGATAAGCCACCCCAATTTTGTCAGAAGTGGCATGAGCCACGGCACTCAAATCAACCCTGACTGCCCTTAAAACAGAGTTATATGACAACTCGAGTTCTGTTTCTGCTGCTCTACAGGATGTACACCTTAATATGTCCCATTTCTTGCCTTTTGTGTATTTAAGGCATCACACTACATGCATTAGAATGTCCCCGGAGCTGTGCAATATTCAAATGTCAGAAGTAAGGAAACATTTCAATCACTGCACTTAAGCCTTTTTGCCTAAAGGGTGGAGATTTGTCAGTGCTTCTAAAGAGCCATCAACTGCTCTACATCCAGCAATCAGTTGTATTCTTTTTCTTTGGAATTCTTTTCTGCTGGCATGAAATACTACCTTAAATGATTCTGCTGTTGTGCTTATTATATTTCAAGATTTCTTTTAAGATATTCAGAAGAAAAACCCTGTACAACAGACTAGAGGCTGAAAAGATATAGGGCTAAATCTGAAAAATCAGATTTAATCAACAACCAGATATTTCTTCAAAATAATTAATAAATTATTGCCATGAGGCAACTAGTGAATATTTCTGTTGAAAAAGGTGCGCTAAACAAATTGTTCATCCTGAAATTTGGAAACAAAATTTCATGTCCTTTCATTTCAAGATGACTCTGGGATAATGAATAGAACTAAAATTAAGGTGGCTATACAATAATCCCTTTTTAGTCCATCTTTATAGCCTCTTGTAGCAATGGGCAGATTTCACTCAAATTTAACATTAAGTTTATATCTAAGCATAATGAAATTCCTAAAGACTAAGGGAATGAACAGCTTGAGAGAGGTGTGAAAGGTAATGTGATCAATTGTGTTGTGACTGAGAAGTGGGTCGAGTTCAGCCACCTTCAGATGAGTACTGATTAACCTGCCAATTAACTCTGCATATGCCTAGCTCTTCACTGATCAGATGCACCACCACAGCTGATTCTTGCTCAGTGAAAGTGTTGTGGAGACTTGAGAAAGGACAGGGTGTGTTGCAAAGCAGAAGAAACTTTAAGCCCAATTCCACGGCAAACTCAGTTTTCTTAGTATAATGCTCATAAGTATATTGCTCATAAGACTGCTCTCAAAGAGCAAAGCGAGGAGAACAAAAATTAAAACAACAGCAGAAAGAAATAATTTTTTAAAAAATCATTGGTTTCTAATTTGATATAAACCAAAATATTTGCACTGTTTGGGTTCAGAAAAAATAAGGAGGCTCATTTGTTTTAGTATGACCCAAACCAAATATTTCTTCCATTTTTTCCCTTTGTCTTCAGAACGAGTTATTCACACGGAGCTAAGTGCATTATGTAGCTGTCAACTATGCATAAAGAGCCATGTCAGACACTCTGCCCTAAAGTCCCAGGCTGCAGTACAAATGAAATGCTTGCAAGGGGCACTGCACACAGCAGTGGGACAGCAGCCGAGCCACACAGACAGAACCTGTACCTGAAATAATATTTCACTGCTGAAATATAATTTTGTATCACAGAGATGTGGTATCAATAGCAACAGTAAGTATGAAGCAATTCAGGAATCCAGATATTATCTTTATAGAACAAAAAGTTTTCAATTTCTTCCTGGGTTTTTATCTTTCTTCCCATTTGCAGGTTTAGGAAACAGCTCACAAAATGACAAGTTTACAGAAAATTCAATGACCATAAGGATGCCAAGCTGACATAAGTAAGAATAATGATTTTTTTTCTACCCAAATTAGCTTATATTGACAATTTTATTTACTATGGATATAAAATGAGCTCCACATTCATGCTACTTAGGGCTCAATGCTGGATGTAGTCCAGAAATGGCATTAAGTTATTCTGTCTTCAAAGAGATTTTGAAATGTATAGATAATTTCAGATTCACACAAAACTAGTATGGCATTTGGACGAAAAATTGTACAGGCCACCTGGAATTAGAGATGGAAATGACAATTAAGTTGTGTTAGATATTTTCATAAATGTGCATGCTCAATAGTCAAATTTTTAACTTTAGGTTGAGTATTATGAGGCTGAGAATGGAAATGCTATTTGGTTTTTGGACTTTTGATATGACACATATGTCAAGTGACCCTTAAAATGCAAATTTTTACATTTTCCTACCAGATACGTGTGGCATCATGAATTGTGAGTTCCCACAGCCCCCTGCAGCCCACCTATTTTCCCTGTTCTATATGCATTATGCTCTATGGTGTTTCCCTCTCCTCAGTCCCCCATTGGTCATCTATATTCCCTCCTCTGTTCCATTCCCATTGGCTGTTACCCTGTGGAGCACTCCCATGTTCCCTTTCCCTATTGGATTATGCCCTGCACTCCGCCTCCCTATGTCCCAGTATGAAAAAGCATGTAACTCTTAGTTCAGGGTCTTGCTGCATTCCCCATCTTCAGAAGATTAAACTTTCTGGAGCCCAAGCATCAGGCTGCCTCTCTCTGCCGGTGTGCCTCACCACCGGCCTGGGGGAAGCCCCTTCGAGTAGGGAAGCTGCATTCTCGACTTCTGTGTGTGTTCCTGCTGTGGCCAGGGCGTAGCAGGCAGACCCCCGGGCTTTCTTCATCCAGGCTCGCGTGCCCCTCAAGCAGCCGACCTGGCAGAGCTGCTGACGGCATCCCGGTAGTGTGGCCGTGCCGCCACAGATATGCACTATATAGCTTTCTAGGAATGCATTTATTCAGTTGTACTTTAAACACATTGCAGCAGGGAAAATTTCATCTTACATATAGGAAAATGAAATTTTCTGATACGTATTTGTTCTATGTACTGTACAACTTTATATTGAAACACTGTCAGCTTCCTTTGCAGCAGTGTTGATAACCATCAGTACAATTCTATTTCAACTTTTTTCTTGTTAATAACCATCAGTACAACTCTATTTCAACTTTTTTGTTGTAGCCACCAAAGCCTTTGCCCCAGATTGTATCCTATATCAAGATGTTCATTTCAGAGCTATTATCATTAATTTTAGTTTAAAAATCAATGACTTAGCCTATCAAGTTTTGTGCCTTTTCATGATCTTCTGTTTGGCTATGTACAATAAATGACTTTAAAGACTGAGATGTTAAAACAATGCCCAACTTAGCTATGCTGATTTCTTCATAAATCTGTACATCTCTCTGTTTGCCTAGCTAGAGAGCTTTGTCATTTTATGCATATGTTGAGAGAAGTCAAAAGCATTTTAAAAAGTCTTTAAAGATTGAAGCACTATTTTTGAACATCTGTAATCTCCAAGCAATTCTCTCTAAATTGAAGTGTTTTGCACAAGAAATAGCTGCTGTGAAGTCCTCTGAAATAGCAGAAACAGATTAACTAGCTCTTTAAATTCTGGACTCTACTTAATGAAAAACATTCATGTCACAATATGCAGCTAAGCCAAAAGCCTAAAACCAGAAATATACATCCCCTTTTTGAAGTATAAATTTTGAGTATGCAATCAATGTGATCTTGGCTAACAATACAGTTTTAGATTCACTCAGACACAATAAAATCAACTTTACCCCATAGAAGATCATTAAACTAATTCTGCATAAGAGTTCTAGGTGACACCTATTGGGTTGAAAGTGTCAAAAGCTACATGGTAGTGAAAGTATCATGTTCCTACTCAAAGCCAGGTAAAATAATATTTTTAGGAAAAAAATGATGTTATTTCCTTCAATATCATTTTAATAGTAAAATTTAATAAAAATAGTCTTCTCTCACCAGGCAGCAATTGATGCTACATTGAAATTATTAACCTTAATTCATAATTTTATAGTGTTGCCACACATCTGACAATTATATATTATGATTTTATGGTAAAAAATCCACACAGAATGCCAAGATAATCCTGCGTAATCAAATAGGAACGAAATACATGTTGGAATGGTTAATTGTTGTTATTCGTATATTTATTCTTAGTCCTAGTTGTCCAACTGTTTTCTCTAGATCAATGGGCTGTATTAATCTAGTGAGAATGACTAGGAATTTAGCTAAAACAGTTTTATTTTTACATTGCTCTCCTTCAGAGTTATTCTAAGAAAAATGACATGTAATATTTTATATCAATTTTTATATTATCACACTTCTCAGAACTGCATTTGGATAGAGTTAGGCTGTTTGGCTGCTGTTCAAACACAGGAATATCCCTCTTTCTGTGTAAATAGGGATAACCTTGGAAGGCTTTTTTGATGACAACATATCACCTTTCTATGTTTCTCCTGTAGGAAAAAATTGTGCATCATGCCAATGCCAAAGGAACTGTAAAAGTTCCCATATGGTTTTAACTATACAGCGTTCTTAAAATACAATGATATATTTTCTTGAATATAAGCCATTTAAATGGATTCTATTTAGAATGTCATATTAATTTTTCATTCTGGTTATAGTCTCCTTGGTCTTGTTTTAAGAACTTTTCTCCAAAATAATAAAAATCCCAGCCTGCTCTTAATTTTCTGCTTGCTTTTTTTTTTCTTTTACCTCACACAGGAGAAAGCCTCAAGCTTTCCATTAAATGTTGATTTGACAGGGAAATGAATAATGGTTTTTATCTTCATCTTTAGAAATACAGTGATAAATTTATGGTAAATGTCAGTCTGTTCTGAAATGCAACCATGGTGCACCAAGATAAAAAATCTGCTTGCTCGGGAAAAATTATTAACAGACCATGAGAGAACAGCATATAACAAAAAAAAAAAAGAAGATTAAAAATAGAGTCAGGATCTCATTTCACATCTTCTCATCACAATTCAATTTTAAACATATTATATAAGTTCTGGTGCAGAACTATGAAACCCCCCAAACTTTCTAATTCTTAACTCCTAACAGACACTAATTATGGCAAAAACTTCATGTCTTGTATGCCATATATAATGTATGCATATAACAGGGATAAAACTGTATCTTGTATGTGTAAGTATAAATTTTTCTTTACATATGTATGAATAATTAAATTATTTCATTTAGTATTTCACATTAAAATTGTGCTCTTTACATGATCTGTCACAAATTTGCTAATGTCTCAGAACAGTTCAACAGCAAAAGCTCAACAGTTAAAGCAAATAGCTGGGAGTTCACCAGTCTGTTTTGAAATAAAATCCTCTAAAAATTTATGTAGTTTTTTAACAATATCAAAGTTTGATTGATCAGAAAGTACTTATTAAAATATGGCACAATAAAAACAGTTTTTCTAAAATTATTTCATTGTAATTTGGAAAGCCCAGTAAAATTTAACCAGGTATATTCATAGAAACATAGAATCATAGAATACCAAGTTGAAAGACACCTCAAGGATCATCTAATCCAATCTTTTCTGTCAAAAACACGGTCTAGGCAAGATGGTTTAGTATCCTGAATAGCCATATCTTAGAAGAGTCTAATGTTGGGTAATCCACCACTTCCCTGGGGAGGTTATTCCAATCGCTGCTTGTGAAAAATTCTCCTCTTGTGTTCAATCAGAATCTCCCCAGGAGTAATTGATAATTAATCAAAGGGGGCTTTAAGGGATTTTGTTACAACCCTGCTCTTAAAAGTGTTACCTTTGGCTCTAGACATTCTGGCAATTCTAGTTTTGTTAAAGCAGGCCTGCCTGGATGAGAGGTTGATATTTGTAGCTGAAAATAGTGCTGTAATTTCCATGACCTTGACAGAAATGTCTTTTCCTCCCAAAAATGTCAGTGTCCAGAGTCAACGGTGAGATTTTCTGAACCTCGTGTAGAAATTAGAGAACTCTGCATGCCCAAATTGAGCTGGGACTGTCATAAGCAAGTGTGGAAAAGAAATAAAATGTTTCCCAATTTATGGATCTATACCAGCAGCTTCTGCAACATCTACCAGAGGAAGCAAAAAGATCTTTTAACTCTAGCTAAGGAATAATATGAAGAATGTTGTAGCCTCAAGGATGGTATGAAGCTCTCAGCTTGGAGCCCTGTCCTAAGGACATACTCCATGACTTATAGGACATATTCTTACTCCTCTGTACTGAATTGTGATTCACAGCAGATAATTTTGTCCTTTAAGAGCATTTGTTCATATTATGTATAAGTAATAAAGAGCAAGAAATTACTTGTTCTGTTATTTCCAAAGTCAAGGATTGTTGAATGGCTTTAATCCATGCTACAAGTGACCTGATTGCAGTCAGTGGAGAGGAGCAGATACATCTCTGTTGGCCTCATTTTATCTATTTCGAAAGTTTACTCTAGAATAAGAAGAAAAGCAGCCTCACAGCTGCTGTAGTAAAGACTTCTGTGATGGTCCAGGGAAGAACTCCAGGCAGACATGACAAAAGTCAGAGGCCTTTCGGTCTGTTGTTGAAGTGACAGGGTGAATCCCATATTTTACAGGGCAAATAATACGGGATTCACCCTGTCCTATTCAGGATGAAAATGCAAGTCAACAGCTTGTTTATGTTGCCTCAGCCTGATCTACCGACATACTGTCGCTAGTTTTTCTTTTCTGCTATTGAGTTAAATATGTAATGTCTACGTTTGAAGCTGTCAGCCTCTATGGAAAAGGAAGGTTGGTTCCTTTTGTGTGTGCATGTGTGTGTGTGTGTGAGTGAGTGGAGGTCTGTCTTCTAATGTTTATCCATAATTCTTATGAGTGCTTTCTTCATCAGTTATCAATCAATCTGACAATCAGTAAATTCATCTGTTGTTCTTCCTTGCACTCTCAAAATTACAAAATTAATATATTCACTGGAGGAAAAGAAAAATTGTGAAATTCATTTTACTCCACTATTTTTATGAATTATATAAATAAGAAATGTATTCAAAATAATTTATTTGTTTGCTACTGGGTTTCCCTTGTAATCACCTCATTGTTACCTATGTCTGGGTGGATCAGCAACAGAATATTTCCCTACATTAAATAAAACTACTCTGAGATTATGTATTCTGCTTCCTGTCCCTTTGAACATACCTGAACATCAGATTACCTTTCCTACTTTAATGATTCTCTCCTAGTCAAACTGATTAGGCAATGTGACTGCTAATCTTTGGAGGCACCAAATGCCAATAATTCTTTCAAAAGTGTAGTGGTAAGGAGTACTGCAATTGGAAATTTGATGTTGACAATGCATACAACTCTCTCAGAATGATAAGTTTATATTAAACTCATAAAATCCTATCTTCTCCTATTTTGTAGTACAGCTGAGTGAAAATACTTCAGCCAAATATTTCAGGCTTGTCTCTGAAGTCTTAAATCCACAAGTTAGCAAAAATCTGCTGAATACACAAAGCTCATAAGGACTTCAATAATATTCTGGATTCCTGGCACTTCTTAAGATTTATTTGCAATTCAAAACTTAATTTCAGGCAACTATATTTTTTTAAAGTCTCTTTTCAGAAGAGCAGAGTCTGCCAGACTGGCTTGTGACGAAGGTATTTCCCAAAAGGCTGCTTAGCATTTGTGCACTTGAAAAAGCTACAAAGCACTTAAGAAGACATGAATCACCACATTTTCACTCTCTGTTTTATTAAATCCCATTTCAAAGCTACTGTAAGTCAAACATTTTCCCCCTCATTCTTGACATCTTCCCCTTTCCACCCAATAAAATATTTCCTCTTAACCTTCATGGTTTTTTCCTTCTGTCCATATACACTTCTGATTTTTGAGATTCCACTTTTCATTCATTTTTCAGTTCTCCATGCAGAACTTTCTATGGCAAGAGAAAAATATTATTTAATATTTGTTGAATGATTCAGGTGGTCAAGAGGTTTTTGTTCAGTTGCTCGCAGTTGTTACAATCTCTATTACTTTATTAGTCTTTTATAGAAGATTCTCCAAACTACTTCAGCTTTTTTTTTCAAAATAGTTCCCACTTACAGTGTTGCTGGCTTGATAAATCATCGTTCCTATTTTTATAAAATTCCTTAGGTAACGAGATCATGAGTTATTGCTCATATTTATAATACGTAAGGTTGAAAATTGGACCCTGACTCATTGGGACACCCCAGGACATCTAGTCATTTATATTACCAAAAAATTAATGGAGGCTTGATACACTTTCATAGCATAAGAATAAAAGAAATGTTGATGTCATTTTGTCTTCATCTTATACAGCTAAAAGTGGCTATAAAGAAAAAGTCATCATAGATTAGATAAATATCTAGTGAATAATTTCATTACTACTACTACTACTAATAATAATAATTTCATAGATAAACATCTCCTGAATCTCCACCCATATTCAAGTGATCAAGTTGTGCTCTTATTTAAAGTTCTCTCATTATCATATTGCTTAGTTGTTATCGTAGAGTTTGGTTTACATTACTATAAATTAAACTAAAATAAAATTGATATTTCATACAAACCTTTAAATAGAAATTTGAAATTAAAATGAGGCGTGGTATGTCCATCGGAACAACAGTAACCATGACATTTGCTTTTACCACATAATACACTGCACATGGATAATAAATGATATTACTAGTGAAAAGTGATCAAATCACACTTTATTTCATACAATTCTTCTCCTATTGTAGATCTGCATATGATTGCAGTGGAGAAATAGGATGTCTAAGAATAACAGTAGTAGGGACCAATATAAGCTGAACCACTTGGGATGGCTGTTCTTCAAAAAAATCCATTCTCACGTGAAGTTCTGTAGACAGCATTAGAAATGTGAAATAGCTAAAACTTCAATTTCTAAGTTTTTAATTGAAGCTTCTTCTGATCAATCATGAAAAAAAGAAATCTTATGAAAGCAGCACCTACAGACAGTTTTTCAATGCCTGTAATACCTTAATTGTTCTAAAATAATTTACTTTTTTTTTCTTTTTTGAACACCATATAATTTTTAGTCAGTATCAAGTACTTTCTGTCATTTTAGATTAATTACCTCACTAATCTGACTAATGTATCTCAGGATATTCAAAGCTTCTTAGAATCAAGTTGTGGTTTATCCTGAGATTCCATCTTAAATCTCCAGTGTACTTTTTTTGTAAGACCTCTGACTCCAAAGATAAAAGCACAGAAGGATTATAGGTGACAGTTAATCTGATAAGTATTTTGGGTTTAATATGATTGCATATTTAATATCCATGCATTTAATTCCAAGTTATATTAATACGTAACTTTACTTTCCATAGTGATGTTATATATTTTAAAAATAGTTAGTAAATTACATTGTCTAGGTAATGTTTTTCCTTCTTCATATCCCCTGGGCTTATGTAAAAATCTAGTAGTAGAGGATTAATTTTACTTCATATTTTCTGATTTAAAATTGATACTTCACTAAATGGTGAATTTATAGATATCCCAATTACATAATTTTCTGTATGTATCAATCTGCAACCTCAGACTGCTTATTTTGATTACCTCATTTTTCCTAAATGAAGTTATGCTGAACCTGATCTAAAGCCAATTGAAATCAATGTGAAATATTTCATTTATTTTGATGAATTAATTTGTCTTAACACTTAGAAAGAAAAGCACACTAAGCAAAACTTTTCAATTAAACAAACCCTTCTATGATTCTATGATTCTGTGTGTAGGGTTGTGTTTTGGGTTTTTTTCTTAAAGAAAGAATTAAAAGCATCCAGTTTTTCTAATTATCTGAGAGTCACTAGACTGAATTACTTTAAGATGATAATTATTCTAATCCCTAATTTACCTATATATATTATTTTTCTACACTGCATATGAGTATTAAAATTTGTTTTAGGGAATCACGTTAACATATCAGCCCAACTCAACTGTATGCCACAATACCAAATAAAAGCCCACTTTATCAACAAACAACACATTATCTGTAGTGCATTAATGTGATATGTATTTATGTCTCCAAGGTCAAATAAAGTCAGTTTAATACGTTTTGTTTTCTATTTCTTCCTGCAGTTTGAACTTGCCAGATGGTTTACACTGGAATAAGATCTGCTTTAGAATCCCAAGTCAAACTTTTACTTCTGGTCCCATCTTTTCAAATATGAAATACAGTGGGCCATTTAATAATTTTCCTGTTTATGTCTGTTAGACTGAAGTTGTTTCTTTGTCTTTCAGATCTTCTTTATATTAATAGATGAAATTTAGATCTTGTTACTACATGGGTAATGATAGAGAAATGTCGTGCACTAGAAAAAAACTAAAAAAATTCTAGCACATGAATGGAGTAATTAAATGTTCAGTAAGTCACAGAAATGGAGCAGTGATTTTTCAGATGAAGTGTATTAGCATAGCTTATATATGTTTGAATCAAATGCTGGACAAACTCTAATTTTTATAGTTATATCCAATGAATTTGATTATATCAAACATTTCACAGATTGAGTAACAATGAACAACCTCTGTGTCCTAGCCATGCCCCCTCTCAGCTACTGCAAAAATTAACCCTGTTCTGGCTGGAACCAGAACACCTGCATGTTGTCTTTTTAGTAGTTTTCTTTACATAAGAGAAAGGTTTGGAGATAACAGGGCTAAGAACCAACCCACCAGAATATTCTATCACAAATAAGGGAGAATAATTTACCTTTTCCATGAAGAATATTTAGGTTTTTATTAATGTAGCAGTATTATAATTATAGATTATTTGAGTACCGATTGGCATATGTTATCTTAGAAGCTTGAAGATACTTAATGGAAGATATATGTCAAATATATATAAACTACTAAATCAATGGAATATGGTGCCTCAGTTTACTCTAGGGTTATGCATAACATATATAGTTTATGCATTAAATAGTAGATTTTCTAATTTAAAGACAAAATTTTATTGAAGCGTACCTTTCCAGAGCTGTCTTCCAAGACGACAGTGAAGTACTTGTTTCACCCTGTAGGGCACTATTTCTTTTCTGTTGAATTAACTGATTAATCAGCTTGTGCTTTGTCACTTTGGCTCTGTTCAAATGTAACTCACTGCTAGAACTCAGTGAGTGTTTTTACGGGGAAAGTTCCATTTCTGAGATGCTTGCAATTAGACAGGTAAAGTAGAAGCTTAGCAAGTCATAACTCAAGGCTAAGTTGTCATGGGCTGGATCTTGAATATGTGATCCAGCTGTGTCAATAACAGGATAAAAAACCCCACGTTTTCAGCAAATTAGGAAGTTGCTACACTTTGAAAAAGATCATTCAGGATGATCCCAGTTGTCACTGATAACAACTTTGCTGCACAGTGTAGATATTTTCAGACAACGTGGAGATTTAAACTCCTTTCTTAAATATTCATTTTATTGGAGATCTGACTCTACATTACCTCATGCTACATTTTAATTAACGTTAACTGTTTACTTTTTCAGTGTCTTCTAAGGCTGGAGCTACTTTGGCTGCAGCTGGGACTGGAGTCTTACTGCTGCTGGTGAAAGTGGCTTTGGGTTCTCTTCTAAGCTTCAAAGGCTCAGGCTCAGGAAATTTAGAATTAGTTCTCCTCATTGCACACTTCTACCTTTCTAACACAGGCTAACTCAGTGGTACTAGAACATGTAATAGTTGATATATTTTTTTCACCTCTGTGAGTAAACATCCTGTCACTGGAGTTTATAAATTAAATTGTTGCTCTTTCCTTTTGTGTTGTAAAGCTCTGTGAAATACTGTTTGAACCTCTTATCTTGTGAATATCTTCCACTTGCAGATGTAATGGGATCCTCTAGCAAGTATTAGCAACATTGCTGATCTTGCTTTAATATGTTGGATATTTTCTTATCATGGTATAACCAACGTACAGCTATGGATATCTCACAGTCTGTCTGACACCATTTCTCACAATGCCTCATCCATGAAATCTCATCCCACATCTTTGGCAAATGGGTCACTTATCTTGTTTGATAAGAGACTACTGTTGCTAACTTGAATAGCTTTGAATCAGTGATGAGTGTAACTCCAATATAAATATGAACGGCCATAAACAGTTTACCTTGCCATGATAAAATATGTCCCAACAAAATTACAGAATATCACAAGTCAGAACATGATTAGATTTCCATTTTTTATGTTACCATCTGCAGGGACTACAGAGTTTTGAAGTGGGGAAAAAAACCAAATTTATTTCCTTCCTGAAAGTGACTGGTTTTTCAAATGCTACAAAACCTGCATGTTACAGGATCGTACAGTTTAGGTTTCTGCTGTGTTCTTGTAGGTATTTCACCTTATAAGCCCTTATTTACCTCTTTACCCTTGATTCAGAGAACCCTCATGACTAACAACATCTGGAACTAAGCACATACCATTACTTTGTCTATGATAAAAACTCATTTACATTTCTCTGTTTTACTTCTAGAAATGAACACCTTAATACAGTGAAAAATGTGAGCATTGTGAAAGGAGGTATTAGTGCTGCATGAATTCAGCTGAAATATGTGTGTTTCTCATGCATAATTAAAAGACGGCATCTTGCCCAGACATATCCAAATACTGTAGCTTTTTTACACAAGATCAGACATGGTTGTTAAATCACAGTTTATTTTTTTATGACTCTATCTCATCCCTTGGGCTATTCAGGCTACAGTAAGTTTAATTTCACCTTTGAAGACTAAACCTTATGTTTCTAGGATGTAATAAAAAGGTTAAGGAAACTGATGATATTCTGCTTTTTCACTGGAAAGAGGGCATTGAACTTTAAAATGTCTCTCAATAATAAATACATAACAACTCTTCATGTGGCTATATACACAGAATATTAGACACTCTATTTATCTTATGTTGGAATTAGAAACTGGAATTGGATGCCAAGAATTCTTGAATTTTATGTATTGATGAGACAAAATTTACTCCACCTTCACCCCTGATAAAGTCACTTAACTGTTGAACATTTTTTTAATGTACTCCCCGTAAGCTGTGGGCAATAGTAATTATTTTCTTTACAAAGTACTATGATAGTGAAAGAGTGTGTTCATTACTTTGTTTGCTAACCTCTTTGTTTTTGCAAGAGACCTGTCTATAAATCTACAGGTTTTTTTGTGAGTGTGATGTCAGTGAGCTAAAATGACTTAAGTTATGCCTCACTGATAGAATTGATAGCATGAATGGGATTTTCCAGCAGAAGAGATGCTGTGGGAAAAAGTCCCATAGGAATCAACACAACAAACCTGTTTAATTCATACTTGAATAAAGAGGAGGCAAGCTGTGAACTTTAGGTTTCCTATCTCAACAATGTGGAGATTGCACTTTTTTTTTTGTTTCTGCATAATCCTTCCATCTTCTGCATCTTAGTTATTTGAAGAAGAGACTGTTACCCACTTGCTACAAGCTCAAAGTATTTTGAGTCAACGCTCTCTCTTTGCCTCAGGGAGGACAGTTTAAATACCAGAATTAATTACAAATCTTGTATGCAGGGTGGATCACGGTAATCATTGCACCACTAAGAATATTTTTTCACGCCCCTTCTTCATCTTTTAATATGCCTATTATCTTCAATTCATGCACCTGGATGCTTTCACAGCAATAGTAGGTCACAATGTCTCATTTCCCTCTGTACAAGAATTCAATACAACTCCTCTGGGTTTTATTGTTATTTTCTGTTAACTTTCTCCATTTTTCCCTTCATTTTCATTACACTTTTATTGTTATCTCCCTTTACTCTTACCTTCTTTTAAATCCTCTTTTTTTTTTACTATGCTTTCTTCCTTCACATTCACAGCTGTATCTACAGAAGTGATGAACCAAAACAGTGAATATTACTTTAATTTTGAGGCTGCAGAGTCTGAAAATATCCAGAAATTTTTCCTCTTGTAATGCTTCAGAGCCCAGGATTTGTTTTTCAGGTAGCCCTGTCCCACAAAGCTACAATTTCTCCTTTAAAGCATATGACTTTATAAAGTTCACCTGGCTCCTGTGGAACACAATTTTAAGAAAAGCTGCTCGCATTGCAAAACTCAGCAAATCTTCTTCATGAGCGAGCCGTTCTGCGGAAGGTCCAGGGATGAATGGAAGGATCTGAGAATAGGTACATCACTACATGAAAAACAAGGGAATGTAATGATAGGACCAGGTGGAATGACTTTCAACTGAAAGAGGGCAGATTTAGGTTAGATAATTATGAAGAAAATCATTACTGTGAGGGTGGTGAGGCACTGGAACACATTGCCAAGAGAAGTCATGTGTGTCCCATCCCTGGAAGTGTTGAAGGCCGGGTTGGATGGGGCTTTGAGCAACCTGATCTAGTGAAAGGTGTCCCTTCCCATCGCAGGGGGGTTGGAACGAGATGATCTTTAAGGTCCCTTCCAATCCAAACCATTCTATGATTCTATAATTCTATGAAAACAACACTACTGCTGGTTTCTGTACTTAGAGAAATATTTGCAAGGATTGTGAGCTCAGACACAAGCTATAAGGAATTACAGAAGTCCAGACAGGAATTTGAATGACTGGATCACCACAGCCAAAAAACCATCTGGTTTATGTGGTTTGGCTCTTTAATTAATCTCATTCTCTAGATGAGAAATTCTGGGGGAGTAAAAAGTTCAAAGGACCACTCAGACTGTGAACAGAGCGGACCTTATAGGTACATATCTGGTTTTTAAGGTGACGTAATGTTATTTGCTAAGTTCTTTTTGTAATCTTTACTTGTTCTCTAAGACTACACAGAAAGGGGTAGGGTTTTTTTAATAAATTTCTGCCTAATATCTACATTTTAAAGAGAAAAGTTGGAAAAGAAAATATTAATTGTATGAAATATTGTCTTTTCTTTGGTCAGGAGAAAGTTATTTTTCAGTATCTCCATTGCTCTCCATAGTTTGGACTATGAGCAATCCAGATATTTGGCATCCAGTGGACCTGGAGATTGATAGCATTAGGAGGTAATTTAAAGGTAGTTTCTTGTAAACTAGCCAGATTCTGATTTGTTTTAAGACAGACTAAAGATGTTCTGCAACAGCTGAGTAGGATTTATTCCTGCTGTAATCCATAAGCACATTAATTCAACAAATTCTATTAAGTAATCTATAAAGATCATAAATATACACACACTTTAACGAAGGATATGTATGACCAATCTTTTGACAGACAGATTGCTGCAGGATCCATTCTCTTCCTGTCAGGAAATATTTGTTGCTTCAGGAATTGACACAGAGCAAGAAAACAGACAGTTTTATACACCCCAATAATAATTTGCAGGCTTAAATTACAGAGCTCTACAGAAATATCTAAACCCCATTTGTTTGTTTTACAAACAAGCAGACAAAAAACCACAGCAACAGATAAAACCATCAGTCCATCTATTATGTCTGAGATTCTTCAAAGCTGAATTATATTGTGAGTCTCCTGTCCCACCACAAACCCTAAATGCCTGTTATGTGAATAAGAACCAGTTATTAAACAAAATAAATAAACCAAAAAGTGTCAAAAACTCCAAACCAAGCCAAACTCAAACTGAAGCAATACTTCGTTCCTCTAAAGGCAACATAACAACTCAACATGAGCCCTATAAAAGTCAAGTTCACAGTCCATCAAAATGTGAACAAGGCCACCCTAAATTAACACATGGGCTTGTATAGATTACGAAATGTATAGAACTAGTTAATGTAAACCTACCTAAAAGATACAAAGCTGTCACAAAGTTTAGAGGCATCTGTTAGAGGATGCAATGGACAGAGAATGTTGAGTTCTCAATAGCAGGATAATTAAACGTGATTGAACATACATTTCAATTCAATTCTTACACAGATCACGTATGGTCACGTAATTAGTGGGTCAGGGAAAGCGCACTCAGAAGCACCTCCAGGTGGCTGCACTGCCATGTCATCAGGATGCCGTCAGCAGCTCTGCCAGGTCGGCTGCTTGGGAGGGCGCGCGAGCCTGGATGTGGGAAGCCTGGGGTCTGCGTGCTACGCCCTGGCCACAGCAGGAAAACACACAAAAGTGGTCAAGAACGCAGCTTCCCTACTCGATGGGGCTTCCCCCAGGCCGGTGGGAGACGCGCCAGCAGAGATAAAGGTGAAGAGAAGTGCTCTGCTGCTTGGGTTCCAGAGAGTTTAATCTTCTGAAGGTGCAAGAGCAGCAAGAACAGAAACCAGCAAATCACAGGCATTTTTATAGTGGGACATAGGGAGGCGGGGTGAGGGGTATAGTCCAATAGAGAAAGGGAACATGGGAGGGATCAACAGGGAACCAGCCAGTGAGGATGGAACAGAGGAGGGATTACAGACAACCAATGGGGAACTGAGGGCAGGGCTGCAGGGAGCCTGTGGGAGCTCACAAGTCTCGATGCAACTGCTCCCCGCAGAGCATCTGCTGCAGGAACCTCTTTTTCCAAAGTGATTTCCCTCTCGAAGCACTTGTGTGAAGAGGGAAAGCATTACCTGACATTCACTGAAGGCTTGAGGCTGAACTCATGAGCACACCTGAGAGCGATTCTGTCTTCTGCACCACAGGCAAAGGGAATCAGTCCTGAGAGCTGGGACTGCAGTCTCTTGCTGGTGGGACTACAGTCAAATGCCACAGTAAGGAAAAGGCCATGGCTTGTAAATTCAGAGGATGTCCATGCAAAAGCAGTTCAATTAGTTGGCATTTTTGACTGGTTTTGTCTTCTCAAAATACATAATGCTGTAAAATCAACCAATCATTGATTTGAATAAATAAAATTTTTCTAATGTATATAAAATTACATCTGTATTACGACAGCACAGTTAATTTAAACTGTATTAATAACTGTTGTGATTTTAAGTAGTTTGTTGCTGAAACATCTCTGAAACAAATTGAAAATACCGGAACACTTTCTTTTTTTTCCTTTTCCTTTTTTTTTTTTTTTTTTTGTGGTTTAATATGTACTGTGAAAGACTGCATTAATAGTATGACTTCCAGATTGTATAGAGTACAATAATATTTAGCTAGCATTGCATTAATTAACAGTGAACAAAAAATCAACAAATTCGGGACCGACAATACTTCTGTGAATGACGGTTAGGGATCTGCCAAAAATCACGAGGAGAGGGAGCAGAAAATGCTGAGGATTTTTTTGTTTCTCTCTTAAATCCACTGTGTGGGAGGAGAAAATCATAGAGGGACTTTCCAAACTGTGGAATTTGGATGGGGGAGTTTGTTTTGATTACACATTCTATTTAATCTCAAATTTTTACAGGAAATACTTCTGAAAGACATTCAGAAACACATATTTTTAATGAGATATAGTCCATGTTAATGAACATGGTTTTATGCAAAAAAAAAAAAAAAAAAATCCAAATCCCTCAAGCTGTGCAGTGAGCATCCAGTATTTTACAGCTCAGGAGAAGGCAAATGGCATTCTTATTAAAACTTAAAATATAATCATAAATACCTGAAATGTCCCAAGGCTTGAAAAGTACTGTGGTAAATTTATTTACCTGTGTCTAAATAATCAGCAGGATTATTTCGTTAATTATAATTCAATCTTCTGATTGCAATATGCATGCTGAAAAACTAGAAAACTAAACGATGATCAATTTTACTTTTAAATATCCTGATAAGGAAATAATTAAATTTCATCTTTGGAGGTAGTTTTCTGAAAAGACCAAACAACTGTGAAGTGAATCATATCACAAAGAATAAATGTCCATGGGACCAGAATAGTACAAAACTTACTGGTAGCAGCAGTATAACAGTAAAAGATAGGACTTCCATGTCATAGCCAAATGATCAGAGATAAAAGATTCAGTTCTGAAACAGCCTGGCCTGCCTCTTTGTCTGTACATTATTAAAAATACTGTAATTTTCAATCTGTTGTCCCAGAGACTATGCTTACATTTAAAATAATTTTTATATGTGTGAAATGTCTTAATTTTTTTTAAATCTTGGCTAATTTGCATCATGCTGAAATTTGTCCTCTGCTCAGAATGCAGGGAGACCTGACCAGTGGACAAGTCCATTGGCTGATGATCAATTTGTGCTCTTTGAGGTGGTCCATTGTAAACAGAAATGAACTTTTAATACTTTCTCTGGAAATCATTTTTTATGTGCTACTTGAATTACTAATAAACCAGAATATAACCAGACAAAAATAATCTGCTGCTACAGAAGGAAAGCTTCTGATACATTTCTCTGGTGTATTAGGATTCCTCCAACCTTGTTTTAGGCATCTGCAATATAGTTGCCCAGGCCCAAGCTTTAAATCCAGATGTCTTGAAAGCCAACTGAGAGAAACCCTTATTTGTAAGGCATGATTTATCTGACTTATTTTAGCTCTATGTGTTCAGATGATTTAAATGATATATTCCAAGAGGTTTTCCTCCATTTATTTTAATTCCATTATATTATTCTGTGATTTTTTTAACAAGTTTGTAATAAGGCAACAAATATCATATTTCCCATTTGATATCAAATCAAAATCATACAATGTTATTTTTCTTTGCTGTTTCAGATTGCATGCATATGAACTAACAAATTAGGTTTTCATTTCTAAGAAAACCAGCCCTTGTTTAATCATATGCTCAAGAACCTGTTTTAATTTTCTGTCTGGCTCTCCAGGAGTACTGTGGTTTGGTGTGATAAAGATAAGTATGGAAAGAAAATCTTAAAGACTTCTTTTGATGGAACAACAACATTAAACCCACATGCCATGAAATCAAGTTCTATTTTGTTCAGAACTAGAATATGTTTGAATACTTGATCAGCTTCATCTCACTTGGTATAGTTTTCTGCACACTAGAAACACACATATTTAAATTTCAATTTTTTTCTATTTTAAGAAAATGAGAAACAATGCAACATCAAATAAAATTAAGGTCTCTTAATTAGATATTATCAACTAAAGCTACATTATTAATGGAAAAGAAGACACACAAGGCAGGAATACACCATGAAAGAATCCCCATAACTAACTGGTTGCTTTAGGCTCTTAGGTATAACCTTCTCAGAGTTTATGGCATGTATGTATGTTCCCCAAATCTGTTCTCTACAAACTGTTAAATAAACTCATATGAAATGAACAACTTTAAACAACTGCAGATGTCAGCTTGCTTTGTTTTTCAGATTGAGTTGTGACAGCAATGTCTATTTCCTTAGTGATTTTTATCTTCATATGTTAAAGTTAACGATTGTTGGGGTAGAGATATTTAACTGTAAATTATCATATTTCCATTTAAGCCAGTAGGGCCAGGACAATTTATTTGAGGATTCCAAAAAGTCCATAAGGAGCTATTACAGAAATCTGGGGACTGAATTAAGTCCCTGAAGTGTGTAATGAATGGATATAATCAACTCAAAATATAAATCTCCAGGCAAATTAGTTATAAACAGTTTCATATTGATACAAAAATTAATTAACAGTCAAACACTGCAGGAAAAAAACGAACACAATGAACTCTAATAAATAGTAGAATAAAATGTAGACTTACTGGTTTCCTGTCAAGCATCCAATTGGTAATGTCACCAGAGGGGACAGAATTTTTTCCTTTGGTTTTCAGTACCAAATATCAGCTACTTTACTCTAAACTTTCCCATTTTGCTTTGCAAAAGTGTAAAGCTTCTACTGTCAAAATTAGCATAAAAGTCACAGCAATGAAGCAGTTAAAACACTCCTGGGAATATATCAATCAGATAGAGCATTTAGAAAAACATTAAAATTTTATTTTTTATATTCTCTTCAGGATATATTTTACAAGAATTTCTGTGTGCTGATAAAACCATTCGATCCAAGGGACAAATTGAAGCCATATTTCTCTCAGAGTGTAGTTTTGATCTCTGGAAATGGAGTTTTATAAATAAAGAATAATTGAGAACTTGTCATTCTTCAACAATAGAAGCTAAACAGTTGAATTTTCCCTGACACTGAGACCAAATATTAAAATTGTCTGAGCCTAGCAGAGCATTTTTAAGTATGTACTCACAGAAACCTCAAAACAAGATATTTCCTATTTTCTAATAGTGCCACCTGAAAAAGCTGTTGTTAGCTTTCCACTAAGACCAGAAGTATTACTGCCCTCTTCTAAGTAATTTTCCAGAAGCCCTGAGATTTTATTTATCCGTCGATGAAAACTGATTATGCTCTGGATCAAAAAACATGCATCTGGTTATCCTGCAACACAAGTCACCTACCACATCTTCTCATGAGCAATGGCAATTACTTGTCATTCTATTAAAAAATCTTGCCCTACTATAGAGAAAGAAGGTGAACGAAAGCTAAGTAGGGGGTGATGCTGACAGAAACTAAGCTCCAGAAGTCATGGTTGCACACCTTTGTTCTCAGACACAAAGTTCCCTGGTCAAGTGACTAGAATATTTAGGCAGCTTTTTTGTACTTTTCTCTTTTTTCAGTACGATGCAGATTCTCTGGAATTCTATCAACAGACAGGATAGAGATGTTTAAACGACTTTCAGAGCTAATATTCCTTTACGAAGCTGGGTACTTCATCCCAAACCCAAGAAATTACAAATCAAAATATGTGCCTCAATTTAAGCAGATATGTCATCTTTGAGCCTTCAGAATTCATATGCACTTGCTGAAACTTACACTAACAGTTAAAATCAGTAGTATGATCCAGAATTTAGAATTTTGGACGTGAGTTCTTCCTTTTCGCTAAAGAATTTTTTCAGGTGCACATCAATACTTGTACCACTGAAGAGAAAACTAGACAATCCAAGTGAAAAAAACCCACTTTGTTTTCACAAAACTCACTTTTCTCTTTAAATATGTGGTCCTCAGAGGAGAAGTTAAGCAATACTAAAAAATCCAAACCTAGGAGGCAAATATTTTCCATTTATTCTTTCAAAGAGACAGGAAAATGAAATTCCTTGTCTTAATGTATTAGGTTTGCGTGGCAAGGTTTTGCAATGAGGGGCTGGAGAAGTGACTTCTATGAGAAGCTGCCAGAAGCTTCCCCCATGTCTGACAGAGCCAATGCCAGCCAGCTCCATGACGGAGGAGCCTATCAGAGGTGGTGGCAGTGTCTCTGGGATAACGCATTTAAGAAGGGGAAGGAAGTTACTGCAGAGAAAAACCAGAGACAGGGAAGACAGAAGTGAGAGTATATGAGTGAAAGAGCCCTGAAGACACCAAGGTGAAGGAGGCAGAGGAGGTGCTCCAGATGTCAGAACAGAGATTCTTCTGCAGCCTGTGGTACAGGCAGCCCACAATGAGAGAGCTGTGCCACTGCAGCCCACCTGCAGGATCCACCTGCAGCCCATGGAGAGCCCCATGCCTTAACCATGTTAGGTTAATGGCTGGACTCAAAAATCTTCTTGTCTTTTGCAACCTAAACAACTCTATGATTCTATGGTACAGACTCAGTTGTGTGGTAGGTGTGATTTGGAAATCATAGCAATCAGGAGCACTTGAGTAATAGTAATACATTTATCAGATTAAACACCATGTATAAAACTGCATTCCAAACAACACTGTGCTATGTGACTTGAGATATCTGCAGATGTAGTAGGTAGGATATCCTTTCATTTCAACAAAAAAAAGTTCCAAATTCCAGTCAGCAAGGAAAAGACAGGGAATTTACCTTCCCCACCTTGCGTTGCAGTATTCCACTTGTTAAGACAAATGGGCTAAAGGTATATTATCTAGCTGGAATAAATAAATCCCTGTAAATGAAAAACTAGAGAAAGTACAATTTTTTTTACAAAATAATAGACCACATACACACATTGACATTTTGGTACCCAAAAGTTGTTAACCTCCTCTTTCCCTTGAATGCTAAAAAATGCATGAAGAGGAATTGGTGTGGTGTCATTTAATGGACTTCTCAGCCATAAAACCTGAGTCCGGCCACATTACAAACTAAGATATTAATCCACAGCTGTCAGTCACAAATCCAGTGTCATTGTTCAGACCGTATAAAGGGGATTTACATGTCAGTAACCCTGAGGTCTCTATTGCACTGTATTGTGATGGTTCATTAAAGAATCATTTTGTATACCTACCTATCTGCCATTTGTTTTAGGTTATGACAATAAGAAGATGTTAACCCAAATGAAATAAAGCTCATGTAAGAAGATTTATCCTTTTTGCAGAGTTCATCAACCCAAAGAGTTTGTCCTTCAGAAAGACATTACTCTGGGATGTTAAGAGAGGGAATACAAAAACATGTGCATGGATTCATCTTGCAAAAAAAAACCTAATGCATCCCCACCTTCGCAGCCATAAGGTCACTTCTGGTTTTGGTAAAAATTTGTGTCAAATTTAGCATGATGATAATTCTATAGGAATCGGGCACCTGTCTCACTATTCTGGAAAGGGTCACTACTGAAACTGCCTTAAAATAGCCAAGTATTACCTTCTATTTGACACAGAATAAATGTCCCCAGCAATGTCATTGGTTCCTCATGGTTCTAACAGCAAAGCAAACAATGAAGTTGGCATTTTCTTTATGACATTTAAGGTCATGAAAACTCAATAATAAGATTCTGAGGAGGAATTCTTTCCCAACATCATATTTTAGTGTTTTTGAAAGTGTCTCTTTGTACAAAACAATGCTCTTTTTTCTTGTTACGGGAAATCAAAAGCTGTAATTGCTAAGCTGCGGTCCAATAACAACACTTACTATTTTCAGAAATGTATGTTACAGTACAAGTAATAAAGAATTGAGAAACTTTAGGTGTTCTGAGCTTTGAAAGGATTCAGTGAGTTATTCTCTGGCAATGGTACAGGATACTTGTTTTTTCTTGGAGCCTTTGAAGTATCCAGACTCTAAACAGGTTAATGTTAAGTCAGAATACAACCTGAATCCTGTCTAAAACACCTTTATGCTTTGCCCATATTCTACCAGCCAGAATAACATCGGTTTAAAACAATCTTTAGTTACAGTTAGTAAAGAAAAGCAAGTCTATTTCACTTAACAAAGCCAGTGTGATTTTTCTTAGGTTTATTTTTCTCTTTTCCTAATGCTTTAATAAATCAAGTTGAAATTTATTTTTTTTATATATTCCTAAAAATACATGCACAAAAATCACTTGAACACCTCCTTCTTTGCCAGTAGAGAGTAAAGTTTTTAGGGGGAGATTTTAAATCTGCTTTGAGATTTTGAGGATGTCATCAGTAATTTCAGATGTACGTGATCTTCAGAGCATATTAAAGTTGTTTCATCGGCAATCCACTCTCACAGAAGTTTTTCAGGTGAGAAGAAAAAGGGAAAATAAAAATTAAGTGACAGATACTGTAAATCAGATAGATTTAATTTGCAACACAAGTCTGGGGCAAGAAGCTGAGAAGCAGGAAAACATGACACATTTCATTGGTGGAATAAATTTATGTGATCTAAAGTTTCAGCAGAGTGAAAAAGGACCAAGCAAGGAAGAGGGTCAGAAAGCCAACTTAAAAGAAATCATAGTTGGTGCTCAAGGAGGTAAAGAGTTAAGAAGAAGTTTTCACAGGAGTATAGTAGCTACTCCCTGGTAAAGAAGTTCAAAGAAGTCTTCCAGCCTTCCTCCTGACCTTCCTCCCATGATGGCTCATTGTGTGGGCTGCAGCAGGAAAATAAAATGTTCCATGAGTATGGGTGTCACCACACATTCCCTGGCAACAGGAACAAGCATAAAGTTTGACTTAAATTATCACTGTCATCTTAAACTGGTTTCTGGCTAAATGATGCGTTGCACTGAATTTTGCTGAGAAGTATTGCAGAAGGCAAGAAATGGCTGGAAAAAAGAAATGGGGAGAGCAAACAGAGGAAAAGAATGAAAACAGGTGTAGAAAGGAGAAAAATATAGTTCCACTGCCTGAGAGATGAAACTAGAAAAAGACATTAAGAAAGAAAAGACTTTACTATAATGTGCAGTGTACATCTCCATATCACAGAGAAAGTTTTTTTCTTACATGTTTAGGATGCCACAACTTTCTAGTGAAAAGTGCTCCAAAAATCATAAATTCTTGTACAATTTGCTGCCTCACAAAAGCTGCCATTGAGAAATAATCATAAAGCTGGCATGAAACCAGAAATTATACCTTTGTCCACAGAAGGAATATAGATAAAAGAGAAAGAGAAGCCTAAAAGATGTTTCACCGGAGGTAGTATCTGGAGACAAAAATAATCTGCAAGAAAGGTATGGCAGAAAATAAATAACAGTTGTCATGGTGAAAAAGAAAGAGCTGAACACAAGTCCATGTTTTTTAATGTGGGCTATGAATGATGGCAATAAAAATCTGGCTGAGCCCATGACATTTTGGCCTGTCCCTATCATATATCTCAAATCTTTTTGATCTTTTCCTTTAGTTTTTCAGCAGCACTTTTAGTATATGTCTTTGGAGGCAAACACATGAGATTATTAGTAATAGGCAGGTTTTCTTCATAAAGAAATTCCTTCTATATAACCTACATAATATTTTCTAATTCCTCATTTTCCTCCATTGGATTTACCTAGTCCCTCTTTGTACCACTCAGTGTCTTTGTGCCCCCTCATTACTATTAAAACCATTGTTTAAGTACCTTCATACACAAATCCTTTCTGCCCTTCATCCTTCAGGTGTACTCATCAAGTGACTCCTAGAATATTCGTATTTTCTCACACTATGCTGTGTAAGTTTAATGTGATGTCATCAGCCAGGAAAAAGAGATGGTTTCTACCTATTCTGAAAAGCACATGTTCTGAGTATGCCAGGATAAATGTAGCACATTATCATGAGATAAACTGAGAAGGGAAATCTTAAATTTTCATTGCTATGTTTTTAAGATGATCCAGCATTATCCAAAGAAGTGCAAATTCACATCTAAGATCAACAGTCATATTCTTCTACAGCTGCTGTCCTTAGGATAGCTCCTGTTACAGGTTAAAGAACACCGAAACATCTTTTGTGAAGTGTATAAATACATCTCCCTACTCTTGAGGAAGAGGATAGGACAGGTTGCACTGTAGCAACTTTTTGAATGTATTAATATTGTGAGAAGAGAAGAAACATTAATGTTAAACAGTGGTTTGGGGCAAGATATTTTACTTTTTAAGAGGTGAACGTATCAAGGCAGCTGGTTTTTTGGGAGGTTTTTTAATTGACATATTTAGGTTATGTTCAAGTTATAACCTTGACTCCTAAGTTACTGATCTCAGTTGCAAAGGAAATCAGTGCAAGAAAAAATATCACTAGATGTCTAGTATGAATTCATCTCTTATCTCAGATTTTCTGAGCAGGTCTGGGCATGTAGTGTTGCACCTAGAAGAAGGAAGCTCAGATTTCACTATGCTGTGAGTTGTAGAAACAGAGATGAGTTGTCCCAGTCTGGACAAGCAGAGGTGTCATGGGAAATGTCTTTGAGACACTGCATTTTTTTTTAGGATTTTATTGCAGAGCAGTGGGTTTTCTCTGTGTCTATCTCACAATCTGTGGCCCTGGCACCTAATTTTCCCAATCTTGGGTAAGAAGAAAGACACCCAATTTGAGGGTATGCGTTTTCAGGCTTGTATCTTATGCATACATTGCCCAAATAAAAAAAAAGCATCATCTAATTCAAAATGTCTCTCTGTTGCTCTTCTATTTTCAACCTCGGGCAGATGACAAGCTGTCATTACCTAGCACAATTCACTCTAAAATAAGAGTGATGGATCCTGCAAGCAATACAGCTGTAACAGAACACAGCTCACTGTGCAGCCAAACCTGGCTGAAAAGCTAGGTAAGGCAGCAAGTCTGAACTGAGCTTCAAGCCATCCCAGCAAGGTCTGGGGACTGTGACATGGCTTTACTTTATCTGTCACAGCCTCAGGGCTGTGCAATTGTTCCCAGCCCTGCTCAAAATCTTAACTGTCCTATGTGTTGTAAGCTACTACTGCCTCACTGAATTCCTGCCTCACCTGAGTGCTTCTCTTGCTCCAGCCAGGCACATGACATTTAGAGATTGTGGGAATTCAAGTCTCAGAGTGGAAAATTTAAGTGGCTCTCGAGCACACTCAGATATCAAAAGCAGACATTAGAGTACATGAGCAGAACAATGAGTAAAATTTCAGTGGGCCATGGAAACTTGCAATCACATTTAATGCCTGGGGTTTTTTATGTTGTGACAGCATATAAGCTATGTTGGCATCCTTTTTTTCTTTTCCTAAGCTAGATGTTAGAAAGAGACAAAACACAAAGAAACAAAGACTAGTGCAGAGACAAAAAAAAAGTTCTGTAAGTCTGAAATACAGCCAGTTTTCAGTCCAATCTCTGTTTTCATGTGCTTTGTACTCATCAGCTTTCCTTGCCTTTACAGTGTCGATCTGAAAGCATTTTCCTAAAGAATTTGTTCCTCTTAAAAGGTCAGACAGCTCGGTTTCTATCACACAAAGAACATTTGCAAAATAAGCTCTCACGTGAATACATTCAAATGCCTTGTACGTGTGTAGTCAGTTCTTTCTCACAAGAGAGGTCAAAGTAAAGCAAGATTTCATGAAAAGATAGAAACATTTCATGGGAATATCACTTATATTAGATTCTATATAATTATAATTTATATAATACTCCCACTTGTAATACTGTTTCCCACCTGGAGCACTGCATCCAGCTGTGGGGTCCCCCGCCACAGGAAGGACATGGACCGGTTGGGGTGGGTCCCCCAGAGGAAGGCCACCAAGATGAATAGAGAGATGGAGCACCTCTCCCACGAGAAAATGCTTTGGGAATTGGGATTGTTCAGCACAGAAAAGAGAAGGCTCTATGGAGGCCTTTTAGAAGCCTTCCCATACCTAAAGGCAGCCTAGAAAGAGGCTGGAGAGGGACTTTTTACAAAAGCATGTAAGGACAAGAGATAAGATAAGATAAGGGCTTTAAACTGAAAGAGAGTAGGTAGGAAGAAATTCTTCACTGTGAGAGGGATGAGGCACTGGAACAGGTTGCCAGAGAAGTTGTGGATGCCCCATCTCTGGCAGTGTTCATGGCCAGGCTGGATGTGGCTTTGAGCAACCTGTGATAGTGGAAGATGTCCCTGCCCACGGCAGAGGGTTTGGAACTAGATGATTTTTAAGGTCCCATCCAACCCATGCCGTTCTATGATTCTCTGATAATTATATGTAAACACTGCCATTAAAAGTAGAAACCAGAAACAAGATGCAGTTTTTGAATGACCACTAACAAAGCTGATAGTAAACTTGAAAAATGTTAGGAAGAGAGACAGGAGACTCCATGTCCCAGTACTGATTTCACACAAGAGTGTCAGTGATGCGCATTAGTAGGGACAGAACTAGCAACAAACCGATCTGAAGGAGGAGGAAAAGTAATTATTAAGAAGTAGAGCTACTAAGTTATAAAGTAGAAATGGGCTGGCCAGCTAGGAGTGCGCTGCTGGAAGCCTCGAGAGAAAGCTGACTAAAGAGAGAGAAGGATGATACATGTCAGTGGGGTGTAAAAGTTTATACCTGAACATGTGAGCTGTTCATGCACACTTCTATTTAGTAGCTTTCTGTCTTAATCAAATAAGCCTCTAAAATTGGACCAATTCTTTTAGAAATATATCTGTCCACTTAAAAAGAGAAGTAACAAGAATAATAGAACTTCCACTATCTCTTGGAAACACATACCTAGGAATTTCTCTTGCACCCATCCAATAAACTAGCCTAGAAAAACAAAAATGTTTATCACAGGGCAGTTATTATTAGCTTTGAAACAATGAGAAATAAAGCTGATAGCAAACCAATATGCATTCTTAGGAGGATTCATAATAAAAAGGAGAAGGACATGAAAAAAGCATGAAAAGGTGTGGATTTATTTATTTGCTTCAGGGAGAATTTTTCCTACTAAACAATAAAAACCTCATTCACAGAGAAAATACTGCTTCCAATATGCTTTATTTGAGCATATTCTCATTTCACGGTAAATGAATAATGCAAAATAAGAATAGGAGATTTGTCGTCGAAGCTGCTTAATTTTTTTTACCTTTTGCAGACGTTGAGACCATTAGTCTGCACAACTGCATCTCCTCTCAGAACTTGGGGGGTGGGGGTGGAGTCCCCTACCTGTAATGCTGAGTTTCAGGTAAATTAAACCCTTTCTGGCACTATCAAAAAAAAACATTTTATGATTTGTACATTTCCAGTCCTGCTGAAAAACTGTAGTTCCTGACTTAAAGCCAAATCTGAACTTTTTTTTTTAACAGCTGGATACCCTTGTGACTAACCACTCAGGAGTGCTATTATTGTGTTCAGTGCCAAACTCCTACAACATGCAGATAGAAGTGTTTTTTATTTCCTTCAGTTTCTGCTAAACTGACATGCATTCCACTCTCCTGACTGAGGCCTTTTCAAGTGGTAATTTCTTTAACAGCAAAGAAAAATCAATTCAAATTAAGACAGGAGTGTGAGATCAAACTTTCTCATCATGTATTGCAAGCAATAAATCATTAAAAAGGTTAATAACCCTAAATGGCATGGTATTTGGTCATCACCACAGTGGCATTATATTTAAAAATGTGAAAGCATAACCTGTACTCATAGTGCAGGCTTTCATACTCTGTCTTTTACTGCTTAGCTTAACCTTGAAACACCTGAAATGTCTCCAGCACCTGCCTGACTGCCTACCTGTCTTCTTGGACTTTGGGCAGACCTCACCGTTGGGGCAGGCTTAATCCGTTGCTCCAGAAAATCCTCAAATCTCCCCTACACACAGATCACAGGTAGCATAGATACAGGATGTGAAGTCTGTCATATAAGTTAAATGTCTTGTTTTACTGCTACTTCATGACCACTTCAACTATGCTAACTGATACAGTGAGGAAAGAAATGGATAGCAATCAGCAACATGAAATTATTCACAGTGCTCAATATAAGTTTTGAATGAATCACCATAGAAACTAAATTTAAAGGACATGAATTCCACAGACTTTAAATAACCATTCTGTGATATCCAAATAAATGTGGGATTCAGTGGAACATAGGCCAGGAAAGGTCTCCAGATCTATTAAGCATAAACACAAAGTTCTTCCTAACTAGCACACACAAAGGTCATCATGAAAGATGAGCAAGGATGGGCCTCTTATCTTTTTGAGAAAAAGTTCCTGTGTCTCTGAAGTGGGAGAACTTGCATCAGCCGAAGTGAAAAAGACAAGCTGTACAGCATATAGACAGTTTCAACACTGTTATGCCTCAGTTACAAGGTCTTACATGACCTGGAGATTTCTCTGAAATAAACCAAGCAGTATGTTTGTGTATACAAGTTTTCCATGCGGTCAAAAATGTATCTTTAGGTTTAGAAGTGAACAAAATATTTCTGGAGAAAGAAATAGTATGCTGTTGTGCTCAGTACAGAAAGACTTCTTTGCTTATCAGAGGTATGAATATGACTAGAATAGCAAGCTTAGCTGTTGTTGTGGGTCGACCCTGGCTGGACTCCAGGTGTCCACCAAAGGCTTCTCTGTCACTCCCCATCTCAACTGGACAGGAGAGAGAAAATATAGCAAGAGGCTCGTGGTTGTTATAAGGTCAGGGAGCTTACCCTCATGGGCAAAACAGACTCAGCTTGGGAAAGTTGGTTTGATTTACTACAACCAAATCAAAGTAGGGTGATTATAAATAAATAAAACCAAATCGTAAAACACGTTCCGACCACCCTTCCCTTCTTTCCAGGCTCGACTTGATTTCCTATTGCTCCACCTTTTCTGCAACATCTGCACAGGGGGATGGGGGCTGTGGTCAGTTCATCACACATTGTTTTTGCTGCTCCTTCCACCTCAGCAGGAGGACTCCTCACACTCTTCCCCTACTCCAGCATGGGGTCTCTCCCACTGGAAACAGTCCCCCATGGATTTCTCCAGTGTGAGCCATTCCCACAGGCGGCAGTTCTTCTCCCACTGCTCCAGCATTAGTCCCTTCCACAGGGTGCAGTCCTTCAGGAACTGGCTGCTCCAGCTTGGTTCCTCACAGGGTCACAAGTTCTGCCAGCAAAAATGATCCAGCATGGGCTTCTCTCTCCACAGATCCACAGGCCCTGCCAGAAGCCTGCTCCAGCACATGCTTTCCGTGGGGTCACAGACTCTATGGGCATCCATCTGCTCTGGCATGGAGTTGTCCACGGGCTGCAGGTGGATATCTGCTCCAGTGTCAACTTCCATGGGCTGCAGGGGCACAGCTCCCTCACCATGGGCTGCCCCATGGGCTACAGGGGAATCGCTGTTCGAATATCTGGACAGGTCCTGCCCCCTCCTTCTTCATTCTCTTCTCCTCTCCTCTCCTGTTACAGAGCAGATAGCCACATGATACACTTCAAAGCAAATATTTCTGATAAGCCTCTTGTACAGTATAACTCCATAGTATAGACGTCATAGACCTTTCACATGAGTTTATAATGTTCAAATTCATCAATGTTTAAAAAAAAAAAATTTATTTAGTTTAAAAACACTACAGATGAATGGAATGAGGCAAGTACTTTTTTTCAGTAAAGTGTTTAAAGGTTTTGTTTTGAGAAATTCAGGCTTGTTATTAATCCGTATTGCTACCAAGAATGATTGGTACATGATCAAAATTACTGACATGCTGTTTCATATTTTTGAAGGGAAAAAATGAGGATTTTCCTAAAATTTCAGTGGGGACATGAATTCTTTAAGTATCTCATAAAAGGCAGTATTCAAGCATGTGAATTTGATGGGACTTTGGGTGTGTTCACTGGCAGGTCCAAAGAAAAATTATTCATTAAAGTAGAGCTTTCTAGGTAATTTGGAAGCTTTCAAGGCCATATTTGTCACTGTGCACTAATTTAAAATCTCCAAAGTTTTAAGACCAGATTTATTCTGCTGAGAAATTAATAGACATCTAATGTGAAAAAAGATTTTGTATTTCGTAGTTTCAAAGTTACTGTAGCTATTTGGAGTCGCTTAGAATTTTGTACATTAGAATAATCTCCTTGGAGAAAGACTAGTAAATGGCATACCAGAGATATACTCAAGGTCTCCACTCCAGATCAAGTGATTCTAATGATTATCACTCAGATATAAAAAATAAAAAGGCATGGATACTACCATCATGGAACTACATACTAATTTCAAGATATTCAAGAAACTAGAAAGTTTAGGTTATTTTGCTATAGAAACATTTCACCAAAGAGTCATATGGTTCAAAGACTGCACCTTTGACTTTCTTTAATCTGTATGAGTTTGCACTAGCTCAAGATCAGATTCATCAGATTTGATTTCCTGCGCATTCTTGGTCGTGATTTTAATTTAATTGCTCAACCATAACATTACAATAAAATATCTGACTTATAGCAAGCCCATTTCTTTTAGATGTGTAGTTTCAATTTTCTTCCCTCTAAATAGAGGAAGCCTTCTCATATAATGAATCCTCGTTTAGCTCCAATAACAACTAAAATCCATTAACTTCACTGAAACTAGTCATGTGTAGAACATTAAGTATGTGTATATGATTTTTGCAGAATGGATCTAATTTTATTCTCATTAAAATATAAAAGTGCATTTTTGAGAAAAAGGAAAATTTGGATAAGTTTTTAAAACTGCTCATTTTCAGCTGGGGTAGAGTTAATTTTCTTCACAGTTGCTGGTACAGGGCTATGTTTTGGATTCATGCTGAACACAGGGTTGATAATATAGAGATGTTTTTGTTATTGCTGAGCAAGGCCTACACAGAGCCAAGGCCTTTTCTGTTTTTCCTACTGCCACGATGGTGAGGAAGTTGGGGGTGCACGGGAGGCTGGGAGGAGACACAGCCAGGACAGGTGACCCCAACTGACCAAAGTGATATTCCAGACCGTATGACATCCTGCTCAGTATATAAAGTGGGGGGAAGAAGGAGGAAAGCGGGATACATTTGGAATGGTGACATTTGTCTTCCCAAGTCACAGCTATGCATGATGGGTGTCTGCTCTCCCAGAGGTGGCTGAACACCTGCCTGCCCGTGGGAGGCAGTGAATTCTTTGGTTTTTCTTTGCTTGTGTGTGAGGCTTTTGCTTTCCTTATTAAATTGTCTTTATCTCAACCCCCGAGTTTTCCTGCTTTTACCCTTCCAATTCTCTCCCCAATCTCTCTGGTGGGGGAGTGAGTGAGTGACTTCATGGGGCTCAGCTGCTGGCTTGAGGTTAAACCACAGCAGTCCTTTTCAGCACCCAACATGATGCTCAAAGGGTTCAAGATTATGACAGATTCGATTGGGATACACTAGTTTGAATTTATAGCTGTTAGTGCTGTTTAGCTGGTAATGAGCAGGCACCTGTGCTTGCCATGGGGCTCGCTTTCCTTACTGTGTATAAGAGTCTAGTGCTTGTTAGTGGCCACTTTTTGTTTTTGCTGCTTGCTGCAATGCTGTACTGCTGATTGCTTGCTGAATTGTGCCTGGGAACGTTTTGATAACAGCCATGGCAATGTTCCTGGGCTGGCAGGTGGCCAGGGTGCTGCGGCTGGTTTCTGTGCTGCTTTGCCAGACAGGCTGGGACTCCAGCGTGAACTTGAGTTGAAGGGCCTGTGACATGTGAAGGAGTCCGTGTTGGACCAGAGGTCCACCTGAAGCCCATGCAGGGCCCCACACCAGAGCAGGTGGATGCCGGAAGGAGGGTGGGACTTGTGATCCTGTGAGAAGCCTGGGCTGGAGCCGGTTTGCTGGCAGGACTTCTGATGCCACAGGGAACAGTTTGTGAAGAACTGTACCCCATGGGAAGAATCCACGTGGAAGAAGTTCAAGGAGGATTGTCTCCCGTGGGTGGGACCCCACATGGGAGCCGGGGAAGCAAAGATTCCCCTGAAGCCCGTCGTGCAGACCATGGTGAAGCAGCTGTCCCTCCGGAGCCCAGGGAGGACTAGGATGTGGACTATATCAGTGGTGGGCTCTAGCAGGAGCCCCTCGGTGTTAGTCAGGCTGGGAACCAAGGGAGGAGTTCATTCCAATGTTAAACCAGATACTCTGGCCCAAAAGGACTGGGGTGGAGATTGCAGTGGGGGGGCCTTTAAATTGTTGCAAGCCATGTTTTGAGTTGTGTGTTACAGGAATTACTACAGCATGTGTACTCTAATGCACTTAGATATCCAACTCAAAAAGCACTTGTAGTTTTTAATTTCAAAATATTTGAACTGTCCTGGGAGACAGGATCAGGAGTCAGGACTATCCTACATGAATTGAATTACCACTGCACTGTGAAGTCTGCTATACTGTTCAAGGCCAAAGGACCCGCACTATTTTAACATTTAGTGTGCTGACAGGATGCTGTCTTGCTCTCAGTAAGCAAGATAACTTGCATTCCAGAGATGCTCATGAGTGCCTTAGCCAGAAGTTCTTTCGAAACAACAGAAAAGAAACCGTAGAATCCATCTAAATTAGATGTGAATTCTCAGATGTGTTGCTGAGCTCTATCAGGATTATTGGTGTGGGCAAAGAGGAGAAAAAAAGAAAAAAGAGTATTTTATTACTTAATCCAGATTTATTTCCAATTCTTTGGGTGTTACTATTGCATAACAAAGTCTGCATAACATAGTGTCTCTGTGAAATGACAACATTTTTAAGTATTTTTTTTGACTCTTCACTGAGTAAAACTGTTTTACCAGTGGATCAACAATCCAAAGCTTTTCTCTAGCTCAGAGATTCAGACAGAAGTTGGAAAAAGCATTTTTATCATGCAATGACAATGAAAGAAAATGTATTCCAGAACACAGCTTTAAATTACAGAAATAGCATATTGACGCAGTAAAAATATATAGTAGCTCAGGAAGGAGAGGAGGGAGGAAATTTTCAGTTACTGATTTGTGCATTACACAAAGGTATGATTATATTTTAATTCTGTGTAATTTTATATTAAGGGGAGGGATTTAAAATCTCCTTTTATGCAAAGTAATATTATACTGTGTATGAAAGTGTAGCCTGAAGGTCAGATAGTGCTAAATGAGGATCAGTCTTCTCCTGCAGCTTCAGTACAGAAAGGTATCTGGCTTTGATCTTCCAATTATTTACTCAAACTGCCAAGTTTTTTTCAGCTCCTTGAAGACAGAACAGATTTCACTTACATTCATGTCAGGGGCCAAGGCTGGGCCTGGACCCCAGATGGGGATTGAACTCCCAACCTTCCAGTGCAAGGGTACGTTTGACTCCAGGTCACTTGCTCAAACGTTGTGTCATGTACAAAGTTCCATGCACCAGACTAAATTTATTTACTCATCTAGTTTGTGTTTCTCAGTCAAGCCCACACAAACGGTAAGATCCAACCCACTTGAAGCTGTTTTCACTTTTACAAGACACTTTCTTCCTCAACAGGTATATTGACTGCTGTATTTTTAGAGAAGCCATTTTTTGAAAAAAAGTTCTTTATTATATTTGACAGCACCCATCAGATGCTCTTTATAAGAGAAGAGTAATCTGTTTGGGTTTAAACATTTAAAAAAGAGTCCTCCATTTAATTCCCTGTTCATCATTCTCAATTTATTCCCTGAATACTCCACCTTAAAAATTAGATATGCAAATCACTTGCTCACTTGTGTACCTCCTGCTACAATCTCTGGTCAAATGCCATTTCTAATGCCAGGCCTTTCTGTATCCCAACTATCTCATACTGTTCTGGCCTTGCTTGCACTTCCCATACCAGCATATCTTCTGGAGTATACAGCCTTCCAGTTTACTCTCCATCCTCAAATTCATGCATCATAGAAAACTCTCCATGAAGTCCTGCTGTGTTTTTAAACAGTCCAAGTGTCAGTGTCACAAGCTCATGCCAGTGAATGAAATCTCGCATTTGCCGGAATCCAGAAGAGGAGAATTTGGCCCTTGAGGGCATTGCAACAAGATCAGCAAGAGTTCAGCCTGACTCAGGAAGGGATATGGGATGAGTCCATCAGCCATGTGCATAGCTGAAATGTGTAATGCACTGCCGCATTCGGCAGTGATGTGAGCTTTGCTCAGTTCTGTTCAAGAATACAGGGAATTAACTTTGGGGGGAAAATAAAGTGAAGGTACTTCAATAATTGTGATTGAGTTGATAAATTATATCTGTAAGTATGTATTCCTTGGAGCTACTTAGACAAAATGGTTATCACTTAGCCATTATATTTTTCTATAAAATACTCTTGAAATCACTATTTTGCATTCTTGTATGAGATACATTCTCTTATTTAGCTAATTGTTTAATTTATGTAATGTTAATTAAGGTTTCTCATGATGACAGGAGAAAATATAGCCTTATATAGCCTTAACTTTCCCATCAACAAGTTGCATTTTTAAGAAAAAATAAATAGAAAAAAATCCTTTGATCAGTGAAGGGATTTCTTATGCTCGGAAACAGCATTAAGTTACAGTTCAAACTCTCACTTTCATGTGGGAGATATGAATACAAAGAAAAATCGTACTGATCCTTTTTATTAAAAGGAACTATTCATCTAAGCACTGTGTTGCAGTGTCTGAGGGCTGCAAAGAGTAACATTCTTCCCTGTTCAGCTGTAAGTCACAAGCAATGAGGAAAACCTCCAAAGATACACAAAAGATGTTGGTCAGACTGAGTAGGATCATTATACCAACTCATACTTGGTTCAACTGGCAAAACAGAATACTGGCCAAGTCCCACAGATGCCAAGAACTGAGAAAGAAGGCTTTGATGCACAGTCTACTCTTATGATTTTAATTTGTATTTATTTAGGAAATGTATTACAGTCAGCTATGGAGAGCACTTTCACAATACTCTGTTTCATTAGAGCTATGTTCTGAAGCTGATGCAATCTGGACATGGGTAAAAAGACCATGAAAAAAATAATTCAATCAGTAGAGCAAAATGCAAAATGTGCTTATTCAGTGGTTTCTTAAAAGGGCAAACAAACCATATTTTGGTTAGAAGCAGTGTGTAAATTTCACTTCTTATTAAAAGAATTTTTTTGGTCTTTTTAATCTTTAAGAAAAAGTAGAATGGAATACTTTTATAGTTCCATCCATGTGGAAAAATACAAATTCATATTTAGAGCAGATGATTCTCAGGATGTTGCTGGAAATGCTTGGCACGTATTCACACACTCAGAATAGATATTTGAGTACTTTAATATCAAAACAGGTGAGCAATTTTCAAGCTATTTAAATGTAGCTGGCAGCCACTAAAGAGAAGACAGCAAGATTTTGTTGGTACATACTGTGGGAATGACACAATGGCACAATCACTGGCACATGATGTAAAACCTTCTCTGCATTTGAGAGCAGACTCCAAATGGCAGCTATATACAACTGCACCATTAGTACCATTCTGCATCATTCCACAGTACCCGGGGACCTCCTACAGTGCTCTCAGACATTAACAAATTCATCACAGAAAGGCAGAACTCAACACTTCAGAGCTTCAGACAAACATAAATCATATCTGATAAACATCCTTTTGAAAATATCTGTGAATGTGCTGTTTCCCCCTAAAGGATAGTGCTGATGGAAATTATCTAAAGATCTGAGGTAGTCCCTTCACAAGACTAGGCTTCTTCACAACTGATGGAGAACAATTCACAATTAAGATATGCCCTTTCAAAATTAAAAAAAAAAAAAGAAATAAATAACCTTCAAAAAACCATTGAGTCAGATATATTCTCTCCTAAGAGCTTTCTTCAGTTGAAGGTTTCTTTGATGACTGATTCAAATTTAGAGCCAGGTTTAGGTGAGATAAGTGCTACCTTATGTGTGAAAACAGATGCAAGCTCACTGATCAAGAGTTATGGTTGTAATGTAAGCCTATTCTTCGGCGGAAATTTTCTGAGAAGGATCAAACAAAATTTTCATGGAATCAGAACTGATCCCAAAGATATAAATCAGCTGGGTCTTTAGTTGTTATGAAAAACTGACTTTTAAAACATCATTCCACTGTCTGTGTTTCTGATAGTCTAAATCAGCTTTTTCTTTGAAGAAAATCTTTATTACAATTGTTCTCAGTCTGGGACTATTTTGGATAGTTTTAAATTTTTCCAGTCCTCTGAATCTCTCACTGGCAGTGCTAGAAGCAGTGCTGTGGACAGAGAGCCTGAAGCCCTTATAGAAGACAACTAATTTTTTGTTGTTGTTTCAGTCACCAGCAAGAAAAGTGTATACAGAGGCATTTCTGTTACACTTTGATGGTTCAGTAATTATGTCTTCCTGCTGGTCATGTTAGCAGAATGACAAACAGCTATGGCAGAAATGTTTCTAGGTGGTATCAAATGAGTAATTTATTTATTTGTATTGCCCATAAGAGTTTCACCCCTCTTTCTAGAAAGATAAATTAAATAATGTTTACTTTGCAATGCTGGCTATGCAAAACAATAACTTTCTCTCTTCTTGAGAGTCTGGAAAGAAACAGGCATTAGTGGTGATGGTTACCTCATTAGATTTCACAGGCAAGGGCAAATTAAAAGTGTAGGTAGCAGCAGATCTAGTTCTACAGAAAAATATGAAGACCACAACTTTGGTCAGAGTTCAAGTTCACTTAGAAAGCTGTCCCTGAAGAACAGTATAAGTCATAGGCCAGTCAGGACAGATTTTTTAAGGGAAGTGGTTTACCATAATAACTTGATAGCAGTGTCAGATCAGAAATATTTGGAAAATGTAATATTAACCAAGAATGTAGTCTGAGATGTCAAAAAAAGGTTTTTTTAAGGATGATTCAAACATCATAGTTGAAACAACAAGAAAAGTGAAAAAAAAAAACTGTAGCAAGACAGCTGTCTCTTATGAGAGTATGTTGGGGTTTTCCCATTGGTTCTAGCATCAAATGAGATGAGGAATAAATCTCCAGTTTATGCTAAACTTGATCCAAAGTCCGTTGAAATCAGAGGGAAGATTGCTATTATTTTCATGGGTGTGACCCCAGGACTAGGGATCAGGACCTATAGATCACTGCTTGTGTTTGGGAAATCTCCCCCTTCCAATTGCCTGTGTACCAGCCCCTGAAGAATAAAGGGAAGAGGAAAAAAATGTAAAGAGCTGGCTGTCGTGGCATGCTACAAGGATTGACAGTGATCTGGTATTTTTCCTAGTGTCAGATAGCAGATCCCAAACCCTGGAATAATTAAACTACTCTGCTCTTTGTTTGCTTTTCCTGATAAATACTCTAGCAGTCACTAGATGGTCTCATCAAATGAGAACAAGTTCAGCTCTCTAGAGTAACTGGGACCCAGTGTGTATTACACTACTTACAGTATTTATATTGGGTATTTTTCCCTACCACAAAAGTTATAAAGCATTATTGCTATTAAACAAACAACCAGAGAAAAATAATAAAACTTGAGAGAAAGAAATATCCCCATTAAGTTCTGATTCTCGTTTCAGTGGCCTATAGCTGGGCCACAGAGTCTCGTATAATGCAATTCTAAAACCACAGCCCTGGGGACAGACCTAGCTGCTCAGGTCCTGCACCAGTCACAGGCTGAAACCCTCCAAGGACAGAGGCAGTGCAGCCTCTCAGGGTGACCTGTTCCACTGCCTCCCTCTCCGTGGGAACACTGAGGAAAAACTTCTTTTTATGCCCAGCATGAACCTGTTACAATCTGTATTTGTTTCCCTCACCCTCCCGCCCTACCCCACTGTGAGGCAACCAGCTCTACCTCCTCAATGACCCCTTGTAGATATGCAAGGGCCATTCGTTACCCCTGAAGCCATCCCTTTTTGTGGATGACCCAGCCAAGCTCCCCCAGCCTCTCCTCAGGGGTAAAGTGCTCCAGCCCCACTGCCTCAGGGACCTTCTTCTGGACCACATAATTTCTGCTGGTTAAAAACTTTCTCTTAAGAATGTCGAATCTCTCCTTTCCCTAGAAGTTACAATAAAATTTAGAAAAATCCTTTCATAAATTGTGTAAATTTCTGTGAGTGCTGTTTCATTCACTTAGGTCGCTCAAACTCAACACTGCATTTGTGCAAAGAATATCTAAATATCGAACTGCAATACACAGAAGTTTTAAGCTATAATTTTAATTTATAAACAACTATAAACTTCAAAACTACATCCATCCCATTCCAGGCACAAAAGTACATTGGAAAATGGCTGCAACTGCAAATTACACACACATGCCTACATTGTACATTCCCTCAAAACATTTTAAGCTGCTACATTGGCACTTCTCACAGTAAACCTTACCCTGAAGCTCTTCCATTCTGTTCCAACCCTTCTGATAAATTTTGCCACTCAGCTATAAATAGCTGGTAATTGAGCTAACTGTGAAAATGCTGACATAATGTCAATGTTTGTGGGATACAGCTAAAATGAGAAAGACCCTGGATAGTGCAATCAGTGCCACTTGAGTAAATGAATTCAGTCCCTGAAGAGCTATATGGTAGCACGTAACTGTGGAATATATTTAAGGACCCAGAATAGAAATCTCACTTGAGAAAAATGGAAAATTCAGGTAATTATAAAAATTGTTAAATAAAGTGAATTATTACAACAATTAATAGAGAAAAAATCCCTTCTTGCAACTGAAAATAATGTTTCAATTATTATTCATTATGGAAACTGAGCACTTATTGAATGAGAACAAAATCTATGCATTTATTTATAAACTATTGTAGTGGAGAAAAATTACCATCAAGGTTCTGTAACCTTGCACCTATTCTGGGATACCTGCTACTCTGTTCTGAATAAATTTGAAGTGTAAGTGTGGGAGAAGGTTGTATTTCCTAGAAAAAGCTTGTTCAAAACCATAAGGAATGAGTATATAAACACAGAGTAGTAACAATATATGCCTTCTTCGAACAGGTTAGTATGCATTAATATTTGTCCTAACCCATCTTTTTTTAACTTTTGATCAGGTGAGCTTTTAAACTGCCATTGTTATTCACAATGTTTGTCTTGGAATTAATGGAAAATAAACCTCCAGGATTACACAACACATAGCTGAAGGAATGAACTCATAGTGGTCTCCTGTAAGTGTCACAGTTACTGAGCTGCTGAGGGTCTGGGCATTAATGATAACAAACTCCCTCTGTTACAACACTGAAATTGTATTCAAACTTCTTCTTTTGTGACCTTCCATGTCCTTTTATTTTACTTCTTTTTTTTTAGTATCTCAATTTCTCAGTGACCTATTACTCTCCCACTTCTCACTGAATATTCCAGTCTATTCTACAGAGGATCTTTTTTTTTTTTTCCCAATATTTCTTTGCCTGAAAAATAACCCAGATCCCAGAATAAGAAGTACATGTATTGTAGAAACACATGCCAAAAAGCTCTAATTGCTTCCTCAATTTCCTGTCAATACTCAAAGCCTGGCAATGTGTAGGTACAAAATGAGAATAGCAGAACTAGTAAAAAGAGTAGTTATGAATCTTGTAGCTGGCCACTATTAAGGTCATAGTTTCAAGAACATCAGCAGTGGACAACACTTTATAGATTTTTGTCTACAGTCTTCATTTCTCTTCACAATACAAATAAGGCATACCAGTCACCCACCTGGGTCTGGAAAAGTAATAAATTCTAGCAACATACTAATCTCACAGAAGAAAAAAAAAAAACTAATGGGAAAAAAAAGAGTATCTGTGAAGTTGAACCACTTACCCTGACATTTTAGGTTTATAATATACATTCTTAAGTGATATTGCTTCATTGGACTTTGTCATGCATATGAGGTTTCTTGGTGCCTCAATTTATAATCTTAAATAAAGGTTTAACTTTACAGCTCTGATGGAGTTGTTGCTGTTGCCTACCAATTCTGCCATGATTTATAAACTAGCTTTACAAACTCATTTCCCAAGGATTGAATCTCTGTGTTGAATCTCTTCGTGTTATGCAGCATCTTAGTGTATGTAGAAAAAGGTGACTTTCAAGACAAAAAAGGTGATACTTCAGAGGCAGTGATTCAGAAATTGTGGAATTATTTGCTTGCTAATTTTCCTAATATTATCTTAGGCCTTCTAACTATCACAGTTAAGGTGTGTAAGCTTCTTAGCAGCTTTTATTTTTATTTTGAGTAAATACTATGCCTAGTTTCTCAGATAGAGCCTGATACTATCAGTAGCCATCTCATCATTGACTCCTGGGTCCAGAAATTCCACATGAGATTGGCTTTCCTTCAGGATACCTTGGACTGAAATGACGTCTCACAAACAAGCTGGACTTCAATTTCCAGTGAGTTCTTTTTCTTCCAACCTACTTCACTCCTGATTTGTTCTGCCAAGTTGGGTACCATGTCTGTGCTCTGGCAAGTTGCTTTACTACACTTCAGTGTGGCAAGACCTAAGCATTTTGTCCACGTTTGGTGCCCCTTGCCATTCCTACCCAGAGCGCTCCTGTGCTTCTGCTGCTCATCTTGAAATGATGATGCATTGGTACCTGTGGTATTGCTCTTCCCTCTCACCTGCAACAGAAGCCAAGCACTGCTCTGGCTGCACTGTCTGAGTTATGCTGCATCTGGAGGAATTAGTCATCCAAATTCTCAGTCAGGTCATTTAGATACCTATCCAGCAAGCCAGCTGTATTCAGCAAAATTTAATTTAAGACTAATCAGATGCTTAAATTTTGATCTTTAAGTGAGGTGAAATTCTTATCTCTAATTGGACCTTAAAAACTACTTTTGTGTGCCAGTCAGCACTTTTCAATACTTATGAAATTCAGAAGAGTTAAGTCAGCATTTATCTAGATTGAGTAAAATTGAGACAGAATTACACAATTGAGATACACTTTTATCTTCCCAAATTACCTTCCCAGGTGGTTGCAAGTACAGATATACTCAAACTAGTTCATTTAAAGCTTCATATTAGGGGGCAGTCAACTAGTGCTCAACCTAAACTGAAAAATCCACTTCAGCAGGATGATTTATTCTCCTCTGAGCTCTGCTCTGCCGTAAAAGCAGCAGTTCAGAACCAAGGAGACAAGTTAGACAAAGAGGGAGACGCTGCAGAGGGGTGCACAGAAATGCAAGGGCTGGGGTTGCATTTGAAATCTTGCAGCAACCCTTGCTCTGCCTTGTTCTCGATCTTTATATGCACAGGCTATAAATGCCCCTGACTTCCAGCTGTGCACCTCAGGGTTTTCCCATCCTACACATCAACAAAACCTGACAGGGTTGTGAGTTTCACATACATCTGCATTTGTTCCCAGTTTACCAGGAGTTTAGATGCAGCCTCTTGCAGTCTCTGGATGAAGGCTGGATGAGCAACAAAGAGCCTTGCTGGTCAAATGGAATGACCTTTGTCATTCGCCCTGGGCTGTGTGGGGCTGCTGCCCGAGCATGGGACTGCACCCAGGGGCACAGGGGGTGGCTAGAGCTCTCCAGACTTTTGGTTTGATGTCTCCTCTCACGGCAATGTCTCTGGACAGGAAACACTTCTGCTCTCACCTTCCCACACACCTTCCCAGCTAGACCCACCTGTTGCTGAGATATTGACTGAGCAACTTTCACAGCAGTTCCCAAAGTGAGTATCTCCCCAATTTTTCAATTTGCTTCCCTCACACGCCACCAATATTAAGTTTAAACATTCCTGTATTTTCAGTGTTGTCTTTGATCTTGCAGTAGCAAATGTTTATTTCCTTCTAACATGCATAGTTAAATTAGGTGGTAGGGGGGGAAAAAAAAGAAAAAATAAAAACAAAACATAGGATATTTTATTTCCCTTCTAAACCACACTAAAAAATCTTCTCTACGTCAACAATTGGGGGACTTTGTGAATCAGTCTCAGAGTCAGAAATCAGAATCAGAGCTGATTTAGAACTGCATAATATACTATCTGTCTTTGAGCTTAAAAATTAATCTGACCTGAGTTTTTTGCTCCCATGTTAGATGAGCTTCTCCTATAGTAATGCTTGCCGGAAGTAAACTTGAAGTTCCCCTAATAGTTCCTGATGACTTGGAACATTAAACTACTGACTGCAAAGATTTGCACAAAGATGCCACAGATTAAACCAAATGGGTTGTTAACCACTGCACCCAAAGTACTTTCTTAGTGCCTCAAAGACAATTTCAAACTCCAAAAGGAGATCTGACTTATTTCACAGACACAGCTGCAAATGAATGCATTCTTACCTTGTGTAAATGTGCCAGAAAATATTAACATTAACCTTTGCACTTAACTCATAAATATGATGAAATAGAACCTATATTAATTATTTCCCATCTAGGATGTTTATTATGACCCAGTTGTCATAGTTTAGAATAGTTTTAAATATGCTAAAATACTCTTTTCTGTCTTTCTTGAAATTTCAAAGTTACCACAAGAAGTTTGTTTAATGCTATAATAAATAGCAAGGATGTTGATATGTAATGTTTTCTGTCATTTCTTTCAAGATCAGGACAAACCCTTATTATATGTTTGCATATTTCTTCATACAAACAAGGCCTGATTTCAATTACAGTTGCTAGTCACTACTCTAATTACTCATCATGGAATCAGGTAAAACATGCTTTTTGGAGTTTCTATAGGTTTCATTAATGGTGTATTAAATATTTATATGAGCTCCTTTCCGTATCCACATAGGTAAAAACACCATAAATGAGTACCATGTGACTCACCAAATCTTTTCACAGATTGCTGTAGTACAATATTCCAATTGCTGCCTGTTTCCAGGTGAATCTTTGTGCTGGAATACACTCGTCATTCGCAACGACAGAGCATGTGGAAGGCTTGGGTGTCTCTGATGTGAGACAGTAATCCCTTCTACTGAATTGATGCCTATTTAGGAAGTTACATTGTACTGATTTTTAACAGAACCAGGGATCTTCAGCAGAAGATCCCTTCTCAGAAGCAGTTGAGGACTTGATGGAAATTAATCAAGTGTAATTGAGCTCCTAGACATGTGAGAAGCTGTACACAAGTGTTTAAGCTACTCCTGGAGACAGATATTTAAGGGATTGTAAAAATGAGTAAATAAAATAAAACCGTATTGATTATTGTCTCCTTCACTCAAAATGCTGTATACTAGTTTGGACCTTTCGTCCAGAAAGTAAATAATCTGGGTTTAGTTCCTGTTTCAGTCTAAGGACATTCAGATCTCCCACCTACCCGTTCCATTTTTGTCCTGAAATAGACATTGCATTAATTTAAAGAGACAACCAATGGAAAAGAAAAAAAACAAAAACAAACAAAACAAAACAAAAACAACAACCAAACAAACAGAACCCAATACCACACAAACCCTCCACCAACCCAAGCCCCACAGTCTTGGTGGCAGAAACCATATTCAAGCAGCCTTGTACCTGAGATGAACACTATTACAAAGCTGTGGCTTCTGGATGCCCCAGTGAGAGTGCCCTGACTGGATGGGGCATCATATCCCAGGCTGATCCTCTAGCAGCAGCTTTCTAGTACAGACTATGCAATAATATATATTTCACTCTCTTTCGTAATTTGCCAAGAACCCTTTTTTTCTGTGAACTTTTGATTGCAGCGCATAGTGTCACATATATTGACAATGTTCTTTCAAGTGAACAAACTGAGTTTGATTTAGAGGTTTTCATTTAGACCCAGCCAGATTTAGGTGAGCGATAGGAAACCAGCTTTTGAGACCAGGCAGCCCTGCTAATGTGTACAGAGAGCTGCAGGCACAGGGGAGCTCAGTTGCCAGAGGGCCTCCCATGTCAGGGAGCTACTGAGGAAAGTTTCTCTAGATCATACTTTTCAGTGAAAAAGCCTAAAACTGTTTTGCATTTTACCATAAGTCACTAAGATATTATTACCAGAGTTACTGTGTCAGACTCAGAGGTGTTCTCTGAACGAAAAAACAGTGCTTTTATTTCTCCTCTGGAATGCACATATGATTGTCTTTATTCAGTCTGATATCTTTATGCTAGCACAGCATCTTTTTTCATTTCTATTTACTCCCATATGGTTTGTTAACTAACTTTTCTTTAGAACTTACGAAAAACATTCTCCATGTTTGCTGAGTCTTTTAGTAGGAGTGTTCTCTCTTCCTTTGCCAAAGTATACATAGCTTAACAGGTTTGAAATAACCAATTCATGGTGTTAGCATGTAGTGGAGTATTTGGTATGCTAGGTACACAATGCAAATAACAATAAAAAACTATAGTTTGAAAGATGACAGCAAATAAATAGCTTGCTTTGCTAGAAATTCTCAGCCTTAATAAAAACAATAATCTGCTTAAGACACCAAGAAATGAAGTTAACTTTTTAATCTCATCTATCTGAATATTTGTATTTCATATTTTGATGTTCTTTTTCTATATGGACTTGTTAGAAAATATATTTTAAGTCAGATATAACATAAATGTAGCTGAAAGTCTTTTTAATTGTATTAAACCACTTAAGGTTATACTGTGAACAACTCTGTTTTTCTGGATTTTGAAGCCAGTCTGACTTTTAGATGCATAATATGAATGGAAGTATATACTAATTTACATGTAATTAGCATTGACATTTTATAAGGCTGGTACAGCTTTATGCCTCTTCTGGTTGTCTGTTGTAAACAACGCTGTAAAGAGAGCATTCTAACATAGCACAGAACATACTGTGCTCCTGGTTTCCACAAAACACATATCTATTTTTTTGTGATGAATCTACTGCCATCAAAGAAGCACGAACAGAAACAGCCACTTGCTTTAGTTCTACTGAGGCTTTGTACTTCTATCATATGTTGCCCTCTATCCTTTTTGTCATTTATACTTGGCTGAAATGAATACCAAATGCCACTAAATATGAGTGGAAACCTTTCACATTTATTCTGAAGTGGCTACAAAGGGTACTGAACAGTAGAGAATCAGACCGAGATTAAGCTTCTGTTTAAACTGCTATATAAATTCAAATGAAGTATAACTTTTTGAATTGAGAGTGAAAAGGACATTAAAATAGACTTCAAAGAGGGAAGAAGTGAAGAAAAGTTAACTCTCAACTGGAATTTCTGTTATCGCAATCGGTCTTTCTCACTGTGAATCACACCAAGAGCATATGTCTCTCAGAAGGGCCCTGCTGATTGCTATGGAGCTGTAAGATTTGCATCAGCTTAGGATATGACCCAGAATTTCAGTGTAGTATCTGCTAACAATTATCCATGAATTATTTTATGCAAACAAAGCCAAAGACTTTTTAGTTTCCTCCATAAAGCTCCTTTTGCTTGCCTAATAACATATGCCATGTATTTCCTCTGCCAAAATTGATGTTATATTGGCAACAGAGCAGGGAATCACACGTTCAAATTTTATGTAAAAACACTACTTTAATTAACATCTGGCCACTCCCAGAGACAAAATACTAGACCATATGGATCTCAAGCCAGACTTAACATGGCAAGCCCTACATTTCTAAATACTTCTCTTCATTTTTTGTATTTCACGAGTATACTGAGGACTGTTGGCAATTAATTTTTGTGGACCACAAAACTACAACTTGTCTGGTATAGCTAGTGTTCAGCTAAAAGTCTTTTTGCTTTGTTCTAGCTTTTTATGGCCACCAGAATAAAACTTAAAGAACACAGTTCTATGGAGAGAGATTAAATACCCAATACACGCAAGAGAGTCAAAAAAGAGGATACACAATTCTATTTGCTACTGAGATCAAATAACAAACACCTGGTTAAGACAGGGAAAAAGAGTGAAAGTGTGTCTCTTGTGATTTCTTCCTTTACACCAGAAAAATGCTGACGCCTGTCTCAGGCACACTGACACCACCCAATCTGGCTATTAGCATAACTGTTACAGTGAAATCATAAGTCTCTTGTGTTTCCTTCTTTTCCAGCCATAAAAAGGTGAGGCTTGGCTCACACTTATATCAAACACTACATTTAAAAACTGTAGTTTATTTTCTCTTTGGGGAAATCACCCACCAGAGTCACCAGGATAATCAAAGCCCAGTTTAAATAATTGTAAATAGGAAGAAAGTAGGAGTGAGAGAGGGAAAACAGACAGATATATTGTTAGCGACATTTCTCAGCTTTGTAATTTATTTTCCCCTGAGACCTCTATGAGCTTCCCAGCATCTTAGAAAGGATGATTCCCTGTCCCCTAAACTCCCATTTCCAAGAAATTGAGCCAAAATTTTCTAAAGAAGTTTAGCAAATTCTCTTTCCCTTTATGCCTGCAGTTCATTTGTTCTGCCTTTCTTTTCTTTCTTTTCTTCCAAGTGGTGTCTGACTGTCTGATCCTTGAAAGCCTCCCCTCCCACCTTTTGGCAGGGAGAGCATGGTAACTGAGTGACACTCTCTCAATAATCATTCTGGTTGCTAGAGGAAGATCTTGCTTGTTTCTTCCCAGCTGGCAAGAGCAGGAATGTACCCAAAGAGTTTACATCTGACTTGAAGTTTGTATGAGGTACTGCAAGAAACTAAACTAATCTAAGATAAATAAAAGCATTGTTCAACTGAGACAACATTTCCTTCCAGAATCTGCTATTTTTACTGATCCCAGGTATTAAAACAGCATTACTCCAAACTCATCTGAATTGCTAAATGGTCTGGATGAAAAAAAACTTCCTAAAAACAGATATTGATTTCAATCATAACAATTGCAATCACAGTTTTGACTTTTTCTTGTAGACAATTACTAATTATTGTCTTCGTCTAGAAACACAAATAATTCTTGAGTTCAATCTCTTTCAGTCACCCATGAATTTATCCACCTTAAGCTGTATCATGGTCCTTGTCTCAGGTCCCACCCTCAATCGTTCTGCTGCTGGGAGAACTAACCAAAAGCTACTCCTCCTTTGTAGGGTACAGCATCACAGTCTGTCTTGAGGCTGTGAATCAACATCTCATCGTCAAAACAGACAAGAGACCAGCCCACAAACCAAAGCAGAAGATTATGCTGTTATTTTGAATGATGAGCTTCCCAATAACTGCAGTTGGATTTAAACATATGATCCATTAAATACACATTCTTTAACCTAGAGTACCCTTTGATGTTTAACTGGAAGGGATTTTTATGAGTGAAATATGACATAATGCGTAAGGGTAATCTACAGAAATGAAAAATGGCATAAACTTACCAAAGAAGGGAATGTAGGAAATCTGAACCCACTGTGAGTCTGGATTCACTTCTGTTGTCACTATGCTGTTTGCACGATCAGACTAAGATAAAAGCAAAGTCGAATGTTCTTCAGACTTAAAAGATTTGTTCCTCATTTAAAGAAGGAACAATGCAAAGTGAGAGATTTTTCTCATGAGTAATCTCAATAGAGGTTTTATTTCTCAGAAGCCAGACAGCAACAAACTTCATGCTATCAGCTTTCTCTAGAAGAATGGTAAAACACATTATTACTGCCTTTGAATTTTCCATCTAGTACATTTCTGACCTGTCTGGCAACCAACTGTGTCCCAGAAAATGCTTGTGTACTCAGGGTTTGTTTTAGATAGGCAATTCCAATGCTTCTACAATGTTTTGGAAGAGATTTAGGTGTGTGGTTGTAAATCATTGTTAGCCACTTAGACTCATGTTCAGAGAATGGTTAATGGCCTGTCTCATTTTGCAGAAAAGATGCATCCTTTCTCTCTTCAAGATCTGAGAAAAATCCAATTAATTTAAGTAGTTTCTTTTTCTCAGTCATGTGACTTTTATATTTTGGGAAATTCCAACCCCAGGTCTTTTTCCCCAAGGCAACATGATCTAGAAAGTTTATTCTAGACATCTGCCACACTTCAATGACCCTAAATCCCTTTACTGATCTGTTACACCACCTGACTCCAAACCAGCTCTCTTCGTATTGGCTGTTTGTAGGTAAGTCAGAGAAGTTCTGGTTCCTCCTTTTTTGCATCTGCAAGTGCAGCGTGCCTCCTCACTGCTATAGACAGCAAAAAAGGGTAATTATTTGCAGACTGTTTTACCCATCTAGACCATGTCTTGATGACACAGCAGAGAGCTTCATTTGCCTCAAAAGGGGGGTAGTCAACTCCCACCTCAGAAGTCACCAGAAGGTGTGTGACCCCATTTTCTTGAATGCAAATTGGAATCTAATACAATAAATGGCAACATTTTAAATAAAATGGCACCTTACTGGAAAAATAAGCCTCCCCTTAGTGTATTTCAAACGTGTATATCATAAGTGTCTGTTTTTACTTCCAATAATCCTATACTTCAATTTTCATAACGTTCAGCTTCATTTTGAAAATGATACTAAAGTTAATGTATTTCAATACGTTTTGTCATTAATTCATAGGACTCATTACATGTATAGTTGCTACAAATAACTTCCTTGAATTATGAGTACTATAAAGAAAAGGCAACTATGTTTTTCACTCCAGCACATTTTGTTAACTGCAAGCAAGCAAAATGATAGCAACAGAAAGAAAAAAAATAATTAAATCGATTTGAGTTTGAACCTAAATCTTAGTGGAATTGATATTTAACAAGTTTCTGTAATCTGACCTAGTGTGTTTACACAACACTCTCTCAAATATTGTATTTAAAGTAATAATAATAAATTCTGTACATAAATTCTGTAAATTCAATGGTATTTAGAGAAGTTGGATTAGGACATAGTCTTGAACTCTATTTCCTGTGCATATTTCTGAACCACACAAACATGTGAGTGCATGTACACATATGTGCACACACATGAAAAATCTCTGTATATGACATTCCTCATATAAATCATTCATACCCAGCCTTTTGTCAAGACTCAACCCTCCAGTAGTGCTTATGATCTCTTGTAAAGCTAGCACTTTATTCAGAGACACAGCTTAATCTGGTTACACTAATTATGCCTGCTGAAATCTCTGAATATGAGAATGAATACCAGGTATATCTTTTCATACAGATTGCTTTCTTTGCCTTGGTAGTTTTAGTAAGATTTACATTCACTACCTTTCAATTATTTTTGTTATTTTTCACCCTTACACATTCTGTGATAAACATTGACACATATGAGATCAAGTAATTCAAATTTTTTGCCTGTATCATGGAAAAAAATACAACCCACCTTTGTTCTAACACTGTTCTGAGAGAAATTCAAGCGTTCACTGAAGAATAGCTTCCCAGTCATGAAAATTTTCATTCAGTGTCTCATATCACTTTTATCTTTAATATATCTTAAAAACACCTGTTATTCTCCTGTGTGGATGTTTCTCTCTGTATAAACAGAAAACGGAGTGAAGATTTCTATTTTCTCTTCTTGAAAGTTAAACTCTACTTGCAGTCTACTTGCAGAGAGGAAATGGCCTTAAGCTGTGCCATGGAAGGTTGAGATTGGGTATTAGAAAAACAACTTTCACTGAAAGAGTGGTTAGGCACTGGAATAATTTGCACAGGGTGGTGGTGGAGTGACTTCCTCTGGAAGTGTCCAAGAGGCATCTGGATGTGCACCTGGGAATATGGTTTAGGGATGATTATGGTGGTGTTGGGTTGATGGTTGAACTAGATGATCTTGAAGATATCTTCCAATCTTGATCATTATGTGATTCTGTGTTTCTGTGTTTCTGTGAAAATGTTAAGACTGCAGTAAATATATTGGATAAAGTCATTTAACTTGGAATAAACTGAGTATGTAGGTAAAATTTACAGCATTTCTTTTAGATAGACTACATTAAACTGAAAAAACTTTCCAATTTATTTCAATTTTTTTTATGGTTGAAGTCTTTTCTTTGTATAATTTGTTCAGATGTTTTGGCTTTTTACTTTACAAGTCCTCTATAAATGCAAACTCTGTTTTTGTGAAGAACTGATCAAAGACAACTTTGTTGAAATGAATGAAAAGACTTTTCAGTGATTCACTGTGCCTTCCAGATTTTTGCTTAGTTCTGGCCAGGTTTTCTGAAGAAATCTCTATCCCTATTTATCCACAAGAGTGTACCGCGTTGCTTCAGATGAGAAAGTACTAGTGAACTTTAATGGGAGTTCATATCTTTTTCCAATTATTCATCACTGTCTCTGAGACCATCTTTCTAGATCTTTCTCCATTTTCTTAGGATTCACAAGCAATGCAAGACCTAGAATGCATTCTCAGGGCTGGACTTCTGCCCTAAATGTAGGATGATGAAGAAAGGAAAATCCATCAAAAGTTGTCAGAGGTAGCTATAGGGTAAAGAAATTGAGCTTGTTGTCCTTTAGGATCGTCAGTCAAAAATTAGAAAACTGACCGCATCTTCCAGAATGGGAAAAATAATCACAATATAAATTAACATTCATAGTGCTTCTACTAGTGTAATTTAGTTTCTCACTGGAAATAACCATAAACTCATAAAGTAGTTTGAGCTAGGAGGGACCTTAAAGGTCATCGAGTCCAACCCCCCTGTAATGAGCAGGAACAACTTCAACTAGATCTCATTGCTCAGAGCCCCATCCAGTCTGACCTTGAATGCTTCTGGGGATGAAGTATCTACAGTGTTCCACCACCCTCATGGTAAAAACTTTCTTCCTTACAAAAAAACTTGTTTCTAATACCTAGTCTGAATGGAATCCTGGAATCTTCCATAGTATTCTTTCTCAATACTGATAAATATTTAACAGCAATTTTCTCAAGTCTTTGAGCTCCGATGAGAAATGGATAGGTAAAGAGAAGATACATGTGATCCAGACCCAGCAGTGATCCAAAATAATCTGGGATAGTGATTTTTTTTTGTACGTTTGCAAGCTTTCTGATCCAGGGGCGTCATCCCCTTTTGTAATAAAGAAACACATCTCTTTAAGGATGGTTCCAATATCATCCAGCGATTTCAAAGTGATTAGTACATGTCCACATCATTTGGGTTATTAATAATGACACCTTAGAGTATTCCTGCTACAATATATCACTTCAGTTCCAAAGAATTCTAAGAATGTTATCTTCTTCATTTGAATTTTCCCATCTCTGTCATATACAGTTCCAAAAATTACTTCCAATTGCTTGACCTCAGAAAGCAAGACCATTTCAGAAGAATGTCATGCACAGTTTACTGCTCTGTTTTTCTTTTACATTCATTTTTTCCACACATCTGTGTTGTTTCCCAAGATGTCCAGAGCCAGCTGGATACACACTTGTTAAAATATATTCATCATTCTGTAGGTATTAGCAATCATCAAGGTCCCAAGATAAAGCAGTATTTCTTCTGTATTGGCTAACAGTTGAAATGGCAAGGACCCAGACTATAAGGAATGAGACATGAGGATAGAATTTACAGAAATATTCTCACTGGAGTCCTGATTTAAAAATTTTAGAGTGTACCAATAGGTGTACATCAGTGGAACAGAAACAAGGTGCAATCAACCAAACACATGCATATTTATCCCATGCCTAAATCCAAAACACATTACTGTGCACCAGTGGCATCCTCAGTAGGTCCCCAAGCCCCAAAGTAACTGTGCACTTGAGTAGAAAGCTAGTCCTTTGTGGAAAGGAGTATTTCCATCATCTAAAATTATGGAACTGATTAAAAGGTCTCAATCAGGAGGATAGTCTTGCCAGTACCCATACAGAGACACTGGAAAGAGGTAGACTAATTCCAAATATGTTCCTGCCCTGAATCACCATATCTAGAAGAAAGAGAGAAACAAAGTTAGGCACCTAAAATTAGATTGTGGAGACTCCTCATAGCAATCAAAAGGAACTTAGCCTGAATATGCAAACAAACATGGTGAAATTTCCAATTTAAGAAAAAATAGATTGGATGAAACTAAAAGCCAAACAATCTGGAATAATTTTATGATTGAATATGAGCCTCTGCTCTTAAAATCAGCTGCTGTACCTTCTGATGAGGAACATAACAACAAACCTTCCGTCCATGACTCTGTAGTCCCTGCATTTTCTGTAAATTTTGCCTTCAAAATTAAAACGACCGGTGACAATGCAAAATATGGAAAAAAGTAGAGGAGCGTTAATTGGCTGCAGAAGAACAGAATTTCTGATAACTGTTCCTTAAAGCTCCCCCAGCTCTCCTTTCAGTCTCCTTAATGAAATAATAAATGTATTTTTACAGGTGTGCAATAGCACAAAATGTAGAAATTAAAATATCATCTAAAGCACCATGTCTTATTCACAAGGAGACTCTTGGTGAAAAAAATCTTTGGATTGTAGGAGGGGAAGCATGAAGAATCAATAGGGTTTACAAATCCCCAGTGCATAGGATGATTCAGCATGGGTAATAAGTAAAATCTCTACCTCGTTAAATGAAAAACTTGAATGTGTAGTCTTTTAGAGTGGCTGGTGAAGGAAGAACAAGCCTATTGGACACATGTTTTCTTTGTGTTCTGTATTTTTCTCGTAGGCTCATGTGGTGCTGTATTTCTAACTAGAGATAGATGTTTTAAGGGTTTTCCTAGCTGCTGACAAGGGTTATATAGCAGGTCAAATTATCCCTAAAAACACAAAAATGTCCTTCACTCAAGGAGATATATAGGTCATGGCAATCCCAGGCACACCTACAGGCTGAGTGGAGAAGTGATTGAGAGCAGCCCTGTGGAGCAGAACTTGGGAATAATGGTTAATGTAAAGCTTAACGTGAGGTGGCAGTGTGTGCTCACTGCCTAGAGAGCTTGAGTGGCATCCAAAGCAGCGTGGCCAGCAGGTCAAAGGAGGTGATTCTCCTTCTCTACTCCGCTCTGATGAGACCACACCTGGAGTTCTGCATCCACCTCTGGTTCCCCCAGCATAAGAAGGACATGGAAGTTTTGGAGCAAGTCCAGAGGAGGGCCATGAAGTTGCTAAGAGGACTGGAGCACCTCCCCTACAGAGATAGGCTGAGAAAATTGAGGCTGTTCAGTCTGGAGAAGAGAAGGTTGAGTGGAGACCCCATAGCACTTTCTAGTATCTGGAGGGGGCCGATAGGGAAGCCAGCAATGGACTCTACATCAGGAGCTGTAGTCATAGGACAAAAAGCCACCGCAACAAATGGGTGCAAATTGAAAGAGAGAAAATTCAGGTTGGATATTAGGAAGAAATTTTTTACTGTGAGGGTGATGAGACAATGGAACAGGGAGATTGTGGGTGCCCCAACCCTGGCAGTGTTCAAGGCCAGGTTGGAAAAGACCTTGAGCAACCTGGTCTAGTAGGAGATGTCCCTGCCCTTGGCAGGGAGGGTTGGGACCAGATAATCTTCGAGATCCCTTCAAGCCCTTAACATTCTATGATTCTATGATTATGCACCATTATCCTGGCACAGACTTAGCTGGAAGAGACCTTCTGAATGGATGAAGTAATTCCGAAATTACCTCTTAACTTGCTTTACAGGCTACTAAACACGTTCTTTCATAGGGATACAGGAAATAAAGGTGTGTAATCCACTGTTTGGTTGAGAGCTGGGTTGATTTAAGGAGTTCAAAACCTGTGGATTGTGGAGAATATCTTCTGTAGATGGGATTAAAAGTACTTGATGAGCTTGTTAACACATATGTACAGATTAGGGAAGGGGTTGAAAAGTAATATAACTTCCTATAAATAATTCCCAGTACTGTGTATGAATTATTTCAGATGCTGTAGCTCTGGGTATTAGAAACATATTGCTGATGCTAGTCAAAATGCTGCTGGGATGACCATCATCATCTCTACACATTCCCATTTCTGCCCTGTATGAAATCTAAACCGGTCGCTTTCATTATTCTTCCCCTTATGTGCATCACATTTAATGTATGTTTATGACATAGGATTCCCACCTTAGTTTTACAGGCATTTTTAATTTTCCTAGCTCATTAGAAAACAATTTTTAAAAAAAGAAAAAAAAAAAGGAAAGAAAGAAAAGAAGGCTTTGTAGCTCTTAGCCCCTTCCCGGAATTTCTATGGACACTGTTTATTCTGTAAGTGTCAGGCAGATCCCAGTGATCTGTGTTGTAGAGCAGGTCCTCCCATCCCTCCTCCCTCTCCATTTTTCCAGAGGCATTTAAAGATATTAAGACCAAAGTGTATCAACTTCTGGCTTCCAGAAGATACAGTCTCCCAGATTTTCCCATGGCTGAGAGTCCTATGTCCTTCCAATGCCCTCCTTACCTCTTTCCAAGCCAAACCCAAGCTATTTTTTTTCTTTGCACTTCCGCTTTTCGATTTCCGTTTGCAGAGGGAAAGATATCAGCATTTAAACTGTCTTTATGCCTACATTAAGTTCTCTGTCAGCTGCCGGTGGTTTTAGAGCAGTTTTGGAAACATTGCTGTCTGTATTTGGGATGCTTTACCAACATAATGCATGGAGGCAGCCAGAGCTCTCTGACATGATGGATGCTACGATGAAATTAGGAAGTGAAATGATTAATTATCATTCCTGGAAAAAAAATAAAAACAGGTCTCCAAATGAAATGACAGGTTTAAAATGGAACATAACTCAGTTGCTGAATTCGGTGTCACAAGATACTGTGTGGCTTATAGTGGCAGTGAATAGTTTCCAAAAGTAAAATCCAAAGATAAGCTTTATCAGAGGCATCCAAATAGAATAAGCAGAATGTCACCACCGCTTCAGAAGTTTTTTGACTTGTAATATCCAGAAGCTGGGTTGTATGATTTTTTTGAGCAGAGTCAGCAATTCAGGTACTGAGCTAATGGATCTTCAGTCTGAACCAGGAAAACACACTTCATCTTCTTACCTTGCATGCTGTAATGTAAGCAAGTAGTGTATTCTTCTTTCAATAGAGCCACTTTGATGGGCACTGGTCCTTAGCTAAACGAGTCTGTTTGTACCCTAAAAAATGCTTAATGCCTGTATCAAATTGAGAATGTGCCATTCAGAAGTACAGTTTGTGGCTGGCACTGAATACCCATATCTGTGTGGTTCTATCAGCAGCCAACTCACATTTTTGGACTGCCTTCAGAGTCTCCTGTTTGCAAGCTGTGAACACTTTGCACTTTGCACAGCCGTCAGAAGACAATTCTGTAGGCCTCAACGTTTATTTAAAGCAATTTAGGTTTACTAACTTTTTTTAAAGTACCTTCAGCTTATTTCCATATTTATTGCAAAACATCTCCTCTGCAGCTGATTTAAGTTTCTGAATCCTCTTCTTTATCTGCCTGTTATATCTTCAGTGATTTCTTGTAAGGTTTTTTCATCTGCACTCACACATTTTTACGTAAGCATATGTTGTTCTGAGTAGGACATAAAATGTTTCTGCACTATGACCTCTTCTGTCAATCCACATCTATGGTAAGAGCAATCCGTTATATTCTAATCTAAAAATCAAGGGTCCCTTTCTTTGTTCACAGTATAGCAAGAAAAAAAAACAAAATGGAATATATTTCAAGTGTTTCACTGAATAAGCCATTACCTTGAATAAGGCTTTTGTAATGCCAATGCACTGTGACTCATGTAATTCAGATGTGAAGCTAATATGCTGTTTGAAAATGTACCCGCTGCTGAGATGATTCCTAAACAGGGAGGCAAAGAAGTGATTATTAGATAGGACAAGACATGAGCTGAATTACTGAAATGTGCAATAAAGAAATCTCAGCCTCTACAATTTGCCTGTCAAAAGTGAAGCTTTTAATCAATTTAATCAGTGTAACAATATATTAGCTCAGCAGCCTGCCATCTCAGCATGTAATTTTAACTATAAAGAACGTTCTACAAACACTATAAAGCTCCAAAGTGCTCTTTAAAAAGTCTCTAAAACATAAACAAGGTTTTTAATAGCCTGTGTCAGCAGGACTAGAACAAATCACAGGAATGTAATGAAAAAGTTTTTTTTATTTCTCGTAGAAAAGGATTCTGCAGCCCTTGTTAGATAATTTGACTATACCCTCATTCTTCTGCGGAGGCAAAATTTAACCTTGATTTGCTGTCTTCTCTCCAAAATCTCACTGTTTTCATGCCTCATGGAACTACTTATACTAATCTTCATTAGTTTTCTCAGGGTGCTGAAATCATCCATTCTTAATTCCAGCAGTAACCTGGCATACATACTAAAACACAAAGGAATGTTATAAAACTGTATTAAGGGCAGTAAAAAAATTCACCTTCAAACTGCACTGTCAGAATAAATTTTCATAGGAAAGTATTACTATGTGTTATCAGTAAGCTGAAAGAACATGAAATCATCATTTATATTATTTTGTTGTTTTAAAACATTTCAGTGAAGGAATTACTGTAATTAACTTCCCTCATGTTTCCAGTTTGCCAGTGTCTCACTGTGAAAATTGCCTCCCCAAGCCTCCCACACACATACAAGTCACCATGTATTTGAAAGAGAAGAAAGCTAAAGGATCAGACATGTATGCAAGATGGCTTGAGACAAAAAATGGCATATATAAATACATTTTTCTGTGTGACCATGAAAGCTTGCAGTAGTATTTTAATGCACTGTGGTCTGCAAAATGAACTTTAGGTTCATTTGTGCATCGTAAATATACAGTTCTCTGTGTCCAGGAGACTGTGCAAACTATTTTCTGTTCTTCCACCTTCCAATGCACTTTGCTTACCCACAGTTATGGGAAAGGATGTCTTTGGCTTTCAACTTATGTGGTGACTTCTCTCTTTTGGAAGTTAAACAAGGGAGCAGTGACAGAACCTTCCACAGGAATGGAAAAGTGTTCTGAGAATTGCCCTTCTATCAAGCTGAGTGTGAGAAGAGCCTAATGAACACTAGCCCCCCAAGGAAAAGTATTTGTATCTTTGTTCTGTAAAAGGAGAAAATTAATTCTCAGTTCCCAAAGAAGGAGACAGCATGTGCAAAAGGGCAGCAGCTGCACCATCACATTTAAACCTTAGAAGTCTATCCAACTGGAGAAACAGATGTGAATTTGGAATAAATGTAAGGACACTTCCCCCTCAGTGCACTAGTAATAGGGACAAAAGGAAGCAGCAGATTAAATCCCAGGACTGCCATTTATGCCTAGGCAAAGCATATATGTGAACTACCACATTAAAGAAGAGGCACTGTACGGCTCTGTGAATCAGTTTGATCAGACAGGTCTCCTTCCGAATGAGTCGTTTTCAAGTTTAATAGAAATGTTCACAAAATAAAAATAAGTTCATGGAGGTAAAGCACACAGGACCGTATATCACAGTCAGTGCACAGGTTACTTTGAAAAAGTACTCTTATATCAAGATGTAGCAACTGCTCTACCTGTAAAGTGCAGTGGGATCCTGGCATGTTTACTGCTTCGTATTTACTGTGCAAGTCAGTAAGTTGCTTTGAGAAACCTCTGATCTTGTCATCAGTTTAATAAAATGGGTTTTTCTGAGGTTCCATGAATCCCTGAAGTTTGCTGCTCACTTTCAAGCCGCTACTAAGAAATATGGGTTTCATTTTGTTCGTTCTTTCTCATGTAGCTCCTATCATATGAGTACATATGAGAACATCTGTCGACATTGGTGAAAACAGCCAGAGTGCATTTACTTCCATTATATATATAACACTTTTAGAGGAACCCACATGTGGATATTTCATAAATTCTAACAAGGTTGTTTAACCTTGAGCAAATTATTCACCTCAAGGAGTTTACATGGTCTACTCATTTCAGAGCTTTGCATTGTAAAGTAATAAATATACAAATAAAGTTCTACTAATAGCCATTATTATACAACTGAAATGGGTAATCAAACTCAACAAGATATTTCCTATTTACATGTTGTATTAATTTGATTGACCATAAACAATGTGTTAGTCCTGTCAAAATAAATCCCATAGCATCAAAAACCACATCTGGTAGGGAATTCTAACATTCTAGGCACCATATCTCTTGTAAAATAATCCTTCTATATATCTATCAACAGCTAATTATTTTAGACAGCTAATCAATTCAATTATTAGCCAAATATTTCAAATCCCTGGCTTGGTAAATCTTCATTTACTCTAAAAAAGGATGCAGTTACACAATGTGTTCTCTCTGGTAGAGGAGTTAGCTAAAGAAGTCCATTTCTCCCTCCCTGTTTTAGCATTCATTCTCACGCTAATACTATATTCATCATCCTTAATGCAATCACTTTAAGGCCACAATGTAAACCATGTCACTTAGATTATTTTGATGTCAAAAAGAAACACTGAAAAACATTATTGCATTTCTGCTTACAGTGCAGAACAAGTGAGAATACAAAAGGTTTTGGTAGAGGGAAGGAAAGCATTCAGAAAAAAAAAAAAGTACATTTAGATCCTGGACTGCAAACAGCCTAAGGATTTTGAAATACATGTGGCTCGTTTCCCAGGAGAATGCTTTTGTTACCTGCATACAAAATATCTGGAAGGAGCCAGAAGTCAACCTGGTAAACCATTACACAAGAGCACAGGGCCAACAGGATTGGCAGTGGCAGGTTAGTTCTCTGGTAGGAACTCTCTGTCCTAAACTGACACAGATTTTTCCACTTTTTCATTCCAGTCACAAAATATAAACAAAGCCAAACTTGGCAACACAGGACTGAAAACACAAATCTTCTTGTTTAACTCAATGTGTAGTCATGAAAGAGTGGGTTTGCAATTATTTTGTCCTTTAGAGCCTTTTCTTTCTTCTGGTGCCTGAGACACGGCCAGAGCAACAAACACACATTTGGGTTTAATGTTCCCTATCAATAGTAATGGCTCCCTACTCATGATCCAGCTTTTTAGACACTGCCTATATGAGGAAAAATTCTCTCTTTATCTGTGGTGATTAGGCCTTAGACTAAGTTTCCATTGGACACTTTGCTCGGGGCAGGTGAGTAACTTTTAGATATTTTCTGTTCAAGCATCTGAGTTGCCTCCCTGGATCTTGCTCAAATTTTGTGATATTCTTTGAAAAACTCAAATGGAATGAGTTCTAAAAGAGAAAGGTCTGCCAGACTGAGAGACCTGTTGTCCCCTGGATCCTCCTTCTGGCCATTCTTGTAGATGGGCATCACATTTACTAACCTCCAGTCAACTGGAACCTTACCAGTTTGCGAGGACTGATGATAAATGATGGAAAGCATCTCTGTGAGAACTTCCACCAGCTCCATCAGTATACTTGGGTGAATCACATCTGGCCTCATAGACTTGTGTGCATCTAAACATACTATTTGCTCCTTTTTACTGACTGTGGAGGCATTCTAGAGAACAAGCTCAGATGTGGAGGTAAACTACACTTTTATCTGGTCAAATGAAACCTACTGTCATGATATAGCTTCTATGCCATGTACATTCCTTGTTTTCTTGGGTGTGCCTTACTATTTTTAAGCAACTATTGAGCAGCTACATGACAATTAACCTTGTAAAATTTGTTTGACAGGAACAAACAAAAGAAAGAAACCTATTTTTCACTTTACACTTCACTGGATTCTTCATTCTGAACTCATGTAGAGTTCAACATTCTAGGCCAATTATTAGATTGCTAACATATATGTATTTGAAGAACTATATGCCTTTATATGAAGAGGATTAGACAGATTAGATATGTGTTTACATTATATGCCCTTAAAATACTATGTCTTTAAATGCATGAATCCTATGTATAAGCAATTGAGGTCTTCAAGAATTTTCAAATTACACTACACTGTAGCAAAAAAAAAATAAACCTTTATTAGGCTGATTTGTTTGCTTGCTTTTAAAGAAGGGCCTACATTCTAATATAGTTGCAGGAAAGATTGTAATCAATATTCTTTAGCCATTCAGCATTTCAATATTATATATTCTAAACATCTTTCTAGCTTTTTTCCTGTAGGTATTCGTGGGAAGACTAATCCAAAAGATACTATTAGCTAAATAGGAGCCTGGTAACTATTGTGCAAATGCTAGAATTAGTGGAATTTAAATCTCTAGAAATTAAAGCTACAGACAAATATGATGTGACATGTCAGGGGCATCACAATATAAACAAAGAAATATCTTCAAATTAGGACTCAGAACAGTAGTATTCTAAAAGCTAATAGTTTTTCATAGGTACTTATCAATCCCTTTAAAATATGGTGGCTTTGATTTCAATCAATCGCATGTACAGCAAACAGTCAGGTTCTTAGCGTTACACATGAAAAAGGCAAAAGTAAGGCAAAAAATATTACTTTTGTCTTAAAACCTGCTATTTCTCACAGCTTCTGCAGCCCTGCCACTTAATACTGTTCCTAGAACTTCTGACCATTTTATGATGTGATCCATTTATTCCATCTTCCATTCTATTGAAGCATTTGACCAGAGATCCCCCCTCCTCAGGGGAATGTGGAGACATCTGTTTTAGAGGGTCCTGCAAAGCATTACACAGAGCTCTCCATGGATCTCTGACTCTATCAAAGTGGCCTGACATTCACTCTCTGACCATGAGTCTTCAGGTCATTTAATTTATAACTGTTCTTTCAGTTCAGGGCTTCCTTCTCAGGTCAAATCTTTCCTTAGTATAATCTGTCAAAGATGATTCTTGCTTAACAGTTTTGATGAATGTGCCAACTGTGTATGTTTTAATGTAATAACAAAAATGGAAGGTTTTTTGTTATGGGGCAAGAAAAACCTAAAAACACCATGTCTAGACATTCCTGTATATTTTTCTTGCAGAAACTGCAAATAATGCTGGCTGAACAGCACCTCAGCGAGGGTCCTGCTTCAGAATCAGCAATGCAGAGAAAATGCATCTCTCATTTTACAACAGATACATTAAATTTAGCTTCATGTTCATTCATACACTAAGAGATTCAAAGCATGTCCATACGTACACTGATTATTAATGAAGACCTATTGCTACTGACATAGTCTCTAATTTTTTCATTGACTGATTTAGGAGAAAGGGAAGGACAGCTTCAGCCAAAAAAGAAGCAAAATGATGCAACACGTGGAACATTCCAGTCCCCGGCTGCCCTGCTCCTGGCTGGGCTGGGATGAGTCCTGGCTGACAGGCCCTGCCCTGCTGCCCTCCATGGACGGTCCCATGAGCCCTGAGGTGTCCTGGAAAATTAAATTAATGTGCAAAGAAATTTATCATGCTTCTTGAGTTTAAAGTTTTCTAGTAAATCTTCTTAATATAAGAGATTAAATCTCAATATATTTGTTCTTGGGGTTGTTTTTTTTGTTTTTTGTTTTTTGGTTTTTGTTTTTTGTTTTATGTAGCAATAAAGCAGAGGATGTTGTATTGAGGTTTGTTTTTTTTTCCCAGTCTAAAAATATTTGAGTCTTTACTTAACAAACTACTGTTATATATTTCATTTTATACTCATGGGCATAATAGACTAAGTATTGCATCCATAAATTGAAAAGGATATATTTAAAAGCCTCAAATAACGCTTGTTACAAATTTCCATTAAACTGTAAAACACATTAAAAATAATGGTTTAAGGATTTCTACTAGAATGAAAACATGCAAACTGCAGAATGAATAAAGTACTCTTGCCAGAATAATAATCAAAAAAAGTAAAAGAGCAAGTTTACCATCACATATAAATTGAACTAAGGACAATGAAAAAGCCTGTAACATAACTATAATGAAAGCATACAAAATGATAAATAAAATTATGCTAATATGAATTTTTAATAGACCAATGGAAAGACAATGAAGATATACAATCCAATCTGCAACTTCATGTTGCAGTAGAGAGAAAAATATACTCTACAAGCAGGTGTCCATGTGGTGATTCCCAGCCTGTAACATAACAAATGTAGTTAGCTTAAATATGGATATAAATATATTCAAAGATAATATGATTATGTTGCACTATTTTAGACTTTCTTTTAATGTTTGTTAAATGGAATATCACATTATATTTCAGAAAGGATAAATCCATTCAAAAAACCACACTCAAAATCCACAGTGTGCTTTCTCTTCTGGGTTATTTCCTTTCTAACAGGACTGCAACCTAACCACGTCATGTTTAGTAGAAGCATGTATGAATCATATTAATCTTTAATTAATATAAAAAATTGTTCCCAAATAGTCAGTTATCACCATCATGAACCACAGACACACATTCTCATCTTCATTATACATGTAGCCCAAATGTTTTGAGAGGACTCAGAAAAAAGACTCATGTAGCTCTAGGAGAAACTGTCATGACTGTTCAAAACTGAGTCTCTTCTAAAACAACAATGGGCACAGGTATTACCCAGGAAACCTCTGGAGAGCAGTCCCAAACACATTACACTCAGAGATCAAATTGTAAATAGTGGTCCTTTTTTTTGCCCCAGCACACCAGTTTATACATTAAAGAAGCAATAAACCATGTTAAACTTCCACACCATCTGTCCTTTCTGACTTCTTTTGTCCAGGCAGACTCATCTCTTCCTTGAAGACATCCACACAGTTCTAGTGCAAAGCCTACGTTGATATTCATATTCTACCCAGTTTACAGAATTTATGTCCTAGGCAAAAATAGCCATTTGCTTACTTTTTTGTTATAGCATACACAAATTTACATTCCATATTGGATTATACAAATCCGTATGAGAATTCAGTTAATATGGTTCATAATACACAGACAGGAATCTAGTCAATACATCATGTAATAACTGAGGCATTTACTTTCCTCATCTCTCAGTTATTGTTAACTGATTCTGCTGGAAAAATAATAATAGATTTTAAAAACTTTTGTTAGGTTTGTTTCAGCATAAATCAAAAGAAACCTGATGAAATGAAATTAGTTTTGTTGATGTGAGATGGGTGTGAGATGACATAGAGAAATGAAAACCAGAGGTCTAACTTAAGTAACAAAAGCTTTTCTTTGGTGCACATATGTGTCTCCAAACATGTATGCATCTTATTTGGAGATAGATAGATAGATAGATAGATATGCATATATATGGGATTTTATATATATATATATATACACACATGCACATGTATACACACACACATGTACTGATGGAAGAAATTTCTGGTCATGCTTGCTGGCCAGCTGCTTCAGATTCCATTTAAGGAAGCTAAACAGCTGAGGATCAAAGGTGCTTTTAAGAAAATAAAACCTACAGGTCAAATGGGCACACTTGGAGAACAAAGAATATTAACGAAAAGAGAGTTCTTCACATATGAAGAACTTCTTGTTTTCAGTCTAATGTCTGATGAACCCAAAAGCTTACTAACCACTACAAACTGTGGTTATTGGGAGTAATATTTATATATGTATATACATTGTTTTATCTTCCCATATATATACAGAGCATGTAAAGATGTGAAGTTCATTATGGGTTAAAATTATTACCAATGGGCACACTAAATTACATTTGCCAGACTTCGAAAAAGAGTGAATACTCTAGAAGTGGAACTAGCATTTTAAGCATACTTACTGTACATATTGCAGCAATTATTATTAATGCACCAGTACAATATTAAAATACATTACATCAGGCTGGAAGAAAGAAATCCCATTGTAACAAAATGGCCATTAAGTTTCAAGGGTTTACACGCACTCTGAGTGTACAGTCCTCAGACTTGAGGCTAATCATTGAGCAGAAATGCAATAGGGAGTCTCTGCAACATATAGATCTGGAAAAGTTTGATACATGTTCAAATAGTATAGAATTTTCCTTGGAGAGATGCATGGATAACATATGGAACAATGTAATAAAAAATTAAAACTTAAGTACTGTGGATAATGAAGCATAACATGTTTTGAACTATTCCGATGGATGTACACTGTAGGTTGCTGACATCACCTGCTAATAGGGCCTAAAGGGAAAATTATTGAGAGAGGAAACCTAAAAATCTGTCTTTCAGGTATACAGAATTGAGATGAGTTTTACTCTGAGATAGGAGTTCTGCTTCAAGTATGTGTCCCATAAAACTGCTAATGAAAGCACTAGTTGGTATTTTTCTCATTAACATAAACTTAATAGGAAACAGATAGTTTCCATTAGTTCATTTCAGTAACAACAGTCATTGAAAAGCTACAGATTGAAATTACTTTGAACCACCTATTCATTTAGTTGAGACCTGAACACTGACTAGACCTCTAAGAAATTAAAATTGCCGTGTACATATAAGTCACTCATTTTTCATGATGACTCCTCTGATTTTAAAACCAGGCTTCAGCTAAAATTGGCGTATTTCCCACTAAGGAAAAATATGTTGCATCAATTGGGCTGATTTCTGAAAAAGAACAATTCATGTCTGGTTGATTGGCCCACTCTTAGCTACTAATGTTTGGCAATACTCAGAGTTACATTAAAATAAACATTTTGATAACTGCTAAGAGGCAGTCATGAAATTTCTTCCAAAGTCCTTATCTGGTGCACACATCTGGTCATGAAGAGAGCATTGTGCAGGGATGGTTTTGTAAACATTTTACATCCACATGTAACAGTGTCTGACAGATGATATAGGTAAAGCTGTGCAAACACTTAAAACATATCCCAGCTGCAGCAACTGTCTCTGTGAAACCTGAAAAAATCCTGATCAAAATACAGGGGCAAGTCAGCAGCAGCTAAGGAAGAGAGCCAGAAAGCCAATTGTGTCCCAGGTTGCATCAAAAGAAACCTGGACAGCAGGTTGAGAGAGGTGATGTTCCCCCTCTGCTACATTCCCATGAGACCCCACCTGGAGTCCTGCATCCAGCTCGGGAGCTCCCAACACAGGAAGATCATGGACCTGGTGGAATGAGCTCAGAGGAGGGACACAAAAATGGTCAAAGGGCTGGAGCCCCCCTTCTATGAGGAAAGGCTGAGTGGAGGTTGTTCAGACTGGAGAATTGAAGTCTCTGGGGAGAACTTATTGTGGCTTTTCAGTACGTAAAACAGGGCTTTCAACAGGAAAGATGGGGACAAAATTATTAGCAAGGTCTGTTGCAATAGGACAAGGGGTAATGGCTTTAAACCAAAAAGGAGTGTTGACTTAGATAAGAAGTATGAAAGAAGTTTTTTTACAATGAGGGAACTGGAGGAAGTTGCCCAGGGAGGTGGTAGGTAACCCATTCCTGGAAACATTCGGGGTCAAGTTAGATGAGGCTTTGAGATATCTGATCTAGTGGTAAATGTCTTCACTCATTGCAGAGTGATTCAAGTAGATGACCTTTAAAGGTCTCTCCCAGCTCAAATTATTCTATGATTCTATGATAATTCTATGATGAAAATGGATGAGCTTACCCTACAGATTGAGAGTTTCCTCAGTGAAAACCCAGTCTCTAAGCCTGACAAAAATATGTTACACCAAGAGGTACTGATGATGTGACACTGAAAAGGAAGCTTGGATCAAGGGAAAAGCAACTTAATTTCAGCAGTGCTAGTTCCAGGCTCTGGAACTTGATCTGTGCTGTTAAACAAGCAGAATCCCTGGTATGTCCTGTGTATGTTTTTGGCCTTCGCGTTTTACTCCCAAACCATTCCAAGGACTAGACAAGAGCTGACATGGGCTAGGAGCCATCAACAACAAAGTTTGGGTGCAACCTCCTACTTTTGCGGGACAAGGTTGTTTAATGTAACAAATGTGGTCTGTTCCACATCAGCTGTACACATCTGTCCTCAGCACACAAGCACCGCCCCCAACACATTTAATGTTCAAGAGAAACGGACTTTGCAACATACACATCTAGCTGCAGGGAGATTCTGATCAGATAAAAGGAAAACCTCTTACTGTGACAATGGTCAAACATTGGCCCAGGTTACTTAGAGAAGCTATGGAATCTACCTCCTTGGAGGTCTTCAAGATTTGAGAAAGCCCTCATCAACCTGATCTGTTTCAAGGAGGTAGTCGAATTAAATGATGTCGAGAGGCCTCTGACAACATAAATTATTCTGTGATTTTGTGATTCATGTTCTGTTTCAAAATCCACATTAGTCTGTGCAGAGAGGTAAGGATAATTTCATCCAACAAAACCTATGTTTTCTTAAACTGGCACTATATGTCAGATGGATGAATTTTAAATTCATTTTATGAGAGTAATTCATGTAATTTGAGTCCCAAACAAGGCCATTATTGAAAGATGAAATGAGCATTATTATATTACATAAGATAAACAATAAAAGTTTGTGCATTAACTTAGCAGACACATCCAATCCGTACACGAATTACATCTGGCAAACGTGTGTGAACAACTATAAAAAAACATTAAGTTCAAAATGCAGCTGAAAGGGATCTGAACACCCTCCATAATGATGAATTCTCAACATCTCTAACACTGGAAAACAGGATCTTGGTCATGCATGAAATTTGATATGCACATTTATTCTTTTAAAATTGTGATTTCAATTAGATTGGTATGTTGGGGTCCTCTTTTTACTGAGCAGAGTTTTCAAAAGTCCTGAAATACATCAGTAAAATATGACCCATTTTCAAATGTAACTCACTTAAGAAGTATTTCCCACTAGAAGCCAAAAAGGCCATTAATTTATTCATTTTATGTAACACAGTTGTATGTGTGTGTCCATGTGTGTTTTCCTCCTATCAGATTCTTCAGCATGAAGTTGTTCAAAAATATTGTGTATGCACTACCTTTGATGGTAAAGGCAATGATTTAGGTTGTAGACATAAAACCAAACAGTCATTGCCAAATCTTGCAAGACTTTAACAAATATCATGAAAAAGATAATGTCTTGAAATAGTGTCTTGAAGTAAACATTCTTTCATGCAGATTTTATTGTTATTTTTCCATTACATGACGAAAACACAGAAACATTTAAGTGAAATTTGTATTTCTTATATTAAATGTATTGCCATCACTTTCTAGACTCCGATTAAATCAAAATACAAGATAAATTGTCCTTACCCATGAATCATTTACAAAGTGTATGAAAGTTATTAATGATCGTATCACTTCATGCTTACAGAGACCTTACTCACATGGATCACTGGGAAAATAAACTACAACAGGAACTGTGTCAATGCATATGTGACATCCTTAATCTGCAACTCTGCAAATGAACCAAGTCCACATACCAGTTACAAGCATGTTTTTCAACACTGGCACTATTGGTGACTTAAAAAAAAAGACAATTAATATTAAGGAATATTAACCTCACTTATTTCCCTTCAAATGTAAAGACCATTGTAAGCAAGATTTCACACAGAGGAGATTCTAAAGCTGAATAGTTAAAGAAGTATTTCTTTACCAATTTAATCTAGGAGAAGGAGCATGCAATCAGCTGAAACAGAGGCCTAAATGCTGGAGTCTGGTAGGAACTGCTCTGCTCTGTCCTGAAGCACTTCAGTCCTGCTCCCCCTGGTCTCCCTTCTCAGAGTACCTTTGGTTTGGTTCACTCCAGCAATCCCTTCCTGACCTATTTTTCTCCTACAACTTTCTTCGTTAATTTGCATACCCTTCTTCTTCTTCTTTTTCTTCTTCTTTTTCTTCTTCTTCTTCTTCTTCTTTTTCTTCTTCTTCTTCTTCTTCTCCTTCTTCTCCTTCTTCTTCTTCTTCTTCTTCTTCTTCTTTCTTCTTCTTCTTCTTCTTTTACTGAATTAAGCACTTAGACAATCACATCCTACAATTTCCCTTCCTGAAATTATACCTCTAAAATTGTGTTGTCTGTCACAAAGATAACCTTTCAGTGTGTTTTGCTGCTTTTTTTTTTTTATATTTCTTTCAGTATTTATTTGGACTGCAATAAGATTAGGAGAGGCAGTATAGTACCTAATGCAATGTTTCCCCATTCCTGACAGTTTAGAAGTCACGAGGAATTAATGACAAAAACTGTGACCATTAATAAAAATTTATCAAATGTATTCTTTTCAAGACTAGGAAATAAAATCCTTGTTTCGAAAGGGCTAGCTTTGCAATACATGCCTAAAATCAGCTTGATACAGTACTAAAAAATAGAGCTTTTCAGGGGAAACACTGGAAAAGTTGCTTTACCAGGAGGAGAAAGCTGGTAAAAAAAAAGGTTATTTGTGGAGAAATAACACAAATATAGAAGAAGAAAGAAAAATTACTGAATCACCAAAGTCTTAAAGAAATAATGTAATTTTTTATGCATAAGAATATGTACAAGAAAAATGCATCTGGTAAATTATGTGTGAAACGCATAGGTTTCATAGAGGTCCAAATTCTAGTCTGTATGTTAAACCCGAGCATTTTCTTCCCCACCCTTTGATTATGTGGCTTTAGAAAGGTATTATGCTGCCAAAGAGGATTAAACTGGATTTGAGATCCACCATGGTCCTATTATTTCAAACATTTAGAAACAGCCTTTTGTTTTCATTCAGCTTTAAGCAAACTGACAACCTTCAACTTACCCTTCCTGCTGCGGTACACTGTGTAATGTCCATAGTCTACTTAGCTGGGACTGATTTTCATTTTCAACATTACAGAGAAAGTCTATGAACGTTCACTTAAAGCTTATGTAAAATATAGCTTAGTCTACCTAGCAATGTTAATCTTGGCGCCAATCCAGCAAAGCTCTTAATATTTCTTAATATTCTCATTACATTCAGCAGAAGAATTCAAAATCAAATATATAACTAAGCATAGAGCCAGTTCAAGATTTTCAACATAATCTTTGTTATAACATTGAAAACAGTAAGAACAAAATAAAACAGAACATTGAAAATCAGGAAGGACATAAGAAACATTTCTGATAATAGGTTGAAAAAAAGGATACATTCGTTTAATTTTTATTCTAATTAATGTAACTTGCATATAGACTCTTAAACTAGAGCTAGTTATACACTATTGATACTGATCCCTAATTGAAATGTCCCTCTCTCATCTGGAGAGTCAGATGGCTTCCAGTGGATAATGCCAGGCTAAAGTTCTCTCTTGATACCTCTGTACTGTATTAAAAAAAGGGCCAAAGACTGAGGTCAGCACTGGACCATATGACCCTTAATGCCTAATTGTTAACAGCACTTCCTGGCTCCTTTTTTTTTTTTTGGAATACTCCAGCTTGCTCTCTCCAAGACAAATTTCTTACAGAGGTGGCTAGCCCTAAGCACTGTGGACCACAGCCAGCTGGCAGCCGTCAGCCTTTCAGCAAAAGATCAATCCCTGGACTTTTATTTAGCAATATAGATGGAACTTCAGCTTCCATGGTTGGGAAATAGCTCAGTAAATTAAGCTCCCTTTGCAAGGTGCCTCGCTAAAGATCACTCCTTCCCCTACTTTTTGTCTTCATGATCTCTCTTCTGTTGTAAAGGTTATGAAGTCTTTTTAGCTCTATACATGGATTTCTCAGCCTCTCTGTCTTTCTACAGCTAAAATAGACTATCATTCCTCTGCCTCTGGTTTGATAGATCTCCTGAAAACCTTGAAGAAAAAAATGACTTTGAAAAGGACCAGTTTAGGTTTTAAATATCCCTTTCTGTAATTTAAAGGGTTAGATAACCAGAACATAAAATTAGAATCTTTATGGAATCACCAAGTTCAGAAGTTGTTTTCATTCTTTCTGTCTTTTTCTTGCCTGACTCCCAAAAGTAGAAATCAGATCATGAAATCACACAAATGTTTCAGTTTGTTGAATATTGTGTGTGTTGCATTCGACAGTACCAGTTAAGTCTTATCCAATGGTCAAAGACCAACAAAATCACAATAAATTTTCACATTCTGGATTTGAAACACTTGGAACACGGCTAAACAATAAGAAGGAAAATAAATCCAAAACAAGAAGATAAACTTCCTTGGATGTCCTGATGAGATGCAACATAATTTCCTTAAAGGTATTTCCAACAATCATATGTTAGCTACCTCAGCCTGTTAGGAACTCCCATATACATTCAGTTTTTCTTGTGTCTTGCACAGAAAATAAAGCCACTCTCCACATCCAATTGTACTCAAAGCTGTGTCGTTATGAAATTTGTGAATAGGTTTTGCTGTAGTTTTGGATACAAATTATCTTTGACTGTGCATAGGGAGAAAAAATCCTTTTCGACTCATTATAATTTGAAAAATAATTTTGAGAGCAGTGAGGATACTGAGGAATAGCTGAGACATGTCCAAAAAAAAAAAAAAAAGATAACCCAAAGTTATTTTTCTTGTTAAAAAACCCCCAATAAAACAAGAAGTTTTAGTACCTATCACCTTACTATAAAGGATTTGAACTGCAAGATGGTGTCTTAAATAAATGGAAATATCTCAGTAAAAGGACAACTCAGCTATTACTTCATTTAACTGATTGTTTTGTAGGCAGAATAACATGTCTATCTTTCACTCACATCAAAGTGAGTGAAAGAAGGCCGAAATAAATTCTTGCCATTCAAAATGACATCAGGTAACAATGGCTCTGAAAAATCAATAGAGATTATTCTTGAGCAATTTCTGGAAGGTGATACATGTAATTATAGTAGGTTAAATAAAAGAGATCAACACAAGGAGAGGAGTTATATGGGTATCATATGTGGGTGATGGTATTATTTTTCCTCAGTTTATTGACTTTTATAAGATAACTTGTACTTTATAAAAAGTACACCAGTCATGAAAGATATAATATTGACTTTAAATATGTCTATCAACAATTTTCAAGAAAAGTATAGTACAACTAATGGTGATAGTCTTGGTAGACAAATATTATCCAAAAAATGCAGTTAAAGGAATCAAAAGCTAAATATCCTCGTTGCTATGAATTTTGCATGCCAGGAATCTAGAAAAAATAGCATTGTATATACATATTTCAGGAACTGTTCATGAAGTATCCAAATGAAAGTTTATATGTCAGGACATAAAATGTGAAATGTCAGTCACATCACTGGATGTGTGTTTTTTCTTGCTTAACTGAACAGACAAGTAGCAGCACCAATTTCAGTTTCTGAGAATATCTGGCATCAGGTATAATTTGGTATGCTGCTAAGGATTTTGGAATATGATATGCAATGTTCTGGACAGTAACTTTCATAGAAATGTTTTATTTTTCCAAGGCACTAAGTCAAAAGGACATAAACACAGCTTATCTACCCTACTGTCTCAAACTGAAAAGGCACAGCAATTTAATTCAGTCCAGCTGATAAGATAGGAACTACAATTCCTTCTGGAAGGAAGATCATCAGAGAAGTTTAAGGTCAGATATAGTGAGAAAGCCGAACTTCCCAAAGAAAACAAAAGTTTCTAAGCAACATAAAGGGATATTGATGAATCAAGCTACCTAAACTCATCACACAAGAAATAATCATGCACCTCAAAAATATACTACCTCAAAGTAATAGATCATGAAATGTCTGGTATTCAGTCAAGATCAAGCCATATACTTATTACTAGTCTTGGAACTTCACCAAAGGAGCAAATATAAGCGATAAGCAAGTTCAAAATGTTCCTTAGATGGGTGTTATTGCTCTCAATCAAGATGAACTGAAATGATGACTCCATTTCAGCTCTGCAAGACAAATGCCACCTTGCAGAAGGAACACTGAAATTTGTTCAGAAGTGCCTCTGTTGAGCCAAATGTAGTATCACTGTTTTTTTAAAGCAATCAGGATGACAAAGAAGGATTCTGATGACAGCAGAAAGCAAGGCTATTGCTGTAGTAAGTTTAAATCCTTCTGTGATATGCTGTAGCAGAGCACCACATATGCACATGGTGTGGGACCAATGACATGCAGCTTCTGTGTGTCAGAAAATATGCCCAGAAATCCAGAGCTCAGATTATTGAAATAAAACGCTTGTAGGTTTGTAAATTGCTCTTCTCACGTATGAATTTTTAAGAAGTATTTTCCACCCATAGTGGCACACAACCACTATAATAAAGGTAAACTGAACAAGTTTCTCATTTCCTCTTACATACTGCTATGATTGCTATTGGGGAGGGGGGAAGATCAAAGTTTTCTTATCCATCCCCCTCTAGCTGTCTTTTACCTTGCTGATCTAGTTGTCAAGCCACCACAAAACAAGAATAAACAGAGGGTGAGGATAGAATGAGAATGGAGCAGATGAAAATGTTTTACTTTATGAAGAAAAATTTTATAACCTAGGAAAACAGATTATGATTTCCCAAGCTCATTTTAGCAAATAATATAAATGTAGCAATGCATTTAAATATAAATGCATTTGCCACATGTACAGATTTTTAGAGTTACTGAGGTTTCATATTTCAGAGTTACTGAAGTTACATATTTTACTCATGAGCAGAAATACCAAAATGGCTGTGTGCAGCTCATACAGACAGGGGCTTTCTTTGGCCCTAAGCATGCAAGCAAAACTTCTTTACCCCCTTTTAGAGGTCTTCTTTCCTTTGGTTAGCTTTTTGCACATTTGACCTCTAACCTAAAGCTTGCTGCAGAGAGACCCCGTCAAACCCTTCTTGAGTTATGAAACAAACATGGAAAAAATGTCTTTCTTTAGATTCTGTTATACTTCATTCATCTTATCATTGTTTTCACTCTGCAAAGATATGTTAAGCTTTTTCCAAGGCCCCCAGGCAGCACAACAGTCTTACAATAACATTTGCTGAAAGGTCTCCGAAAGACCTCCTACACTGCAATTCCTAGTTGGTTGGCACATCCATGAGTTGTTCTTTTAAATCATGTGTCTCGGCAAGTTTTACACACACATTCATTCATAACAAGCGAGCTTGTTGGGTTTGGGGGCTCACTTTTCTTTTATCACAGGGTGACATGTTGTTGAAATTAATCACAAGTTGTTTTCCCTAATGGCTTCTGCAGGGAAGTTGGGTATGTTGGAAATCCTATTGTGATTTGGTATAAAATATTAAGGTCAATAGCAGCTGCTTTGTCTTATAATGCTGAGTAAGTTAAATAGTAAGGCAGTTAGTTACATTAGGAGGTTATCTGTCAAATTACCATATACTTTGTTATATTTTGATACATTGTATGGATGAGCCTTAATTACAATTTTATTTATCTTTCAAATGCAGGGTTTATTTCCACATACTTACTTTTCTTAAGAACAAGCAACTATCTATGGCTCAAAATTTCTTAAAGGTCCTATGTCCATCCTTACCACCTTTATAGAACCTCATACCAGTAAATCAAACCCAGGCTGTTCTGAACTGCATTCAGAGCAAGCACATTTACACTTCAGGACAGATCATTTGACTATTGTGTGAACCAAATTAATAGTTTCTAATGTATGAAACCTGAATTCTGTCCTGCAGATGCAGAAGCACAACAGCATAGAGCTTCAAGCAGAAATTATCTGGTGGTGTTTGTGTTTATTTTTTTCAGCCCAGATGACTTGCTCAGAGCTGCTGAAAGCTATCTAATGTTGAAAGAGTCTAAGAGGAGTGTTGAGGAAGAAACCTAAAATTATTGCATCTTTAGAATATTGTTCTCATCAACAGCTTCCCCAAGCTATCTACAGTTTAAATGGAAAATAAATCATGCTCCAAGTGAATTAGGGATTCATTTGTTGCCTCGAAGCTTGGCCAGGAATAATGGTCAGACAATGAATATCATAACTGATGAATATTCAAAAACTGGTAGGGACCAAGCTAAAGAGAGGAAAATAAGAGTTATTACACAGACAAGGAGATGGAAAGTGAGCTGCTAAATTAGAAGTTGAAATTCATGTAAATGGAGCTTTGCACACATCAGAATTAATCTGCAGAACAGGGTGCTCTATCTACATCTTGCTGTTATTTGCAACATTGAGAAAGAAGTCTTCCTCAGATCTCAAGCAATTTATAAAGAAGCAGTTCTGCCCTGTGGAAAAAAACTGAAAAATATCGATCACACTGTCATTTTCATAACAGTCAAGGACCAGATTCACGTGACAATGTGTAAGTCACCTCTGCTGTATAAAGTGATTATGCTTAAAACATTTTCATCATTGAAAATTCCGTTTTTCATGGTTAGATTTAGGGTTTGGCTGTTTCTTTTTTTTTTTTTTTTTTTTTTTTTTTTTTTTTTTTTGGTGGTGGAGGTGTGCTGGTTTTTTGTTTGGGTTTTTTTGTTTGTTTGGGGTTTTTTGTTTGAGTTTATTTGTTTGTTTGCTTGCTTGCTTTTTTTTGTGGGGGGGGAGGTTGCGTCTGTTTTGCATTTATTTAGCAGGAAAAAAGCCGTACTTTAACTTCACAGCTTCTCAGTTGGGAAATATCTTATCCTGTTTAGAAGTGAAGATTACAGAGATCCACCTGCAGAATTAGTAAAGTGCAATAACACTGGGAATATTTTTTATTGTTCCATTGCACAACTGCGTTTTCTTCTAAACAGGAAAAAAAAGCATGATATTAATGTAATGTACTAAAACCCCCAAATGATACTTCTATACATTGGGAAATTAGAAAAGCAGGAAACTTCTTGATGCTTGAAATACTGCATTTTCCAGTTCAAATTAAAACTGTTGATACAAAAAAACCAATTTTTAAAACGTTCAGATTCACAATGCAAGTGATGACAGATTTATACTTGGGCTTCTATATGTGTGTCCTAATATGAGACTGAAATGGTTGAGCAATCTGAGCAGAGTACACAAGATGGGAAACATAAAAATATGTTCCCTAAAACAGACTTTATATGATCCACAGTAAAACATAAGCATCATAATAACAATAATAAGCTGAGCCTAGCAATCTAACTGAAGAATTTATGCTTGCAAACGCGTCCCACATGTTTATTTTGAAATTGTGAACACAATTTTCCTGCTTTGCCTTTAAACAGGATGAGTTATTACCTTGTTCTTTAATGCAAGAAATGCAAATGTGGTCTAAGTGTGTGTTAGGTGTCTCACCTTAGTGGCAGAACACTCCATTTTGTCTCCATCTTGTCCTGTTCATCCATTCTGACTGTTTTCAGATTATAAATCTAAAAAACTGATTTTCTACTCTGCTCATATTCCATATCAGGCTTATATGTAATAGAGGATTTGAGGAACAGGTGAGGAAACAGGATTTGAGGTGGCTGTAATTGCTTTGATAAAACAGAGTTTCAACAGAAAAAGTGGCTTGTCAGAACAGAAACTGGGTACATTCACCACTGTTAACACAGTGGAGAGATATTCACCAGAGGAAAATTATAAGACTTGCTAAACCTGCTATTACTCACAGCCATTGAAATTACTCAAATCAATAAAGCAACTTATTTTAAAGCATAACACAAATGAGAATGATAGTGAAAAATATGGGAGTGAATTTTTTCAGATAGAAAAGGTACTAAAATTGAGTTTCCCAAATCCTAGATGAGTGCTACAAATATAAATACAGAAAAAAACCCCTAAACTCCTCTTCCCTATTCTTGTCTGAATGTTTAAAAAAGTGCTATTTATAAAATCCCCCAATACTGCTTAGTTTTTAAAAGCCATCCCAGTGTGGGAGAAGGTTCATTGTTATAAACTCAAAAGAGAAGTTATGAAAAGAAATAGGGTTAAAAAAACATCTCCTATTCTTGATGTTTGCTGCTGGCTTGGTTTAAGTGGCTCCTCAGTGACCATGCTGCCAGTTCTGAATCCCATTCTGCACCACATTGCCCTCATACTTTACTTAGAGATAATATTTGGGCAGGATTTTTTCCTCCATCAGAGACTTTGCAGATAATGTTGAGCCTCAAAGGTATCCTTGTTGTCCTTTTGTAAATATGACTGTAGAGGTCTTGATAACCTTCAACAGTACACTGTCTGATGGGTATAAAAATATTTCATAAAGAACTGGAGGAAATGCTGTTCAGTGTTGTTTCTCCATCAGGGCTTTGTGGTTGGCAGTAAGTCATAATTTGCAAGAACAGAATGCAGCTGCAGCAAGTAAGTGTTCTGAAAAACGTCATTTTAATTATACAAACTCTTTGTTGTTGTTTTTCTTGCCATATTTGCCAGCCAGCATCATTGGCCCTATTAATTGCCAGTTGAAAATAGTTATCTCATTACTTAAAATGGATTTCTGCATATGACTATGTAGGTTCACTGGAAGACCGGTAATGTCCTTTCCAACACAAATTATTCTATGATTCTAGTGCTTCTACCTGACTAATGTAACATGAACTGACCAAAACTTGTTTGCTGGAGGCTTCTTCTAGCAAGAAAAAGCATTTTTTTACCCTGTAAACCTACCACGGTCTTCTTAGGCAAAAGATTCCCTAATACGGGTGGTCCATTTTACAGGATTTCCAGCATCCAGAAGAATCTATCTTTGTTCTTGCCATTTGGAAAGTTACAAAGCCAACATACAGGTGGCCAGGAAAGACTGGACTAACCTTTTCTAATTATGAACTAGCTGGGTCACTGGGAATGCCTGCTGGCATACATTATATTATGCAAGGCAACTGTTGGATGGTAATACAAGACTGGCCACAGTCAATTTTTAAACACATGTGGATTTGCACGAATCCCTAAGCATATGACAAAAACATACACTTTGTACCAGAACTGTGTAGTATTTGGATCATGAATCATTCAGGTATCTCTGGTCTAATACTGATCATTTGGAGTTCCTGCATATTCTCAACAGGAACTACAGAGTAGCATTTTATATTTCTTCCAACAGCCACCATGTGTTTCCAATAAGAGCAGCAGTCTGCAGGTGCAGTTATCTTTTGCAGTACATAAATTTTAAGGAGACTGAATTCTTTTTCTCCCTTAACAAACACCTCTGAGACTTGCCATGCAGTTGATACCTTGCCATTGAGGTGTCACCTCTGCCCCGCAGTGCAACACACTGCAGAAGAAAGCAAACTCCCCGGTCTGCACAGAACACCTGCCTGAAACATCTGCAAGCAGCCGAGTCAGCAATTTAATGAACTGGCCTCCTCACAGCCCTGTGATTGCAATCGCTCTGCAAGGACCCTTAAGGAAGCCAAAACTAAAAGCTCTAAGGATAGTATGATTTATAACACCAAAATATTGACCTTTTGCAAACTCAGTATGATCAAGCCTTATATTTCAGTTTGATGTAGCCTGTTAAAAACACCAGTCCACTTGCCTGTTACATGTTAATGCTTTGTGTGCTTAGTGGCTTAATTCTCCTTTTTGCTTACAGACTTATACCCATTTGGAATACCCAGTGGAGGAAAAGCCCACTGTAAAATCTTGGAAAGAAAACCTCTTTTTTCCTATTTCTCTGTTTGTGACAGTAATATTTCTATATGCTCATGCAGTGATTTGAGATCCCAGAATAAAACTGTTTTTTCTTAGAGTTTGCACAATCCAGGCCGCTGTAAAGATGTCATATGTAAGCCCCCATAAAATCCCACAGATCTGTGTTGTCTATCAAGCTTGCTAGGAGCTCCACTGTGAATAGCATCTTCAGGGTTTTTTTGGCAGGGGAAGAGTGTTGGTTTGTTAGGGAGGGGGATGGTTCCTGAAAGGTAAACAGTATGCAGTGACACACATGTTGACATTTCAGAAGCATAGTCTGCTGTGGGTAAGTGTTCTGCTGGGGAGGACACAAAACTCCTTTGACATGCTTGTGGGTCACCTCTCCCTATGTGCCAGGGACAATGCATCGTGTGCACAATAAAATAAATGGCACCTGTTCCACAGCTCTTTACCACTGCCTGTGCTTAGTGACAATCCAGGCAGAGATGAGCTAAGTACGTATAGCAATCATGCCATATTCTGAGCAGCACATCTCCTTCTGAAGTTAATAGTTCTCACTTGCTAAGTCACACATGTGACTGAAGTCACACTGAAATCAAGGAACAATTCTGGTAAGCAAAAAAGACTACCCAGGATAAGGTCTAACACACCTTTGTTATAAACACAGCATAATTACTCTTCCACTGCAAAACTTAAAAAAGCAATTTTCTGCTGAGCCTTTGCCAAATATAAATCTTACTCAGTTATCTAGAGCATCCTAATTGAATCATTAGCTCTTCCCCTTTATCTGATCATTGCTGGGCTTATCTTTCCTATTTAGGCATAAGTTTTTCTTTGCTTCTTTCTGCTGCAAAAGTGCATGACATAGTCCATCCCTCTCAACATACTAAGAATGATAAACCTCTAAGGTCTCTAGGATTTTAAACGTGGCAAGCTTGCCCTTCAGAAGCCTTAGTGGTTGGAGGTCAGGTTCTCTATGTACTGCAAACTGCAATGTTGCAGAACATAAATTGAATGCCCAGCCTCATTTCCTCAGATAAATTATTTTATCTGAATCTCTTAAAAACTGGGATTTATCCAGTCATCCTCTATGGTAACACTGATGGTAATGCTGATAACCTGACCATTCCAGACAAGCCAATCTGCTGAAGAAACTGAAGTTTCTTTCCCTCTCTGTTACCTCTTGAAACTCATTCCAACTAATCTAAGGCACAGGGGTAGCACAGAGCAGGTAGGAGGCTGGAGAGGCAAGTTCACTTTAACACGTTGCAATACCACAGTATGACAACAGATCACTATTTGTGCTTGCAGGATCTCAAGATACCCCACTCAATGCAATTTGAAAATTAAATAAGTTTGTTTGCATATTGAAAAACTCTTTAATACCATGGAAGGAGAAGAATCCGTTTTAAAAATTTTGTTATTTACATAATCTGCAAAAGTTGTTTTCCAGCTCAGTTTCTAATGTACCAAAAAGTCATGGTTTCTTGTAAGTGTCCCTAAATTTTTCTTCCTATTTTTCTGTTGTAAGAATGATTCTAACTTAAGTAGGGACTCCTTTACTCTGATGAAAAAGATGTGAGCATCCAGGGACAGAAATATCTGACAACAAACAAATTTACAGGTTGCCAGTTAATTCCATTTCAGAACAGTTCTCTGTTAATGCCTCTCTTTCCCACCCCAGAACTGGGTCTGGTGAAAATTATATCTGATTAGAATCCCTAAGAAAAATAACAGAAAGACTGTTTTTCTCAAGTAAATCTCTAGACTCACAGGCATCTACAAGAGTAAATAATGAAGATGGTCTGCAGTACGTGTATGCACTACAAATTATCTGAATAAACATCAAGTACTTCAAAAGAGTGTTGCTGACTTTATCCATATCCATGTCAGGTCCCAAAATGGATATTTGTTTTCTTCTTTTGAATGGAAGAGTTATCCATTTTCTAGGACTGAAAAATCCTTATCCTGTCATTAGGACTCTACCTCAGGGATCACTGCTGGCTCCTATAGCGTTCAGCATCTCTATTAATGATCTGAATGATGGGACAGTGTGCGCCCTCAGCAAGTTTGCAGGTGATCCAAAACTGGGGGGAATGTTTCATATACCAGATGGCTGTGCCATCATTCAGAGAGACCTCACAAGGATGGAGAAAGGAACAGAGAAGAACACATGGAGTTCAGCAAAGATAAAAGCAAGGTCCTACACCTGAGGAGGAATAAGCCCTGTACTTGTACAGGCTGATTGCTAACTGGATGGAATGAAGCCTGACAAAGGAAGACCTTTTATTCCAGGTGGACAACATGTTGACCATGAGCCTGTAGTGTGCCCTTGTGGCAATGAAAGACAGTAACAGCCTAGACTGCGTTAGGCAAAACATTGCCAGCAGGTCTAAGAAAGTGATCCTTTCCCTTTGCTCAACACTGGTGAGACTAATCTGGAGTGCTGGGATCAGTTCTGGGCTTCCCATAACAATATAGACGTACTGGAGTGAGTGCAGCAAAGGACCACAAAAGGAATTAAGTTAATGGAACATCTTACACATAAGGAGAGGCTGAGAGAGCTGGAGCTATTCAGCCTGGAGAAGAGAAGGTCCAGGGAGGATCTTATCCATGAGCATAAATTTTTTTTCCCCATCTCATAATGGGGAAAATAAAGAAGAGTGAGACAGACACTTTTCAGTAGTATTCACTGAGAGGACAAGGGCATGAACATGAATCTATGAACATCAGGAACCTTTTTTACTGTGAAGGTGACTCAGCACTGTAACAGGCTCCCCAGGGAGTTTGTGGAGTCTCCATCTTTGGAGACACTCAAAACCCAACTGGACACAGCACAGAGCAACCTGCTGTAATTGACTCTGCTTGAGCAGGAAAGCTGGACTAGATAATCCCGAGACTAGTCAATCCAAACTCATCTATTTAGTGAAATTATGAGTAATCCAGCCTTTTTATGTTAAAATTAAATGTCAGTTCTGGGATCCATTTTCAGATGATGTGGGACAAATGGCCAAAATGGCTAATCTCAGTATACTCTGACCTCAGTATTTAAAGCACTGACTCAGAAGTGTTAATAGCAATATAATTTCTCTCTCTGTGCAATAAATTATCTGACTATATGAAGCATAGGAAGCCAGATGGAGAAAACCTCTCTGTCAGGGTGCCACTTATACACTCTGCTTCAGGTTGTACTGTAGGGTAACAGGGAAAGCAGAATCTATTCTTCGGTTAGTCAAGGCTCATATAGAACCAACAAGAAGTTTTTAAGGGGGCTTTAATCTAATAATTTTAAATATTGGGCAAAATCAGTCTATCTTCTAGGACTCGGATGACCAGAGACATAAGAAATTTTTGAGCAAGCATTGACATGATAAGGTAGTAAAGCTCTTCTTCCTCTCCAGGCAGCCAGGAGACTAATTGTCTCCTTGAACATAAACTAAGGTGGAATAACTACGCTGGCTGTCCAAGGTGTTTCTGGATGTACATGCCATTTTCATATAAGCTACTTGATCCTCAGTTATTAACAAAGTAACCCTTCTGCCCCCACCACCCCAATAATTTAAGCGGTGCTTTCTTTTTGTTTTATTTTAAACATATATACTTGTTTATAAAAGTTCAACACGTTTAGATTCTCTTTTTACTCCTTTAGAAAATTTACAGGCTAAAAGAGACATTTACTGACTGCAAAGGTTGTGTTTCATTAACCATTATTGTAATGGTAGAATGAAACAAAACCCTTTCATAGGCTTCATTTCTACCAGTTTACCTTTCTCAGCTTGCAAGTTCTTCAGTTCATTTAAAATTATACTACATAAAGCAGACAGAAATAGTAATTGCAAACTAAAATGATAGGATTTCACTGTAAAAAAATACAGAAATGAAAGGCCATATTGTGAAAAGTGTATGAAGTAATTAGCACATTGAGCTGTTCTGAAAGCTGCTGGCACTGTTTCGAGATTAAGTCAGTCTCTAGCATTGCTGATCATTATTATTTCCGTGTTGTACTTTTAAAGGAGGCTTTTAATGAAAGGCTATGGGATTAGTAGTTGCGGAGGAAAAAGGTTGTGTTATGAAGCAGGTTTATAATGAAAGTCCACATTGTTTGCAAGGGCAACAAAAGCAGCACAGCTCTGGTAATGCAAATTGCTAGCTATGCTCTATGCTGAGCTTTTACCTGAAAGCAAACAACCTGAACTTTGAACAACAGCCAGTTCACTTGTGGATTGGGAAAAAAATGAATCTTTTTCTTTGCAAAAGCACAGAACAAAATAATCTCAAAGCAGGTTCAAGATGTAGCTCTGAGAAATTTGGCAATCTTCTCTTGAAAAGGAGATTCAAAAGAATGTGTTGATTCCTGGAGACATGTCTCAATCCATTTCCTGATTCTCCAGTATTTTGTTTTCTCTTTGGAATTTGAATGAGCTGTTGACTTTCTTCTCACTGAAAATGGAATTTTTAGTTTTTTCTCTTCTTAGCTTAGATATATATGAAATATTTGGCAATCAGTGAGCCTGTTAAAGGTGCAGGTCTGAGTTTATAAGGAAAATGACCATTAATATTTGTGAAGCAGTTCATGAGAACAATGTAAGCAGATCAGAATCAGCAAATTTTTCATTCTGTTTTCTATGTTTTCTTAGGTTAACATTTTATGCAGCTGTCTAAACACAAATACATACTGAAAAAATAGATATTAAAAATTCATCAAACTTGCATAAACAAATTTCTGAATTTAGATGGGATGCACTAATTCACAAGAGATACATTTCTGTATATTCTCTGTGTATCTAGGAAAAACTAGGGAATCCCTAAATTAAGGATAATGAGAAATTCCAGATTGTCAGAAACTAGGGAACAAACATTATAAAAAGATGCTTGTCATTGCCTCATTCCATCTGGTCATGTTAAAGCAAAAAGTTAGCTTTTGCAACATTCATATTTTCTTTTACGAGAAAGCATACAGCTTCCTATCAACACAAAAAATCTATTTCTATGTGGACAGAGTTAAATGCTTCTCAACTCTTGCTGCTCAAAGAATTCTCTCTTTGGTTTGTTCTTCAGATTGCAATAGAGACCATTATAATAATTTGAAATAATGACAATTATCAATGTCATGCAATCAGATATTGCAAATGGAGTGAAAACCAGTTTCCTTCGGGACAAGAAACATTCATTCTAGAGTATCTTGCAATGAAATTATTTTCAGGATACAAAATTAAAGGTGTAAACAAAGGCTGTGTTTTTTCTCTATTTGATATGTTGCCCTAGGCAATCCTGTAAACCTTGATAATTTTGTAATATTTCTATCACTTTTGGAGACATCTTTTTATAAACTTATTATAAACTGGTGAGAAGTAAAGCAATTTGGAGTAATCATATGCTTTCTGTTAGCTTCTTTATGCCATCAGCAGAAAGAAAAAAATAACGTTCATTAGAGAACTTTACTTTTTATTCAGATGAAGTCTGAGATTTACCATTTTACAAAAAAATGTCCTATATTCTCTGCCAGAATGAGGCAACAATTTTATCTCTGAACATAAGGTGAGCAGTTCTTTAAAATGCAAATATATGTAAAGAAACAGTTCATACAGATTTAAGCCATAAACAAAATTATTCTATTCATGACTTTATATTAAATCCTTATTAATATGGTAATGTCTTATTAGGTAGAGATGCAGTGCTTAGAATCAAAGTAAAGATTAAATAAAAGTAAATTACTCTGTCACAGCCTCAATCTTTTATAGATACTTTCCAGGTGACTAGTATGCCTGAATGTTAAACAAGGCAAATTTGGACCATTTGGAACTACTTGGAAATCCTTTCATCATTTTCTTAGAAGAAATGTGTCCCAAATAGTTCAGCACATCATTCTCTGGAAACCATTTAACTAATTTATAGAAACAAGACCACTGTTGAGAGTGTGGCCTGCATCTACCAGACATAATGATGCTGCCTTATGTTTTGTTCATTCTGGAAACAATCAGTAACACACGTGCCAGGAATAATATTTACTACATGTTCAAAAAGTACCCAAACACCAGAGACACATGCATCTCATTGACTAAGTGGGGAGTATACATATAAATCTACAACAACAAGAGAGACTCATATCCTGATATACATAAGATATTTTATTTCAGTGCCTGGCAGTTTCAGATCATTTTTATGTCTGATACCTCATGGTTCAAAAATACCATGGAGATAAAACATGTGAGAAAAAGAGAGGGCTGTGGTGAATTGAGAAAAGAAAGCTACAGAGAAAAAAAAAGACAAATAGAAGACAAATGAACAGTTTTCTGTGACAAGTTTTCAGATCCGCTAGAGATATCATGCAGATATCAGTAAGAAAATATCCCATTTCTACAAATTCAATGTAATATGCAGCCCAATTATATCTGTTAGAAATTAAAACCAGGATATCTGAGAAGCACAATCTACTTTACTGGGACTACTCATGGGATTAAGTGTTGTGGAATTTTGGGAAATTCAACAAAATCAATTCCTTTAAAATTTTTTTTCATAAATATTATTGACAGGAACTTGCTTCCCTGAAATCTCCAATAAGCATTTTAGAAAACCAGCCACCTTTTCTTCCTACTTCTAAAGCTGTTTCATCTCATTAACAAAGGGAACTGGGGAATGGCTGTACACAAAAGAAAAAGAATACTGAAGGCTATATCTGTTGTACCTGACTAGAAATATTTTGTTAGTGCCTTGTCAATAGTTGTATGTTCCTGTGGACTACAAAATGTCTTTTACTCTTTAATTTATTCTGCCTGTGAAGAATCTCAGCTCTTGCTGGAACTGGAAGATACTTTTCCTTTGTCGGTGATGGACAGGCACAACACACTACGTTATCGACAGCAGCCTCTTGTTCTCCTGTCGAGTTTACAAAGTATTTATGGGGATACATCCTCCAGTGACAGGACTGGCAGCACAGTCTTCCTTTTAGCCCTTTGATGTAAGAAAGTACATCCCTCTAGTAATGTGATTTACTTTAGTATACATTCAGAATAACTACACATAGGGCAATAGGTTGAAACAGATGTAAAACAGCATGTTTGAGTCAGATTGAGTAGGTGAATTAATCAGTAAAATATACTTTTACATTGAGGAAATAGACAGAAACCACAACTGACCAACTACAGGCAGGGAACAGAAGTTACTGTCTAAGGGGCCCATGGATTGCCTTAGCATAAAATCAACGAGGGTTCAGATTTGATCTCACCAGATGAAAGGATTAGTGCATCTGAGAAATGTCAGAGAAAACAAGATTACAGTGCATGTGATACATAAAGAACTGAGGGTTAAGTATGCAGAGGGCAACTGCCAGGTCAGTTAGCTGGATCTGTTCCTTTTCTCTGAACGCAGAGTAACCTACCAGCAAATCTTCACTGAAAACGCACTACTAACTGCTTGCATTATGGTTCATCTTAGAACTATTATAAATGTTATATCGACAGCTGCAGCTTTAAAGTGTGATTAATACAGAATTAAATGTAGGTAAGCTAACAGAGGAATGGATGGCTGTGATAAGATATACAGCCCCACATGGACTAGGAGTGGTTGATCCATTGGAACGATTGTAACTGGCTGCTACTGGGACTGCAGGATTCCATCAGCTCACCTGGGCTCCTCCCCACCTTTCCCAGGCCCCCATGGCAGACCACAGGGAGGCTGACTCAGCTATGCTGCTGGGAGTGCATCACAGCACTTGTTCTCCCTGCTTCCTGCATCATCATTACTGTCGTGTGTTTTTTGTCCTATGCTCTCTGGAATAGTGACAGGATTGTGCTGTATCCCACTCGAGTGGTTTTACTATAAAAGGAGACCGGGGGATAAGTGACACTGCCTGAGCTGCCGTGTGGAGGGGTGCGAGGGTGAGCTGACACGGGGACCTAAACTGTGTAGTTTAACAGAGCCCTCCTTCCATCTTTTCTCCACTGCCTCTGGAGAGTAGTGTCAAGAGAAACTTATCCAAACTCTGGGCTTTGTCCCAGGCCTTGCTAGTCAGAGTGATCCTATCTAGGGTAAGAAATAAACCAACAATTAAGCAATGTGGCTGGTCGAGCATCTGGTCCTGAAGCTTCCTACCTGGATGTCTTTCATACTCATGGAGGCAGCATATACATCTGAATTACAAAGCAACTGAGCATATCCTGATGGAGAACTTATGATGCTTTTCTTAACTCTACCTATCACAGGATCACAGAATGGCTGGGATGGGAAGGGACCTCTGGAGGTCATCTGGTCCAAGTCCCCAGGGCCAAGTCTAGGTGGTAGGACCATCTAGAGCTCTTCATGCAGACTGTGTGCAGACAGCTTTTAAATACCTCCAGGCAACCTGCGACAGTGCTTGGTCACCCTCACAGTGAAAAAGCATTTTATGATGTTCAGAGGGGAATACAGTTTAATATGTTTGGGAGATGTAATGGAATACATATTTCTCTCCAGTTACAGCACAGCATAAAATTCAACCAGTATCTCAATCTTGCACCCTTCTAACAGGTTCATCAGTCACTAAGAACTATGTTTGACCTTAAAGAGGACTTAGTTTATATAATGCTAAATATATATTAGCATTTTAAAACCTTATGTCAGACAAATTCTCTTCTCAGAAGTATTTGTGATAACGTAAGCAACAATAAATTTGCCATAGTTTCACCTGGAAAATCTGCTTTAGTATCATATTTTAGCTACATAAAAGACATGCAGTCTTCACTTTTCAATTTACATCATTTCTATGTTACTAAAAAAATATATATAAAGATTAATGGCACAAATATTCAATATTTATATTTAGCTATGCTTGTGCATATATATATATATATATGTACACACATACATATATATACCCCCTTATGGTATGCATGTATACACACACACATATACACATACACCTGCTGTTTCTAGATAAAGTAAGGCTTTATTGATAAGCAAAAGTTGTCAGGGAGAATCTCTGACCTGGTCAAGCTGACAAGGCAAAACTGACAGGTCATGAATGTCAAGACCTCTTTCAATTAATCTCACACCATGTGAAGGGTATTAGGTAATTACTGGTTCAGATGTGTCAGGGTGGATTAATCGTGTCTCTATTAGCATTTAGACAATGAAGTAGTTGTGAGTGAATCTTACAGTGTACTACTACACTCTATTACCTGTAACATGGTAAATACTGATACTTGAAATGTATTTAACTACGTGAATTTCAGCTTTCAGGAAATAAATTAGCATGATGGCCAAAATACTGTCATCAGTCATATGAACCTCCCTTCAAGGCTTCAGAGCTATGGGTAAGCACACTACCATTTCATTAAAAGACTACCTACAGACCCTTCTCCAAAGAGCATGGAAGTCAATGATTAACAAGAATGTTAACTGATGAAAAAAATATGTGTAGCCTTTAAAATTATTTACAGACAATAAAATTTTAAAAAATGCATCTTATTGGTGTAAAAATTATAAACTTATCCAATCTAACACCATAACTAGTTCTTTGTGGCTAATTTGTCTGCCTTTCCAACATCCATCAGCATCTTGATTTTACTTAAGAGAGAACACTTATGTTCATAATGCAACATTTATAAGCTTTCTGAGCAAGACTACAAAGATAATTTCACTGAATTAGGGCTCAGATTTGTTTTACTCCTTTCTCTACTAGTATTCATTGGTTAAAAATTTTTAATTTCCCTCCTATGTAAAAAGGATGGGGGGTGTGGGAAAGAGACATAAGAACTGGAAAAATGGGAATGTTTTGAAAGTTTTGCCTCTTCTTGGTTCTCAGAGACTTTGGAGGCACTGTAGCTGGGTAAACAAAGAAGTGCAGATGCCAAGCATTCAGGGGCATGACTTTTACTACTGACCTGGCTTGATCAGAAAATTGTGCTTCTATTAGCAACTACAGTTTAGGCCAAAATGTTATTTTTGTTATCGTGCTTTCAATACTAAGTTATAAAATATCAAAGCTACATAATTACTGCTACAAATTTCAACAGTCTGTATGCTCATATGTACAGATTGCTGTCCTGGTTTTAGCTGGGATAGAGTTCATTTTCTTCCTAGTAGCTGGTACAGTGCTGTGTTTTGGATTCAGTATGAGAGTAATGGCAGTGACACAGTGATGTTTTAGTTGTTGCTGAGCTGTGCTTACACTGAGTCAAGGACTTTCCCGTTTCCTGTGCTCTGCCAGTGAGCAGGTGCACAAGAGGCCAGGAGGAAGCACGGCCAGGACAGCTGACCCAAACTGGCCAAAGGGATATTCCATATCATATAACGTCATGCTCAGGATATAAACTGGGAGAGCTGGATGGGAGCTGCCAGTCAGTTGCTTGGGGATGGGCTGGACATTGGTCACTGGGTGGTTTAGAGATTGTATTTTGCATTACTTGTCTGTCTTGGGGGTTTTCTCCCTCTCTCCCTCTCTTTTTTGTTACAGTTTTTCTAAGTAGTAGTAGGAGTAGCAGCAGAATTATTATTATTATTATCTGCTTTTACTTTGTTTCAATTATTAACCTGCTTTTCTTTCGACCCACAAGTTCTATTTTCTTTCGACCCACAAGTTCTATTTTCTTTCGTTCTGTGTTTTACCTACTTATCCCTTTGGTGGTGAGGATGGGAAAATGAGTTCACTTTAATGTGGCGCTTAGCTGCCAGCTGGGGTTAAGCCACTACATTGCTAAAAGTAGATCCCTTTTGTATGATGCCTTTCTCCCAGTTAAGACCCATGTCTTCAGTCTCTGCAGCTGTCCCTTCCTCTGCTCAGGATAAGGTAATCTGGAGCTCATTTTTCCCAGTGAGTAGGTTCCTGATCCAGGACCTGTCTGCTGGAAGCAAGACCAGTTGTGTGAGACATCAGTCAGAAATACTCTTTCTTTCACAGGAGAAGATACATGAAGGAGAGCCCTGGTTATCAGGGGTAGCAAAAGTTGAGTGCTTTGATAACAGCAAAGGATTTATAGCCGAAGACCTGGAAAATGAAAGGTGGGAAGAGAAAATTCAGAACAGGTGACTAGATGGTGCGTCTTGTAGAGAAGCGTAGTGGTTGTGTGTAGGTACCTGGAAGAAATCTGAAATTCAAAGCTCCACTAAGTTTTGGAGCAGGTCTGCCCCTTTGAGCAGCATAGGGCAATGGCCACAGTAAGAGCTCACATGTAAACTACTTCTTCTTTGAAAAAATAGAATTTAGTTTTTCATCAGTTTTACTAAAGTCACTGAAGTTACCCCCATGACATTAGCATCCCTTAATAGACATGTCCACAAGAAAGAGTACAGCAATGTTTGCAGGAGGAAAAGAGTATACTTCAACTTGAGCAGACTTTATGCTTTGCATTTTTATAATACAATAAATTAGACTGAAAGACTCAATTTTTCAGAGCACAACAAACAGCTTCTGCTTGGATTAGCTCCCATTCAGTTTCTCATCTATATGCAAACACCTAGTGCAGAAAAAAAAGGAAAGCAGAACCATGAAAAAGCCTCACAAAACACCTCAATATCCCTCCCATTCTTATTTTTCTGTTTTTTTCTCCTGTACCTCTGGAGGTCACTCTCAATGGGAATTTAGGGAATATATTTTGCCTAAAAGGGGCTCTCCATCTAACATTTCTGCACCTGAAAATACCAGTTAATGTAAATGAAAATATTTTCCTTAAAAAGTTTGAATTTCTGTGTATCTATAATAAAAATATTTATCAAAACCAGAATAAAATTGCCAGCAAGAAGAACAAGACAAAGGACTATATCACAGAGCAGACTTACAGCTGGGTCTCCACCATTGCAAGGAGGTATTTGAATAATAAAATGTAAGTTTTTAGGGGCTGGATGTCTGCTTTTCTATGGCCAGGCTTATTCCCATGTAGAATAAAGCATGGAAGTTCTCCAAACAAACCTTACTTTTTCTGGGTAGAGGATTTGATGGAGTGAGAGAGAAATTGTGTTCTCAGTTTGAGTTGTGCTTTACTAGCTGCACTGAAGTAAAAAATAATCTCTTTCCCAAAACATTTGAAGAGAAACAAAGTGGCTTATAACAATCCTTGCCAATGTTTTATTGCAAACACTAATGCAGCAGGATTATTGACCTCTTTTGACCTTTTGACCTTGGTTAACTACATCTTTAAAAAATACCATTTGCTCCATGCATTTTTCTCCATTAATGGCAGTAATTTTTAACCTTGTGGTATTTGTTCAGCATAGTTCAATCACGAGTAGGGAGAAAATAAATGTTGTAAGCATAGCTGGTGCCATTATGAATTCCGGGCTTCATCATTGAAAAAGATGTTTACAGATAGTATATTTTTTTAACTTTATATTATTTAAAAAATTATAATTCTTATCAGTTTGAGAAGAGAACAAAAGATTGATTTTTCTATTTTCAAATCTTCATGATTTTCCCACAAATTGTAATCAGAAATATCACTAAAGTATATGAGCAATTAGGCTATATTTTTTGTTAATCACTTAAGTAAAAACAGTACATATGTCATTATGCATTGTTGGCCTTCAGAAACACAATCTCTTCTTTCACTTAATGTCTCGGCTTCTTGTTTAGGTGTTTGCTTTAGTGACAGAAAGCACAAATTTGGTGACAGGATGAAAGGCTGAAAGCACCTAATTAATTATGATCATTAAAAAGTTTCATATTTTCTTTGCACATGGTGCGTATACTATATTTTAACTGAAACAGAATCAGCACTTCCATGTACTTTTAAACACCAGAATTATTTTAGGCAGCAAATTCCCATTTCAAAGTTTTTCCTTTTTTCTTCTAGGACCATGTCACAAGGATATATTTCTGCCTGTCCAGTACTTTACACAAACACTGACTTTATCAACATTCAGTCACGTGGGGGCTTCCCCTTTTTCAAAGACAGAGAAACAGTACTCTATTGCTCCTCACAGAAATTCTTTTTTATAGTACCACAGTATAATATTCCAATCATCTTGGCCTTAATTTTTGCATGTAAATATGTTGCCTTTGCAGCCTCAGAGCTAGAGCACCCTGAAACCCAGAAGTGATGGAATACGGGCAGTGCTGTGGGAACATCTCCCTCCCAGTCCCATTGATTCACTGAGCTGTCAGGGGTACTAAGTCTTCCAGCTATGAGATTAGTTACAGAAGATATTAAGGATGTAGTCCACCAGTGGTTTGTTCTAAGAGCAATACCAACACAAGACTCAGCTGCATTTGTGATGTCAGAAACCACAGATTTTCTGCTTTCATTACAGTACTGATAACATCAGAGCTACCAGGGCCTGTGAAGAGTAATATAGTTAATAGTTACAGATTTTTTATTTGTAGCAAATGATGTGCACAGCCCTAATAAAATTTACTGGTTTTTACAAATGGGAAATAAAAATCCATTACACACCTCAGTGTGAAACAGACAAAGTCTCAGGCAATTTGAGATTTTATGTCAATCTAATGGCACTTGTGAGCTAATCAGCTATTTAACGAGGGGAAAGAGTTGAAGAAAGGATAACACACCCTCCTTTGCAGGTTTTTCAGTCAAAAAAGGTAAAAAAAAAGTCTTTCAGATGTAAGACAAGATAGAAGATACTGTATACTCTGGTACTGTAACAACTGATAGACCAAAACCTTCTTAAAACCAAATATTTATCTACCTGATAAGACTGAGTTTTGGAAAAGTATTCAACTCTTCTCTATATTAAAGTGTTTGCTGTATCATGAATTAATATTAATTAAATCACTCAGTATCTCCTTAATCTTGGTTGCCTTTTCAAAAAGGAAAAAAAATAAGAGGTATTGTTTTCCATTAACTATAATGTAATTTGATTTGGCTGATGTTAATGAATTGTACTGCGATGTGATCAATCCATTTCTTCAGAAGTATTCCAAACCACTACATATCTATTCCTTGGATTAATAAATAATTATGTAGGAAAAAGGAGAGCAAAAAGGTAGGCATTTGAGAAACTGAACTAAAGAAAGCAGTTTCTTTTAAAATTAACTTGATTTTTCTGTACCAGACCAAAAAAACTTAACTCCCAGTTACCAAGTGTGCACATTGAATGCTGTTTAGCTTTTTTACTGAAAAACCAACAAGCAAGACATGCAACCTTAGTAATTACAAAGTACAGTGCAGCAATTTCTTGTGCTGATTAATGCTGATGTATTGGTATGTTGCTCTTTGAATCCAGAGGTCATGCCTTGCAGTGAAATTCAGGTGGATTTCTTAACTATTTTTTCTGAAATACTGCAGTGCAGAAATACTGAGGTTTTATTAAAAAATCTTAAGCTCCTTCAATGCCATTCAAAGCATTAAATCCAAACCTCTATATAGAGCCCTATTTTACCAGTTTGAGAAGTGGAACTAGTCACCTTCATTAGCCTCTCAGCTAAGTATGCAAAACCTGAGTGTTAGCCAGTCCTCCCAGCATAGAGTACTCTTATGAATAACCTGGGAAACATTCAGAGAGAAAATGTGCCTTGCTCTCAAATGACTCCAAAAATCTTCTCTTACATAATAAAACCCCTGGATTCCACCTCAGGCTGATGCAATTTAGAGGCTGCTTCAAGGATTCAGGGAAGAACAATAATTGATTACTGCTTTCTTCTTTTGTTTTATTTTCCTTCTGTCCCTCCCTTGGGTTATGCAAAGCAACAATTTATAACAGAATCTGGATTAAACTGCTCTGGAAAATATCCAGTTCACAATGTGTAATAGGTGTGAAATACCATCATATCATTAAAGGCCAGAAATAGCTGTTATATATTTCTTTTGAAATAGCAGAAGCGAGCTACATAAATGTTTCCTTATATGATTAAAACATTAATCTATTATGTAATGAATGTCAGTGCTCACACTCCATTAGTAAATGTCCTTACAGTAATCTGTAAAAGTGGTTATAAGGTATAGTAATATCATTTAAGTATGCTTAACTAGTTATGTTATAGAAATATCCTGAAATGCTACTACACTCAATACTATATTTGTAATTCTATAATGATTTTTTGTAGTTAAAATACTGGTTTTTATTTGATCAGTATCATGAACAGAAGTCATGATACTGCTCAAAGATACATCTGCAGTTCTGCAAACACCTGTGTGATTTTTGCAACCACCTGAATACCACTTTTATGACAGCAAAACTGACTCCCAGTCTCACTAGTCTGACTTAATCAACGAGCACACCTTTAGCATTTAGCACTCACCTTTTGCTTAGATTTTGCTGAATAAACAAATTGACAACAACTTTAACTATAAGGGGTTGTTTCTCACTTCTACAGTTAATTTGCCTACTGAAGGCAAGTTTCTTATTAGTTGTGAGGAACACAGATTTAATATTCAGTCATGTGTATTTTTAAGCAAATTCAGTCAGTCTCTAGTCCACCAAAATCCTACAGAATGCATGCTTAGAAAGTTTTAAGGGGAGTAGTGTCATGTACCTGGAAGCTTACTTTAGGCAGGAGTAGTTCAAAGCATTTACATCAAAGCCCTAATTTTTTTACCATTAAAGATTGTGGAGGTGAGTTCGGCAGACAAAACATCTTCAATTCAAAGCCAAAGGCAAATGTTTTTATCTCTAGACTTGTTCTGTTCATGTTTTGATTAATTCCAAAAAATGTATTGCTCTAGGCTTACTTTATACTATAGATAATAGAATCACTTCAGCAGAAGTAAGAATTCTTTAAATCATCCACAGAAATGTCTTAGATAAGACATTGAAAAATTTTGTGGTCCCTATTTTTCTATTAAAAAGCCCTTCTGATTTCTCTTTCTCTTTTACAAGGAGAGCCATGCCCTCACTGGTAGAAGATAGTTTACCATTATGCTCAGTGATGCTGATGATACTGATTCTCAAAGTTCTTCTGAGATGGGTGAATGAGTTATGGAAATGGAAGAATAAAACTGAGCAGGGATTAAGTGATTAAAAAAAGAAAGCTATTTTAGCATTTCCATGGCTCTATACTATAGTGATTTTGTGGATAATTATAAAACTTCTATTTTTGAACCTAATACACCTGTAGTGACCCATATTACCCCCATTAACAGTAGTGGACTGTCAGTATCTCTGTTGGCTCCTCACCTGTGTGTGAGAAAGGACACCAAAAAGAAGGGCATATTTGTTGATGGGATTTGTTATCTGTGGGACTTGCAGTGACAAATATAAAGGAATTATGAAAATAAGATAGAAGAGCAGTGAAAAATAAGCTATATATAAACAGCTATTAGAACATTTGGGGTAACAATCTTCATTTCTTCAGGAAAAAAAGAAAATCACAGATTTAGACAGCCTTATTTTCATATATTTCTTACGCACCCTTTGTAGTCACAGCCAGAACACATCCTAACCATACCAAACTACAGTTCTGGCAGGGAGGTGACTGTTAAAGACCAAGAAGTAAGGAAAAAGGGAATACTCTCCTGGGTTACCTTGAGCATAGAAACCTTTGTGTTTGGGGTCCCAGATGATGTGGGTGTCTGCTATGGAGAATCAGGCAGCACAAAACCAACTTTTCAGAAAGAATCCTCTTCCAAATCCCCAGCAGAGTTGGGAAATCTCCTTATCCAACATGTAAAGAGAGTTGCTGTGCAATATTTGTAGGGGTAGCAGTCCCTCCAGCTGGAAAGGGATCAACATGCAGTCACTTCAAAATGCCTAGAATACTGATGTGGTAATTACTATTAATGCTAACACTACAATTTGTAAGTGAAGTCTGAGGTACCTGGAGTCACCTGTTGTTGCAGAAGTTTTCTTGACTGGGTTTTCCCAAAGCTTGGTGTGTGCGTGTGTATCGAATCAATGAGTTTAACCAATTATTTATATCCCTACAAAAGGTAGACACTTGGACAGATTCTTTCCCTCCAACTTGAACAGAAAGATCACAGAGGAGCCATGTTTTTGGTCTTTCCATAAGCATTAAATTATCACTGGGGTTTCTCAAATTCCAAGGCCCTGTTTGCCCTTAGTAAAGACTGCTTTATGTCACAGATACAAGAATTCTCAAAGGATGAAAGCTCTGCCTGTGCTTAGGGCAAAAAGGAAAAGCTTGTTCATTTGTGGTGACATAAAAGCTTAGGCCAGAGTTTTTAAACACACAGGACAATAGTCTCAATAGTATTGTTAACCGCAGAAAGTTACAACAGGAAAGAAGAAGCAGCTCAGTGGGACAATGTAAACACATGCTGGAGAAGTAAGGGATGCTTTTAAGAAATGAAGGAAATTAATGTTTTGGGTTAATGATGATTTTCTAGAAATTCTTGGGAGGTCTAACTGTATTCTGAGAGATCTTTGGTTTCTCATGATTGCAAAGCTTCTGAATTTCCCCTCACACACACACATGCACACACACAGAAAGCCAGTGCTATGCACTATATAATTGTGCGAAGAAGTGGAGCTCTCTGTATGAACAGCTCACAATTTTCTCTGCATTCCAGAGAAGCCAGTGTTGGAACGCCACTGAGGTCCTGGCATCTGTATTTTTAGTAGGTGGTTGGATGGAAAAAAAGCCTTTTGGGAGGTTCTACCCAAAAGACAGCTGTAGCGACACAGGGATTATCACTGTCAGAGTTGTGCATTTGCCTCACCCCACCCATGCATGTGTGTTTACTAATGGAGTGATTATTTTTTAAAAGGTTTACTCATTGCTTGGTTTGTTTAATAATCAAGCATCTGAAAAACAGAGTTTTTATATGATACAGTTTAGATTATCTGCCTTTATGCTTGTGTTTCTTTTAGTGATCTCCCTTCTCAATATCCTATTAATCCACTGATGTTTGAAACCGTTGCCTCCTCTGCCCTGCTTTTGAAGCTGTTCTCCTCCCATCTTTCACCATCCTTTGTTTGTTACAAATAAAATGTGATCATAGTTACACACCTGCTGTTCTCATTTCATGATAACATCAGAATACTACTTTCCCAGCAATGTGAAACCAACACGAAGCCAACAGCAGTCAGAGATTATTGTTGGATTTTTCTTCTTTTTTTGCACATCTTTTTGAATATTTGACATTAAGTGAAAAGCAGACTTTTACTTTTACATTACTGCTGTTTTGAACAAGCAAAGTTTCCATTTCTTTGACGATAACAAAAAATCTATTCTTTGGGCGTATCTTTGCTATTTTGCTGTATAATGACAATATTGACTCTTCTCATGCTGTTAGATCATCTGCCTTGAGGCCAGGGCAACGAAGATACTTAATTTGCCTCTTGCCTAACCTTGACATTTATTTTAAAATATGTGATGTGTTATGGGAGAAGCACATATATCATAATCACCCCCCCTTCATTTCAGATTATCTAAAATGCATATCCCTGCTCATGCTACCTTTACCCCTCTTTTCAGTAAGTTATTTCAGAGTTGCGTCCTCTATTTAATTCTTAACTACTGGAAGTTGATACTTTTCTTGCTTTTAGTTTTGTTTGCTCAGCTCTACCCTAATTCCTTGAATATACCCCATAACCATCCCCTTCACCTTGTTTGCACTGTCAACAGAGCCAGCTCTATTTATTTCCCTTTCTTCAACCCATTTTTCCGATTGTTGCCATGTGTTTGCTGTTGCCATCTGCTTGCTGCACAATTACATCTCACTTAGAAACCTGTTTGTGTTCACATGAGTTGCAGATGGAGAGTTCTTTTTGTTGGTTTGTTCACAAGTTCATTTACTCTCAAAGAAAAAGGAAAAATTACCTCAAGTGATTACTTCCTCTTAGTCTCCATTTTGCAAGGTGGGAAAGGTAAATTTGTCCTGTGTAGAAATATAGAATCAAGTATGTTGTTGGTGCCAAACAATTTTGCATATGTATGTATTAACTTACACAGAGATATGTATTTAGGTGTAACAACCATAGAAGATTTTCTTGGTTCCTTACTTTGCTCTAAATTAGGCTTTCATGTTACCAGCTGCAGCATCTGAGTCAGAAGTTAATCCAGCTTTGGGATAACTGTATAATGTTAAGATTACAGGGAATGCTGTTACCATTTGCATGCCCCTCACATCAATTAAATAAATGAAGCCAATGAAACTACAAGCTAAGTAAAACGTTATCATCACAGCGGATTTTAGTCATAATTATGTACATAGAAATCTGAAATACCACTGCTTAGACTCTGATTTCATCTAATTGCCTTTGAATTTGTAATGGTATAACTCAAGTTGGAAATTAATTAATTCTCCTTGCAAAGAGAATTATATAGAATCTTGGCAAACATGAGTGTTGTTTATAATCATTTTATGGATTAATGAAATTAATTCTATTGTGTATTTGGCAGATATATTAGAATAATAGATGGCTTACGATATATGATAACTTCAATACCACATACTAGAATTATTAGATTACAAAATATTTTAGAATATGCAAAGTCTTCAATACTGGGAATATTTTCTATTATTGGCATTGTAATGCTAAATATGCACAGCTTTTATTTGAAAAATTCAAACTCTGTGTGATCACACTTTTACAATATGTATATTATAAATAAATATACATATCTTCAAGTCCAATATTGTATGTTTTCCACAATTTCACCTTTCCTGAAAAGTTCAATCTTTTTTTTTTTAGATGAAAATTCTGGTGTAACGTACTTCAGTCCTACCCAGGGAACAATTTGTGCCAAGAATCTGTAATGTGGAAATAATTCAGACCTCTAAAAAGATAGACAAGAAGTCTTTTGCATCATGTGTACATTGACTATAAAGAAAAATTGGGAAATTCTGAATTATTATTTTTGTTCTAACCCTCTCTCAGCAAATTTCATTTTGTTTTTCCCTGTGACCAAAGTTGTCTGTTTGCTCTAATGAAGCTGAGCCATCCTGGGACACAGAGAGAACTGAAATGAAAGAACATGAGGTAGTCAAAGGTTCTTGTTTAATAAACCTCTAGTAAACTCCTTCGTGTTCCTTCTCATTATGTTGATTTCAGTCTTAGGAAAGATTTAAAAAATATATTCAGAGAAACTGCCTGCTGTGGAAAAGTTTGGTTTGTGAGGAATGTGGTGGTATGCCAACTCTTTCAGCATGGAAAGAGAAGAACTAAGAATACTTACCAATTAAGGTAATGTAATTCAGCAAGCCAGAGCCAACTGCAAAATAGTCCTGCTAAGACTGAAATAATGTAACAGCAGCATAGCAGTGCAATCCTAGCAAGGATTTGTGAGAATCAGTTCCTATAAAACAACTTTACAATGAAATTACTTTGTGGCTGAAGACCTTCACCAAGGAAAGTAATACCTGGGAGGAAAAGAACTGCCTCACTCTTTATGGTGTGACTAGACAGTATAAACCAGTAGAGACTAAATAAACCATTATTAAAGTCACTATTGAGCAAGAGGATAATGGAGTCTTGCAAAAACACACTTTAATTGGTAGCACCTTGGAGTCAAAGTAGCTATGTTGATTTACAGTAGCTGAGAAGGTAGTCTTTTATCTTCAAAGAAGTCCAGTTCAAGGAGTTTTGAATTATATAGGACTGAAGTAATATTATTTCCCACAAGACAGTTTCTTAGTATAGGGATGCTGCTACAGGCTGAATTTATTGATTGCATCTTTGATGCTACTGGCCAAAAGGAAATGGCACTGTATTTTCTCAGATTGAAAGCTCAGTTTTAAGGATTTCAACATCAGTGCTCTTGCCTTGTGGAATGAAAGATGAACTTGTTAATTTGCTCTTGACCTTGAGGGATAACTGTCATAAAAAACCATTGTTCCCCATATGTAGATTAATATTTCTCTTGCCTTTCTGATTTCTAATGGGAATACAAACTCTTTTCTGATCAGGTCATGGCAGGAAGGATGTTTCCTTTTCTATATTTAGCATTCAGTTTAGCTACAGTTTTAGATGTTTAACCCAGGTACGATTGCATTTCTCTTTGGCTGGACAGAAACAACACAGTCTGTGAGAAACTCTTGATATAAAATACAGTTCCATCTTAACAACATTACTGTATGTGACAGTGAATATTATGAGCATTATTAAAGGAAAGAATATGTCTACACATACTCTGAGATGCTGTACTAGCTGTGAGGAGATTAATAAAACCTTTGGCATCCCAAACATTGGACTTCCACATCAAGCAGCAGAACTGAAAGCGTTAAAAATATCTATGACATTATGAAGAAGTTAAATCAGGACTCAGAGCAAAATTTTGCAGACTAGCCACACGTCTATTAAATTTCTGAATAAACAATGCTGCTCTTGTTTTTACTTTCTTGTTTCAAACACAACTCTACTACACAAGAAGCCAATCAATCCAAGATCCTCAAACATGCCATGTTCTCTCTATTGATTTTCTAGCTGTTGCCCGTTCAGAGAAAACAGCTGAGGATTGTACATTTGCTTCATACACGTATGATTTTGTGAGAACATCCACTTCTTTCTCCTCCTAAAGGTATGCACCGGGGCAGGATACCAGCTGTACTGTATCCATAATAGTAGAATTGGTGAAGAAAGTTGGAAGGGGAATCAGCAAGCAGAAGAGAGAAAAGATAACCAGAAGGGAATCATTTATCTTTTAATTTAGATTGCTTGACCGAGCAGCAGACTTTACTTACCTTATTAACCCACTTAAATTTGGATTTTTTTTTTTAATATCCAATAAAGTAAAAAATTCTAGAGCACAAAGTGAATATTTTTATTTTGAAATTCCCTATTTTTACTTATTTCCTAGCAAAGAAACTCTTAGGAGCTTGAGAATATATTTATTGATGCAATATAGGATTTTAGGTAAAAGTAAATCTCTAGTCAGACAAATTTATTAACCAAATGATAAGCAAGACATTGCTGTTATCTGTATTTCAGTAGGGCAAAAATCAGGAAACATCAAAATTCAGTGATTTATTTGCCAAAGTTTATACAGCAACTTTGATGCTTTGAATGAAGCCCAAATTCCTCTGTCTCTAGCCTCTAGAAAAAGGTTGGATTGCCTGCTGACAGGGCAGGTGTCCAGCAGCATTTCTGTTTAATCCTCTGCAGCAGGACTGTGCTGGACTCCAGTCCTTCGACTGCATCCATTTCTGTCAGTGCACCCTAAAAGACACGGCAGTGTACAGCCAGGTGGTCACTGCATTTTCCATACAATATACAGCATTAAGGCAACTGTCATATACAGACCTGGCAGATATAAATTGCACAAAAGTGATGAAGCATGGAGAATTATTCAGTAATAGTGGCAACTTCTAGTCAATACTGACCTTTAGTCAAGTGGCAACATTTCCAGGTGATGAATAATTGCAAACATACAGTGCATATACACCTTTCCAAATCTTTGACTTTCTACATGACTTTTTGTTTAACCAGTACTTTTTCTTCTTCCACTGTATTTGTCTATTAAAAGATACAAAATGAAAGCAGTCTTTTTTCCAAAGCTTTACTTAATTTACAAGAAATTTTAAAACATTTTTTACCTAAAGCAGATAATAATGTATGACCTCCTGCAACGTCAGCTTTACATTCTGAGGTGATAAACAGTTTTTAAAATACATCTGGTATCTTTCATCTCTCAGTCAGAACTTTGCTTCTAAACAAGTGAAAATATACCACAACCAGCTTAGATAACATTCCTGTAAAAGTATGGTAAACCTCAGAGTTGACTAAGGCTAGGATTTATTAATTTATTAATAGGATTACTCATGGACATAAGAAATATGCCTAAATGTTTATATATGTAAACATTATCTTTGGATCTAATGAAAAACACCAAAGAGGTCTCCAAGTCTTGCACTCTTGCACTTGTGTTACAGCAGTGTGATAATGATGCAGACAAAACTCAATTCAAAAAAGCTACCTTACACATGACAGGTTCTTCTTGAGATCTCCATTTCACACTTGGAAGCAGTTTTATGTAAGTCCTCTATATTCACTGAAGTCAAAGGAACTGCTCTTAAAAGTAATGTGATCCTATCACCCCTTTTTATTTTAACAGCAGTCCTCTTAAAAACAAGAGCCTTTACAAAAGCAATCAGAAGCAATCTTGCATTAGTAACAGTGTTGTTAGAATTATATACACTGTTTCACCTATTTTCTGAGAAGTATAGTAGTGTATCCAGAGCCAGGAATTCAAGTTCTAAATAGAAAAAAATATATAGGCAACTCATTTTGGAAGTCAGTAATTTTTGATTTAGCAGTAAGAGCTTCTTTGTTTCAAATGGTAATAAATATTGGAAAATTCAAGAGAATAATTGATTTTAATCCTTAAAGAAGGGCTAATTCTGCAGTTACCCTCATCCAGTTTAGAAATATATGAGCTATATTTTTTCCCTCTGCATTTGATATTCATCTTAAAAATTTCAATTTTCAGAATTTGTTTTACATTGCATTCCAGTCCTGCGCATGTTAAATTCAATATAAAGTTATCTATCATCATTTTGCATTAAATAATTATTATCATTTCAAATTTAGAAAATTTTACTTTCCATCCTGCCATTTCCCCTTCAAGCCCTTTGGGAACCAATGAGAATAACTTTGCAGTTTCTTGAAGGATGCACTAAAACATTGCAGAAAAGATATACTAAGATTTATGAGAAGAAGAAATGGGAAAGTCCTTTCAGGCAGGATATTAAGCTGCTTTCACTTTTTTTCTATGTGAAGTAGACACAGGGATTTTCTTGAATACTGACCTGAGAAATGGTGCTCCACTGCCTGGGAATACCAGATGCAATAGGTAATGGTGACACCCAGGCTTCCACTGGGAACTGGAATGGTTCTAGGAATGATCTTCAAGAACACTGAGTTTGAACAGCGAGACAGATTCTTAAACTTTAAAACATGCAGCACAATGATTGAATGAAGAACAATGTGTCATGGATAGGACACAGAAAGTGCAAGTGTGACAATGACACAGTGTGTGCAACTGATAGCTTTGCTGCTTTACAGTGAAAACCAAAACTGAGTGTAAATGAAAGTCACTGCTATAAGGTTAAAGAAAAATTAGAGATGGTTAATGCAATAAAAGAGCATTTTCATCTTTTTGGAATGGCAACACATAGCAACCACTACATGAATATTAGGGAAACAGTAACAGACTGGCAAATGAAATGAGCTCGAAGTATCTGGTGGCACTTCTTGGGGACTTTCTCACTGTCCATTTGACTTGTGCTGCATCTACAGACATCCACCTCTCCTGAAAACAAGTCTTTCTCTTTCAGGAATGAAGTAGGAGCCTGCTCCTTATATATTTAATGCTGGCTGAGACTTTCTAACATTCCTTTTAACACTCACATTCCTGAAAACAAAATGAATAATGCTTAGGACTGAAGTTTATCTCAGTGCCTCTTAAGCCCTGGAAACCACATAGAATCTCTTCAGGCTAGGTTCCCTAGGGCTTTATTTTCTTCACTAACACAAAATACTTTCCAAATACTTAAATTTGAGTCCATTAGATATTCATCATCCTGCTTCTGCATTAGTCTTCTGCTTGCCTTTTCCGAGCAAACTATACCCTTCAATTACTAATGCTGTGATACATGTCAACCATCCAAGTTTTTAATCAACCAAATATCATTTACAGCAAAATGTTGCCCATGTAATAAAGCCTTTGCTTCCTACTTGTTAATCCCTACATTATCAAATATATTTGTTAACAAACCCATCATTCTCTTTTTTTGTCCCTTCTCTGACCTTATGGCTAATACTTCTTTTTTTGCCAATATTTAGACTTTTTTTAAGGGCAGAATAGTTCATACCAATCTGGTGGGTTTTGTGAACCTGTCTCAATAAATCAGTAAAATGGTGTGAGAGAGGTGCAGTTCTTCTTTGTGCCATAGGGTTTATGGAACATTATTCCACAGTCAAGGCAGCTGACATTCTGATGGCAGCACCATCTGTTCACGGACATATTTATCTCCATGTCACATCTGTCCCTAAGACTTGACCTTTGATCAGCAGAATTAACCAAAAAACCAGCTGAGCTCCTGACCCCTTCACCTCCCCATTCCAGATCCTTACGGTAGCTTTTAATCTGTGTAAACCCATTCCCAGTAGTGTTATTAACACCCACATGGAACATAAGCATGGAGGAGTGTCCAGAGGGTTGGAGGAGTCTTGGCAATATTTCAGTATCAGCAAGGATTTGGGTTCCTTAGACTGAACATGCCTCCCACAATGTCAAGTCATGTCAACAGATGGGTCCCATTGTCAGGCTCATCACCACTGCCATTGACAAATCTTATAATCTCATCACAAAAGTGGTGATACTTGGTGTTCCTCATTCAACCTAATCCTTTAAATTCTTAACTTCATGAGAATTTCACATTCTTCTCTTCCAACCTCTCTCCCTCAATTCCTATCACTCTTGTAAAATTATAACTTTTCTATTTACAGGGAAAAAAAGCTCAAAAACATAAATACTGTTTGTCAGGAAACCAGAAGGTAAATTAAACTGAAAAAAAATCCCAAACAAAATGAAACCACATTTTTTCTCTTTAGAAAAGTCTAGGGCTTTTTAAAGCATATATGAGTTTGGTAATTCCAGTGATTATTTTACCAATGACAATTAAAAGTACTGTAGAATAAAAGTGTGCAAACTCATCTATCCTTGGGGGTAAGAGGTTGAAGAGAAGATAAATGTCTTTATTATAATCTTTTGCTTTAGCAAAACCTCTGGTTGAATTCCTGAAATACTTCCTGAAACAGACTCTTGTAAAAAGTCCAAGTTTACAGTGAAATGAACCTGTACATGCGGAGTGCAGTGCCATAGACAGCGTCATCCTTCAGAAACATTTTAAGGGAAATCTAGTGTAATATCAAACCAATCTTTTTGTCACATACTGATTAGCTGCTGTGAAGATGTTTCTTTCCTTAATTCCAGCACAAAAAGTTGGTTGAGTTTAAGTATAAACAAGAAATTGAAAATTTTGAGACTGAGGTATACACGACAGCATACTTTGTAATTGGAATTTTAAAAAACATCTTGTAGCTACTAATTGTATTTTGTCTTAAATGAGTAATGGAGAAGCATCCCTGTCCAACTCAGACAAAATTCAATATATCCAATGAAAAAATAGGGGAACAGCAGTCAACAAAAAGAAAAAGCAAGCTCCCTAAAGAAACAAGGAACCCATAAAAATGCTTTTTAGAAGCGTGGACTTCCCATGGCAGAATTATGGCTCTTAGGGGCAAGGCAGAACACAGCAGAGAGGAGAGAGGCTCAGACAACAGAAGCTGTCAACATCCAGGATGTGCAAAGGAAACATCAGAAGGATTGTCTCAAAAAGAAATAATTAGAAAAATTACCAAATAAAGGGTAAGTGCTTCACAGAACCAAGGATCTGTTTCCAAAGTCAACAATGATAAGCAGGTTTGGTTTGTTGGGTTCAAATCTGGCAGTGCTACTATTAAATTTAAAATGGATTTAAGGGCAGAGGTGACTGTGATTTGTAAAGAGACTTTACAAGAGATGATCCCTGGAACCAGATGGAGTGGTTACGGAGAGTGCTCAGTAGCCCTGGGGACATACGAGTTGCCTTGTTTAGTGCCAAGTCTACCTCAGTGACACAGGGAAGGCACGTGCCTTCAACAAACTCAGCACTAATAGGATTCCAAACACTGAAACCCCTAACTAAATCACAGTCTTTGAGAAGGTGATTAAAAGCAATTGGAAGAAGCTTGGCCTAAATCTGGCAATAATGGCCTAAAATCATGATCAATTGCTTATGCATTTTTGCCGTTCTTTCTGCTCATCTGGCTAAAGAACATGGAAACACCAAAGCAGCAGTCATTACTGAACTGACAATGCAGTGGGCCTTTCAGAGCTGATGTTAGTCATCACTTAGCTAAGCCATATATACATTTCTGAACAGCATTGAAATGTGTTAACAGTAATACATTGTTAATAAATAACTGCAGTACTCCAAAATGTCCAGCCTCACTGAAATGCTGCAGCTAAAGGCTTCCAAACATTGCACAGGTGGTTTTGATTCCCATGACACCTTAGACACATATTTCACAGATTGATACTATAGAATTTGCAGAAATGTTCTCTCCAAGTTTCTGACTGATTTTGTCACTTCATTCTTTATATATTTCCATAATTTCCTGATGTCTAGGTACTATGTAAAAGAAAAATAAGGTTATTTCAATCACATTTTTTTTTCACTCTTTACCTCATTAAAATATTTCTTGTTCCCCTTTAAGTAATTTTTAGTATAGGTTTCTTCCCACAGTGACTTAAGAAATTATCTTTTCTCAAGCTATGGATCTGTTCATTTAAGGGAAAACTAAGTATTCCATGAGAGTATATACTTATTCCATAACTGTACTACGGGACAGTTTACTAGGATAATGATAGCAGCTTGACAGAGACCAGAAGCAGCTTTCTTTGTTGCTCTTTACAGAGTGCTGTCCCATGTCAGTGGCACAATTACTCTATTTGTGGGCAGCCTGACTATTCCTTGAGCAGCCCAGATACACAGCAAAGAGATGTGCAGGGAGACCAAAATTCATACCTGTCTTCATTTTATTTTAGTCCCAGTTAGTACCCCAGCCATGGTGATACTCTGCACTGAGGTCCCAGAGTGGCAGCTGTGCATCTGCAGGTGCCTGGGCTAATGGTAAATAGAGGTATTTCAATCAATCTTCCGCAAACCAAAGTTCAATGGCAGAAGGTCTGCATGGATTCCAACGTGATGGGATTTGTGCCAGTCTTCTTTGCATCGTGTGCACCCTCCCTCTCATCGAGTCTCCTCAGAAAGACAGTGTACTGGGGGTGTGAGGGGCTCCTCCCTGCCTCTGCTGTGGACACATTCTGGGGGCATCTCCCTGTGACCAGCATGGCCTCTACAACCTGTTTGCTCCTTTTGTCAAGGCTGAGCTCCTGCAGTCATTACACCTCTCCCAGCTTGGGTTAGTGGGCACCTCTGTGCTGAATCTTTCTTCCCTTCTCACCCAATAGCTCTGCAGCGGGACAAGTGGCCTTTCCACAGCATTTTCACTGAAGGCAGTCCTTTCTGCTCTCAGCCAGCCACCGCTGTCTCCCTGACATCCCCAAGCTTGGGGACACCCGTGGCACAAGCAGAGCCAGCTGGGTGCCCAGCACACTCTGCCACAGCCACAGCAACTTGACCCACTCACCTCAGCTGAGCTGTCCAGAGCCCTTGGTGGTCTCCTCAGAAGCTCATACCCTGCTAAGAGCAATGTGCTACCTGACCAAGGAGTACAAACAACTTTGGTAGCTGCAGCTCCTCAAAGCAACAACATGAGGAATATAAAAGAGGCAACACAAATGGGCCATTGCCATTATCAGTTTAATACTGAACAATTCATTGGTCAAATACCATGTGAATCCTAGTTCATTCAGTTTTGCTAGTTAAGCAACCAGTACAAATTCCCTAGAAATATGGCTGATCAAGTTCTCATTTCTCAAGACTTGAGAACTAATGTCTGACCAAATAAAAATACATTGAGAAGCTGCAGGTTTCATTTTCTGTTAGCTTTGCACTTCCAGGGGCAGTGTACAAAGGGTTTAATCACAACCTACTGAGAATAAAAGAACATATAAGCTTTTGCTTCAAAAGAATATTTTTCAATTTCTTTGTAATTTGACAGTCCCATAACACAACTGAAGTTGTTCATGCCATGTGGTTTTTTCCCCATACAATTTCCTTGATATTTAAATGTAACTTTTTGCCTTACTGTTGTTTCACTGTCTTATTAATTAAAGAGAGGATGCAGAATCCCCATTCTTCATTATCTCTAAAACATGAAAGGACAAGGCTCTGAGCAACCCATCATCTGTGACAGAGATGTTCTAGAGATTTTGAGGATAGCTGAGAGAACTCTAGTCTCCTAGATAAAGTCTGGAGCTAATGAAAACACTGATTGTTTGACTCATAGCTTCCCAACAACTATGTATAAAATTTTGAAATAAAATTGTTACTGGTTCCACATGTTTTACAAAGTTACTGACAAATGTTACAAAATCACCTACAAAATAAATATGGGCTCACCTTAGGATTTTATCAAAGTTTTACAGATTAATTTGGATCAGTTTTACTCAGTGTGATATATTTAGTAAACCTGAACATAAATTATTGTCATAATAGCATTTATCAATGCAAATATGAGTGATATCTAGCAATTTAATATTTAATTTTGTGTTCTCACCACAATTTCTTGTGGCCAGCATGGCCAGGTTTTCTATTCTCCAAAACTATATTGTGTACATAATAATTAAAATGAGATACAGCTGCAAATGTTCTTTATATCAAAAAACAATTATTACTTTTCTGACTAGGAACATTTTACTGAAATCTGCTTTAAATACATTAATATATATTATCTTAATGGATTTCTTTTCTATTGGAAAGGTATCATTAACCTAAATCTTCACAGCAATAAGCAGTGAAGAGAAACATACTTTCAGCATGTCGTGTACGACTAAGAAGAGTAACTGAGACAAGTCTTTCACAACAAAAGTAATGCAGAAATCCACTATAAAGCAAAACTAAAACCTCCTTCAAGTTCAGGTTAAAAGACAGGAGAAATTAACACAATCTTCAGATAAATGAAAAAATACAGGGTTCATTCACTAGTGTAAATCTACTGTAAACCTCTGGTGACTCAGCCATTCATGAAGAATTTTCATCAATTAAATGCTATCCTTCACAAGAGGTATTTCCCTCAAAGCACAAAAAAACCGTGTATGGATCTTCTTTGTCTACAGTATGATTGAATAAACTGCAAGCAAAAATAACAGTTGTCCCTAACTGCTCTGAGAGAACAATTAACACTCACCAGATTATTTTTTCTGGTAAATTCCTGTTTTACATTTACAGTCTAACAGATCTTGGTCTGATGGCAGGTTCACTGAAAGTCTGAAATATTTATATTTCAAGCAAGTATTGCAGCACGTCTCAGAGAAGAATTTTTAAATGCCAATTTGAATGTTTGCAGATAACTACAAATACTGGAATTAATACTAAAAATTGGATGTTGGCAAAGAAATGAATACATCAGATGAGCAGATTCTTTTTGTGCCACCTATGCTCTTCTGTCCCCAGTGCCTCCTCTACCTTTCACTTACATAAAACGACAGCATGAAAATTCCAGCTTATCACTCTGCATCTACTAACAACTGTGCAGTCTGAACCATTTACATCAAGCAACATTTTCTAAATAAAATAAAAATATATGATAAAAATGTTGACTAATCATTACTAATCAGCAACCCCGGCGTTACTTTTAAACATGAAAATTTTGAACCTATTGCACACAAAATAACACTGAACAGCTTGTGCAAAAGACAAGCAAGCTCTATGTGCTGTACAAATATATTTGCACACAAATATAAAGGAATATTTGTGTGCATCATATTTGCCTAACTCTCCTGAAAAATGACAGTCCACTGTTTCCAAAGTTGATCTTCCATTGAGAAGAAAGAGACCTGCTGAATGCAGCTTATTACTAACTAACATGAATAAATCACCAGCACAGGTAAGGAACTGGGTACAGACAGCATTCATAAATTGTTTAGTTTCTGTGCCACACTGCACTCACAGTAAATGCTCATAGCAAGGCATGTATTAAATATTCATCTGTGCTCCTGCCAGCACCTTGAGCAGACGCAAGAAGGATATTAAGCACAATGCAAAGGGGACACAGCAATTTGCTCCCTGCACATTGTCTCACATTCTCACTGTTCTCCCTGGTGCTTGCTTTGCCCTCCCAGGTGCTGCACTGCCACCGAGGGGCTGACAGCCACTCTTTTGGCCCAAGGCCTTCCTCAAGGAGGCTGGCATAGAGTCAGACAATGACAATACAACACCTGGAATCAGAAAACAGAAATATAGAGGGTGGGTTCATTTGGTTGGTTGGTTTTGTACTGGAACAAGCTTTCATTGTAATAAATATTTATGAAATGGAATCTTTTGAGTGTATTCTGGTTTTAGGTGCACAAAAGCTAGGCTGTACAGAAGCACAAGCTGCAAAACCCAACCCCAAAATGATGAATACTGTTCAATATATAGCAAATTTGCTTTATTTCATATGCTTTATTTAATCCAGCCACTGTGTGCCTTAATCCAATGTTGAATAAAACATTTCTTTGAAGATATGGAAAGAAAAAAATGAATGGCTATTCTGAATTACAGTGTATAGAACACTTCAACCATTTATTTTGACAACTCACCCATTTACCTATGCAGGTGATATAATTCTTATCTGGATTTACTGAACCACAACGGCAAATATTATAGAAACAGTCCAACTTGCAGAGAAATTTAACAACAGGAGTGTTTCTAAGTATTATTCATTTATGTAAAAAGAAAACCAAAACCAGAAACATAAGCAGTTATTCTAATGAGATAGAAATACCACGAAATGTTGGTGGTTTTGATCAAGTTAACAAAAAATAAATGTTTATTAGGTAAGTCAAGAGTCATCCAAAGGTGCATCTCCAAAATAAGGATATCGCACCTGAGAATAATAGTGCATCTACGACTATTTGAAACAGTTAAATATTTGTACTAAGACAGATATTTATATTTGTTAAAAATACAGAATTTAAACAATGAAATACTGCACTTTAAACCAGAAAATACTCCAAATCTGGTGCATACATAGATTCACCATGAGTTTCAGTCATGAAAATCTTGGCTTGCAGGATCAGGCCACTGGCAAGGATCCAACAACTTAATTAATTTCAGTTAGCATAACAAAAGGATGAACAAATCTTCACTGTGAACCATCCAGTTAGAAAAGAGAAAGGGCAAGGTCTTATGCCTGACTTTTTACTTCCAGTATTGGTTTACAATGTAAATGATTCAAATGATATTTAAATTTATTTTCAGATTATTTTGATGACTATCTAAAGAAAACAAAATGCTGTAGTAAAGAGAGGTTAAAATGGTATGACTTCATACACAATGAAATTTAGATGAAGGAAAAGTACTTGGGGTGACACTTTTTTCTTAGATGGCTCTACCTCTTCAACTCAAGAAAAACAAAATTCTAAATTCTGTATGGAGGAGATAATGTAGCAATATTTTGATGTAGGATAGTTTATTACATAAACAGTATGTACAAATTCTAAACATGAAAATAGTGAGTAAAAGAAATCAGACTCTATTTACATTTACATTTTTTTACAAATTGTTTTTACAAGAAGTGTATTTTTTTCCTCTAATAACAGGACAAACACATAAGACCAATCCTTTTGTATTACATACATAAATAAATATTGACTTTAAATGACTGTTATAGGAACATAATTTCTACAGCCAATTTGGGTAACAGAGAAGCACTTCTGTTACCTCTACTACAATATAATTAAGCAAAAAGGAAAAATTTTACATATAGAGCTCTGTTAATTACTTTGTAAATTGTACCTTACTAATATATCAGTAGAGGTAATACAGTCATTACATTTCATGCCCACAACTGAACAATGAGTTTTGGCATGCAAACCCATATATAATCATCAACATCTGCAGGTATCCATTTACATTTTTTTAAATAAAGGGTTTTCTTAATCATTGAAAACTACATGCAACAGCTTATTAGTATCATATTCCTGGTTAAAATGCACAAGTTTGCATAACATTATTTTAGTAATTGATGTTCACAGGTACTGATCAAAAGGGTAGGAACATACTTGGCACATAGTATAAGAAAATGAATTAATAAATAAGTCAATATCACTATGACATTTACATATACACAAACAAAAATAAAATTTTTTATGGTGTTGTACACAGAATTTAGAACTGTCTGGTTCCCTCACTTTGTTTTACAAGGCCCTGATTTAAGACAGTATTCAAACAAACTTTGACATCCATGCTTGGTTTGAAGCACCACTAAAGCTCATTCTTAACTGCACAGGTTTACTTCCATCCCACTGACTTCCTTTGTGCCAATCTTCCTGAATCAGGACCTGCTTATTGGAAACTCTCCCTGACTCCAGCTGGGAGCATGGAGATGAAAGCATTGTGAAATAAATTGACTCAGTATTAAGGTTTCTATATGGTTCTGCTAATACCAATGGTAAAATTCCCATTCACATTAGCAATGACTTTGTGTGTGACCAAGCCAAATAACAATGTCAGTGTCAGCATTGCTACACCATGTCCTCAGCTCTTTCTGAAGCCACTAAGTTGAGGATGTTCAGCATTTAAAATATTAGACTTCTTATTTATTGTCTGTGTGCTATATTCTTAACGAATATTCAAGTTGGTACACATGGATGATACAGCACAAGTTCTGTCTTATTTTCTTCTGCTCTATAAAAAAATCAAAAATGGTCAAAAAAAGATATAACAAGAACAAACCATTTTCTTCTTAAACAAAAATCACCAACGAACAAAAAAATCCACTCCACAAAGCAGTCAGCAAAAATAGCATAATCTTATAATTCTCCTTTTAGAAATAAAGATAAACAAAATGCATCCTGAATTCAACTGACAAATCCATCAGAATTGTACACAGTAAATAAAACATTAGTGTAAAGGTGCAGAGTATCTTAAAACATCCCAATATCTCTAATATCATCCCAATATTAACTCTGAATTACACAACATCATTAGAGAAAATAAATCTTTAACTAGTGAATTAAGTAGAAAATTGCAATTCTATTGCTGAATTAAATGTTTAATGTGGCTTAGTCTAGTAAATTAGGACAATACCCTGTATGATTCAGCAAACAAAGCTTTAGAATTAGGCACTAAAAACTTCAAATCTGTACTGCTTAATTTAAAAAAATAATCAGGAAATCCCTCACAGCTGGGAATTTAACATCCAAGCATGAGCTTTGTTGACTTCGTATTTTTCATTTTTGATTTGGAGGGTGACTTGAAAGGTGAGTTGATAAGATCATTTGTAGAAGGAAAAAAAATAATTGACATCTTAGTGGACTCTATATAATACACTTGATCAATATATTTCTACTTTATCAACTTTTGGTTTTGATCAATCTACTTCAGAAGGGAAAACCTCTCAATGTTCTTCAAAAGTACCTTGTTACTTGGAACAGACAAATGCTTCAGAGAGAATGGGATCAGCAAACAGTAACCATTTTGATTCATCTCCGAAGGATGAGGGCATGGCGACTCAGGGCTCCTAACTTCCTGCGTATCTCCAATGAATTGGCACCATTGTAACAAAGACCAACATCTACGTTCCATGCTTTACAGTGTCACTACGAATGAAATGTAATTTCATGAACATTAATCAAGTCACTGTAGATTTGATCCGGCACAACTAGAACAGACTGTGATTGAAAGGTTTGGACACAATTCTTCAGAGAAGCCTGAGGTAATTACTTTCCCTGATCCTGCTGATCCAGTAAACACCACAAAGATCACTTCTAGACTCATCTATGCCCTGTGCAATCCAAATATGAAAGCAGTGCTGCACACCAGTCCAATGCAAATTTTGTTTTCTTTGAAAAAACATACACATGAAACATTTCCATCCTGACAAAAATATCTCAGACTCTGGCCTTCTGAAAAGAAACCTTTATACTACAGATTTTTTGAAGAAGAGTTCATTTGCTAATTTCCTAATGTACTTTGGAAAATAGAGGAAGGAATTAAAAGCACCACAGCCTTTAATATATTTTAAGCTATTGTTAAAGACCCAAACCATGTAGCAATAGAAAATGTCTGGGAAAATTATTGGTCACTAAGTGAGTATCAAAAAAGACAACAAGAAAAATAGAAAAAGAATGGGAAAGAGCCCTTTAAAACTGAAGGTAAAAATGTAGAAAAATTGTAATGAGCAAGTGATCAGAAATTAATGCAGTTTCCTTCTACCCCTGTGTTATTAATGCTATAAACTTCAGTATAGACAAACCGAGTATTTCGTGAACATTCTACTATGATAAACGTAGCTCTGATCCTCGGTTTCAGATAGGTATTTCTTCATATTTGCTTTTTCACAAAACAGTCTGTCATCAAGACAAGGGAAATAACATTTACCACTAATGTCTGAGCTCCTCTTACTGAATATCTCAGAAAAATATGAAGCACAGGTGAGTCTAGTATCTGCTGGTAGAAAAAGTGGCCACTTTGTCAAGTTGGACTCAAGCTTTGAGGTACATTAGCCTAATGTGATGATTCAAGGAGAAATGGAAACGGTGCCAAAGAATTCAGGAGCACTTTGAACATCTTGAACATTAAGAGTTGATTATGGGTATTTGTATGGATGTTTATTGGCAGATACTTTCCACCCTCGCAATAATAAATCCAAGCAGTTTCTGTTTACTATTGAGACATGTGTCTCTGTGTGACAAATTATCCTAGACAGTTTATATTGCACTATGAAGGCAATACGAATTCCCTTATGGTTAAAAAGGGCACCCTTCTGTCTAAATTTGAAAAATGAATACAAATAAACTATAAGCCAATGTTTTCCAGATGCCAGAATATTGTCACATAATTCTTTCTGTAAGCAGAACAGCAAAATAGAGCCAATACATCCATCCTTCTGTTCTAAAGATCCACTGGGACAAGAAATATGTGCATCCAAATTCAAAGCCAAAAAGTAGCTCCACAGCTACTTGAATAATAAATGTGTCTCAGAATTCAGTTTCTAAAACTTTAATGTTAACTATTCAGATTTTTAACTAGAAAATTGGTGTTTCTATTCAAGATAATATTATACTTCGAAATATGATATATAAAAAAACTGTAAGCAAGATTTTAAAATATATTCTTCCAGGACCTATCAATTAATTGCATTCATTGCCAGCAATTTTAAACAACTCTATTAACTGCCATTTGTTTCTCTGCAATGGTATTTCTACCCTGTACATCCTTTAACTATTAACTATATTAATAGAAGATCTACATGATAGAACATTATCACTTTAGACCAGATGGGTAATACATATGTATCATCATCCTCCTCCATGGTGACACTGCAATGATTAAAAACTGGGTATTTTAGTGCTCCTGCTACTGGTATTTATTCTACTTATGTCCTTATTTCAGACATATGGAGATATTCTTTAATAGCAAAATACACTAGGGCTTAAATTGGTGACAGGCAGGGCTTTAAGTAAAATAGACAATTTAAATCCACTGATGAGAACATGGCCTCTCAAAAGTATGGATACATCACAGGACCTTGCAAATAGTAACATTGAATTCAATAAGAGAAAAAGCTGTATACATTGGACCATTTCAACCTACTTTAAACATAGAATATGAAAACATTATAATGAACACACTTCTAATTTTCTTACAGGTGTTGAGTTGGATGCGATCTTCAGTTTGTTGAATAGTACTGGTGCTGAAATGATACTTGCTGTATGATTCATCCCGGTCATGGTGCAAATATAATTCTTCATGGTTGAACTACAGAGAAGTAGATACAGATCATACAGGATGGTAACTTCCATTGGGAAACTGGGTTCACTGCGCCAACAGATGTGCCGTTACCCAGCCCTCATTTGGGAGCTCAGTTTTTTTCCCTCAGTTATTTGTATAACCTTCTGAAACAGTCTAGTATTTCTCTGGAGGTGGCTTATAGTGATGTGGATGATGTTGCTTCAGATGAGGTCCTAAACAGAAGAACAGGAAATTATGCACATATCAGATCCCAGGTATGTAATGCCAACATTTATCCATACTGAAAAGGCTTTGTGAGACCTTCAGCTTTCAATCCTACAGCTTGTAAGTGCCGTGCCTGTGCTGACAACTATGTGCATGTTCAGTCCAAGCAACTTTAGTGGGCCTATGAAAGGACAAAAAGATTCAAGCAGATAATTTTGAACTAATTAATTGCATTTTTTACTTGGCTTTGCAACACTGAGCTGTATTTTTCAGAAACACATGAAGTGCTGGAAACAGCCATTAAGAGGTTTGCATTGCTTTAGAAATATGATCAAGCTCTAGCCATGCTGGACTGAGTGAACACAGAAAAATCTAATCTTGAAAGCTATGTAATACTCCAGGCAGCACCTGGAGGACAGACCAACTTTGAATCCCAAGTGCTATAGGCATAAACCAAAAGCTGTGGCTGAAACAAACGGCAAATGTTGGACCACAGAAACTGAGTGAAACACTGGATTTGCTTCCATTGTTGCTGATGGACAGTTATGGGGGAAAAAAAGCCAGTATTTTCACACATCTTATGTTTATGGAATGCTACTGGAATCAGTAAAAATTCTAAGGCTTGAAAAAACTCTTTACATGTAGAGGATTGAAATTCTGTAACACGTCACCACCACACGTCAGAAAAGTGTAGTGCTTACTGTGGGGTGCAAACGGAGGAAGGTCAGGCGTGCGGAAGGATTTAATCGTAGCTGGCCCTTCCCCACCAGTCGTCAGCACCTGAACTTCCAAGCGGTACAGCATCGATGGTCTCAGGTTGGGCACGGTGAGTACATAGTGATCCTAAAAACAAATAAATCACTTCAATTCTCAGACCATCGAAAAATGAAACATAGTTGTTCTACCCACACACATCAGTGGTTTAAACAGGTTTTATCCCCATCAGCACCCACAAATTATTTTCATAGAATTCCATTAAAAGGATTTAACGTATGCATCACTCTGTTGAGAGAGTTTGTTCTGAATTTTCTGCTTGCCATTTCCTTCGAACAGACACATTTTTAACCATAATACTATGGTTTAATGTGTACAAGGTCCAAGTTGTTACAGAGTGTTATGGAAAGTGTGCTCATCACTTTAGGGCTGTATTCATCACTAAAAAATGAATAAAAATGTAACTTCCTAACCATTCTTTTTAACAAACATGTTCATTACATAAACTTGCTTTTATTTTGGATTTGCATGTGAATTCTACTAATTGGTAATTTAAGTAGTGGCTGGCCTGGGGCCACTTCCGCTGCTAGTGAAAAAAAAGGGTGACCACACTAATTTCAGATTTGTCCCAGTTACACCATAAGAATTTTTCTTCTGCTCTTAAGGTCATTTATGGCACGACAGACTCACTTTTCACTGCTCCATACCTTTTGTGGTCACTTAGACATATACAAAATAATTTCAAAGTAATTTTATAGAAACTTCCAGATGGGAATACATCCGGCTAAAGACTGACAGATATTAGGGAATTGGAAGTCATTCATCTAAATCAAAATCAAAACTGTAAATCAAAGCATCATCTGCATGAAGCTGTAACAAATAACTCATCTTATTCCAAGCTGAAAAGGCCCAGGAAGGAGACAGCTGGAGCAGTGATGCTGGACAGTGTGGGGACAGGGTATTCCTGCCACCAGCCAGGCTGGTCTGGCCAGGAATCTGCAGGACAAGTTATTCTGGTTGGCACTGTCGCCCCACATGGGGAAGCCAAAGCGAGCTGTGGGAATAACTTTGGTTATTCCTGTGGGATAATTTGCTGCTACTGCCAGAGCAGACAGTAAAGGGGAAAGAAGAGAGAGACAAAGTGGGCTGGCAAATTATCACATATTCTGAGACGGGACTGCCTTTAAAAGACATGGCTGAAGCTGTTCCATCTCATATAAAATACTGCATGGGTAGGGGAGAGAGAGGGGTGCATACACTGCACTCGTACACTCACTCTGCTCATTCAGGTGCTCCTCCAGCAGTCGGGCCTTGTGCATTTCAGCCCTGGTTGTGCAAATACTACATTTTTAGTGAATGGTCCTCAGCATAAAATACCCTACATTTTGGTGGTTTCTGAGAGACAGAAGATACTGTTTCAACTCAAATCAGAGGCTTCTGCAAGTTAACCAGGTGCCATAAATAGACAGATACATACAGTGATAGATAATTAAAGGAATCTCCAGGAATCTACAGTAGTGAACACACAGATAGAAAAAACTAAAGCATAACACAATGAAAAGGAGTGTTTTAAATAAAACTTTATATGTATTTCAGATCTAACTGGACCAAAAGCTTACAAAAAAGAATAGAAATTCTAAATAAAATATATGCTGCTCCTGAAAAAAGAAGATGGTAACCAGAGTGAAAAACAGTATCTCATGGTCTGTTGACACTGGCAGCAGAGTTTGAATGAAGGTCTCTTCACCTGCCTTTGTCAGAAGAGGAACTGAAATAGCAAAGGCCATCTTAGAGAAAATAAGGGGAAAAATTAAAATTGGTAATTTTCGCACAGTCAATAAACAGTGAAATCTAGTTCTCCTTAAAATTATTTGTCCATCGGTGATGCATATTGAGAGGGAGGAAGGTGATTTATTTTTTTTCAGAGCAATAAGTGACTGAAAGGAAGAGAAAATTCTCTTAAATTCCTCAACTTGGACACCAAATAATTGATAAAACTAGAGTATTGGTTAAGTTGAACAGCCTGATCATCAAAAGAAAATAAGAACTATCTCTTGCTACACAGATGATCTTTTTTTCCCTTCAGGCACTTCTCAGACAAAGGTTGCTAATTTGAAAATTGTGCACATTAAAATGTTTGATGTATCATCAAGAATAGTAGCTATGCTTTGTATCTCCATCAACGAGGAAAAAACTAAGCACTTCCTGCTCCAACTTACCTGCAGAGCCAGAGAGTTTGACATCTGCATCACGACAAAACATTACAAATGAGCCACAGACACACAAACTTAGGGAGCCACTGGCAAAAGGAAGTAACAAACAACTTACTGCTGGCAGTATCTGTGACTGCGAGATGATGCTGTTGGGTAAACTGTTCTGCCGGCTCTCTGTGGTCACTTCTGCCCAAGTGACCTGAAACCCTGTCATGGGCTGGTGAAGGTCTGCCTTAGATATCTTCCAGGAGAAATGACCAGTGATGTTACCTTCCTGAACAATGAAAGACGCAGACAGATTCTCGGGTTTGGCCAACACTTTGGGCAGAACTGGCACTACAAATTTGGAAAGCAAAAAAAGACAAGCTAAACTTTTAGAGATAATCTTCAACAATATTCATTTAATTTCACAAATCAAGGCAGAGCTCTGTTTCTGGTGTTACACAGGATCCAGTCAGCTTTCTACCACCACATTTTCAGTGTTAACCAAAGCCTGTCTTTGATATATTCCACTGACATTTTGGGCCAAACTCAAACTTCAGATAAAATGCTCTCAGCTACAGATACAGGAAGGAAGGCTATGGCATGCAAAGACCTAAGTGCCTCATTCACAGGAAGCCCTTCACAGGGAGGCATTGGAAAGGTGGGTCATGCCATCATAATCATGCTTACAGTTACCATCCATCATTATAATAAATACAATTGGGAAACTGTCCTTTCTTACAAAAAAATCCCCAACTATGCCATAACAAATGTTATTTATATATCCACATTGAATATTTCCACAAATGCTATTGTATATATTCACATACCCACTAAAATGACACTTAATTGACAAAACAGTAATAATATACCAGCCAAAATCGATACTGCCCTGTATTTCTGTTGATTTTCACATAAGCATTAGTCATACTTTGTTTTGTTTTGAATCTTTCATTTCCTGTTCGAGAACTGCTTTTAAAGACTCTCTTTTGGTGATCATAAATGTATTTGGAACTATTTGGTAGTTCTCCAGATCATGCCTTACCTCCTTCAGCAGGACAATTAATGTGCTTGTGTTTTTTTTCTTTAAATGCAGAGCAAGGTGGGGTAACAAAGAAAGTACTCTCAGCCTTAAAACGACCTTTAGATTTTGCAGGCAGAACAGTTACTTTGTATTTGCATGAAAATGACAGGTCCTTCAGAATAATGTAGTTTTCCTACAATAAGAAAAACAAAAAGATCACATGCTGCAAATAGAGCCCAAGGAAAAAAAGAAAAAAAAATACTAACAAATTGAAAAATAACTTTAGCAAAAGATGAAAAGTTTTCTCCAAAAAAAAATTTTCCTGGATGCTTAAGACATGCCAACATGGTTTTAACTTGGAGAAGAAAGCAAGTGTTGTCAATGTTATGATTATTTTCAGTAGTAAAATATCTTAGCATGGTATTTGAATATGTCCTTCAATTCTACACAGTCCCTTCAACACGCTGCATCAAAGCAACTGACTTCTAATATTTAGAACAATCTCCCTGAATGATGGCAGTGGGGGTAGCAATGTGAGGATATAAATGCTAATCGAATTAAATAAATGAAAGAAAGCTGAGTTAAGCTGCTGTAAATGACAGGCTTCATCTATGTTTAACTTTTTAAAAGCACATTTAAAGTTCAGCATGGCATTATGGATGCATATTTTTCCACTTCAGTACATTAAGTACTTCTATATTCTTACCAGGAAGAAAAACTCCACAGCTAAATACAAAGCAAAAGTCTCTGTTTAAGGACAATGAGTGAAGAAGAAAACTTTACACAAAGTGTAAGAGTCCTGCTAAATTCTTACTGTTGTCTGAAGTACTATTGAAAATTATAGTCTGAAAGCTTTAGCACAAATCATGTGTGGAAAAAAATGTTTGGTTGGTTGGTTTTTATCCCGGAAAAATCCCTAATACCTTACTGGCTAAGGTCAAAATTCTTTTACCCTTTTAGATATTTAATTCCCTTCAGAATCACTAATTTTCCATGTACATCTGCACAACTCCCTTTTTTTTCTAATTGCAAATTAGTCTAACCTTCCCTTGGAAGGTCATTTTCTATGGGATATACAGACTGGGCTGAGACTGGACTTGACTCCCTGCCTTCCACCTTCTGGGAGAGTGGTCCAACAGGTTTGATGTCTCCTTAAAATTGTGACAGGGCTATTTTTATTTATCGTGACAGGACCTAAATGCTCAACACTGAAGCGTAAGGCCTTTGTCCTCCTTGACCTACACATATCCAGCACTAAACCTTTTGTACATTAGCATTCATTTCTTTGCTTGTAGTTAGTTTCCTCCTCAGAAGAAACACAGAGTTTCCTGAAGCTGATTGGCTGAACTACCATAAAATGATTGAAAGCAAATAAGTTCATTAATCCCACAATGCATTTGGACAGATGTCCAAACAGTCTTTCCTGACCTCTAGTGGAAAAAAACTTCTTAAATGTTAAGTTTCTCCTATCTCCAATGTGCATTTCTTGAAATATTGCGAATGATCATAACATTATGTCAAAATCATTTTTTAAATCCACCTCTAATATTTGCTTTGCTGACCCCATGAAGCAGTAAATCTTACAAGCTAACACCATCCTGTGTGAGAAATGATGCCTTTTGACTTACTCTTTTACATGCCATTAACTCCCCTGAATTGATGGGGTAGTATAGATCAGGGTAAGAAGGAAAGGTGAATTGAGATTTTGTCCATTCTCCATAACCCACTAAATCAATCGTGATGCACCGGTCACATTACTCTGTTGTTCAAATTATGTGTTACAGAGACAGATGACACTAGATTGCCAACAAATTGAGTACAAAGTACTGCCACTGCAATATATATTTGGGCTGACATGTACTTACCTGGAGCTTTTCTCCCCATCTGATATCTGTTCAACTTCCAGATTTAATATCTAGTATTTGTCACCTACAGTCCTTCTTTTCTTATCTATTATTCTCCTCAGGGCTGTGAAACTCACCTGCACGTCTAAAAGAAAACCTGGTTCATTAATTACTATTATTACTGTTCAGTGTTTGTACTGTGCTATAGTCCTAAATTATTAATCGCAGATAAAGCTCCATGTTCTATATGCTGTAGATGTATGTAAGTACTTAGTTAAGAAGTTTGTCTGATCTCATTTTCTGAATAACAACAAAAACAAATAAAAGATTTCAGCATAGTGTGGATTTAGGAAATCCAACAACCCAAAACCAGCCCAATACATAATTTTTATTTTTTGCCAAAGAGGAACATAAAAAAGAAAGCATCCTTACTGATCTATGAAACAGGGTATAACACATACTGTGCTATGCTACAGAACCATCCTTTCTCTTGCTGCCTAGGAACTACTCAGAGTCAAGAAGGCTGAACGGAGACTTACGTAAGTCAGCTCTGTTACTTTCCTCAGTCCTTTGGTGTCATTGTGTGCACAGGACTCCAGTAACCAGTGGACTTGGAATTGATTCATGCTGATATCTAAATGATATAAAAAGAGAGGAAAAGACATATATTATACGTATGTTTTCACCATTGCAACTCTTCTGGCTTCTCTGGATAAAAACAGAAGAACTTTTAAGTATTGTAGAGTTGGTAATTCCTCACTTGTACCTAAGCAACCTTTACTATAATGGAGAAAATATTATACACTAATGTAATTCAAAACTTGTATCAGCTAATGGATATAAATTTTAAAATAGTGAAATTGCATTTTCAGATATGTCACCATATACTGCTTACATTAAAAAAAAAGAATTTAAATTGAGCATTAAAAAAAAATCTCAATGCTGCTACTTCTAATGATCCTGCAAATAATGGGACTGACTTTGTGTCAACTGCCTGACTGTTTATATTGTTAGAGCACTGCAATACTGCTGCCTGGCACTGCTTGAGAAATCTGTGCCTGAAGATATGTGAAAATGCCTGTAAATCCCTGAGCTTTCTTCTTTCAGGATATGCCATAAAACCTGTTCCATATCTGTCCAAATAAAATTCTAGTCTTGACTCTTATGACTAATACTGAAGGCTTAAGTTTACTCCCATTTAGATCAATGACAAAACTTGCTGCAGTATCAAGAGTATAAGCTTTCAACTTATTTCCAGCTCTTCTAGCTTTTTGTCTAATAATGCTGGAATAAGGAAGCAAAACAAAGAGCAGTAAAGAATTGACAAAAGAAGTAAAACTCATTAGGTAGGGCAAGTAGTTCCTGAGATTTTTCTGGATTTCATTCTCTATACAGGGAATGCAAAATTATGGCTGTTATTATTAATTAGCTTGGTATGACAGAGCCACTAATGTGCCTGACTGTGTTTCAGGAGACAAATATCCCTGATGCCTTAAGGGCTGATCTAGCATTAGACTGCTATGAGCAGTTTGGATGCAGAAGAAAAGGACTGTAAACTAAAGAGAAAATAACTAGTGTAGGAAACTAACTGAAATGTCCCCTTGAAATAGACTTTTGCAGTAGCTGTTCTTCAGCTAATTATTTTTGCAATTTCTTTGGAAACAATATTTCTTTCAAAAGAAATCTATTAAAAAATACATTTCCTGCTTTGTGATTGTTCCCTCTCATTTAAAATAAATAAAGAAATGGATGTGCTTTTGCTTGTCTCTTCAAGCTTTCCCACTTGATGTGCCTATTGGACGAAGACAAAAACTCACAGTGCATTTGTAAGTAGGTTTCATTTGATTTCATCCCTTCCAGTTCGATCCATTATCGAATATCACCTGCTAGATGATCCTTAAGGGCTCTTCTGTCCCAAACCTTTCTATCATTCTATGATTATTTTAAGCTATCTTCATGGGTGGACTGCTCTTTGCAAAGCTACAAAATGTGTATTTTCACTTGTAATACTTTTCACTTGCAATCTATAAACAAATCTCTCTCCTTTGGCTAAACATTCATCCAAGCCAATTAAACCTTGTAATCATCCAGTGTCAGGGACTGGATAAAACACATCTCTAAGGTAGGTTACAAAATACCACTACATGGACAACTGGGAAAAGACAAATCCCAAGCATCAAGACCTTACAACAGCTCAGCATTCAGATGTATTGGTGTAGAGGTTTACGAGGTCTCTGTTCAGAAATGTAATTCAAGGCAGAATCACAGAATCATCAAAGGATTTGGGCTGGAAGAGACTTTAAGGATCATTCAGTTCCAACCCCCCTGCCATGGGCAGGGTCACCTCCCACTAGACCAGGCTGCTCAATGCCCCATCCAACCCGGCTTTGTACACTGCCAGGGATGGGAAAAAGTATTTATTTCCAGCTACTGGCACATTGGAATCCTCTTTATATTTTCAGGCAGGTCCACCTCCATTCAGTATGTGAGCTTCTACTCCCAGAGAGTTTCTTCCTTCCTTCCTACTTTTCTGCATTAGCAAACCCTTAGTAACCCATTTGTAAACACCTGTGGTTTCTGATAACTCCTCTACTTGAAGAAAATAGAAATAGGTTAAAGAAGAATATAGAAAATTAGAAATATGTTTAAAAAATCTATCAGCTTGTACTGTAAATGTAGGGTGAAGGTTTTCAAAAAGCATAATTTCTTTATTTTATTTGAGCTAATGAATCTTAAATTTGATAGTATTCTGGTATTCTGATAAGAATGTATACTGAAAATAGAGGATTTTTTTTTCTTTTCAGTGAGTATGTAATTAAAGGTTATCAGAAAAAGGTTTTTGCATCATATCTACAAGTACATCAACTGCTATAAATTGGAAGGCATCATGACAGCCAGCAAGACTAAAACTTCTTCAATTGTCACCTCCATATTTATGATTGCTGTTATCTAAAAAAATGGAAGACACACAGGTTAAAAGCCACATGTTAGAAAAGAGAAATTAAAAACAATTCACAAAAACCCCTCCCCCTAATTTTCTCCTTTTAAGAAATCTATTCTGTCAGTGTCTAAAATCTGAGTAATACAATGCAACACAACACAATGAAGTATGATATACAATAAGGAAGTAGCTCCTACTTGAGAAAGAATTTTTTTTTAAAGTAGGAAAAGGTGGGACATTTTGTGATTAAATAAATCTAGAAGCCTGAAAAACTTTGTGCATGCATGAAGTATGCACATGAAATGACAAGATTGTTTTAGAAATCACCTTTAATATTTTTAAAAACAAAAGGAGACAAAATGCATGAAATTATCTAAAAAGCCCAAAAAGAAACTGAGGAAAATTATGAAAATATGCCTTGTCTTATAAAGTTGCTCATAAAGATCATGGCTCTAGATCTAGTTTTATAAAACATTATACTGCTGAATTGTGTTGATAACACATGCAAAAGAAAAGCTTCTCCCAGCCCTCCTTTCAGCAATGCACACTATCCTAGTGAGATCACTCCTATAAATTTTACTTAGATTTTTGGGTTTAGCTGCCCAATACAAACTGAGGGGAAGGTACTGGAGCAGGTGCTCAAGCTGCATCCAGCTGAAGGTCAGCCACTGCCATCAGAGCCAAGGGTTCTGGATTAAGCTCAGCTAAGGTTAATACACTGAGCCCACAGCCACAACTTTTTCCAAAAAGTCATTTGAGTAGTTGAACAGAATATTCATTACCTAACGGGACTGATTGTGGACAGTTTTATCAGAAAACTCTGCTATCCCTTTGAAAATAAATACAAAACATAGTCAAGAAATTGCCAGACTGCTTCAGACTGCTTCCCCGATACTTCAGATGTCACAATATCAATCCCCTTCTGAATATCTGGAGTTTTCTTGATTCTAAATTTTCAATTAGGAGTCTTTATAAAGCTTTTTAACTTCACTGTTCTCATGGTTAGAATGTCTATCATTTGACAATAGAAACAGTGATGCTTGCACAAGCAGCAAGCATTCGTATCTCCCAGAACTCAAAATATTTGCATAGGAATACTGAACTTGAAGGACATAATAAGTACTAGCATTCATTTGAGCAGCTCTAAGCTTGTAAAATTAGTCAACAAAACAGGCACTTAAGTAAGAATAGCAGACAGCTTATTCAAATAATTACTTTTATTTTGAATTTAGGTAAAGAGAAAAAAAAAAGGCAATCCAGGACAATTACTTTAAAAATCTCTTAATGATACTGACATGGAAATTATCTCCCAAGATAATTTGCTGGACAGAAATCTTACATCTCTAATAAGAAACGTATGGATCAGGTGATGTTCTAAAGTATGCTTTTTAAATTTACCCCAAACTGCCTTTATTTTCACATGAGTATCTCCACAAAGCTATCAATAGTGTTTACAAAGATGTTCTTCACCAGATTTTGTACTTTCTCCCCCTCCTCAACTTAAACTCTTTAGATCCATTTTAATAAAAACAAATAAATATATTTCAGATTTTTCTGAATGGAAAATGTCCATTTATTCTATATCTTCCAGCTGTAAAAACAGCTCAAAATTCTACTAATGCCAATGCCCACTACACCTGTTTGCCACTTGGAAAAGTTCAGGTTCATATGCACAATTTAAGCATCTTAAATTGATATATTTCAACATAGCCTAAGCCATGGCTGCACAATGGTCACTAGGAATACCTTGGACTAAATCTCATCACCTCCCTACAGAACTTAAAGCTCTGAGTATCATTCAGAAAAATAATCCAGCAGAATGCCAGGTAACTCTGCAACTTCTCCTAGAGGGAATTTCTCGTTTAAATGGTTCTACAGTTTATTTAAAATAAACTAAGTTGTAAAGGTGATTTCTTTTTCTCATCTTAGTCAGCCTCTTGCACGTTTCTGTTTTGTACAAATACATTACTGCCAGCCATATGAATAATTTAATCTAATGTGGTTTCCTTTTTTTACCATGCTATTGCAGACAGCTACTTTCTCTGCCTCAAATACTTTTTTCTCCTTTATATTGCAGTTACTGTTCCAGGAGGGTGCCAAATTGACTGTCATAAGGAACTGAAGCTTTGTAGCTGAAAGTCTGGCATAGCATGGGCATAACAGCAGTGAAATTTGTTCATGCAGCCCAACACCACCAATATGGAGCTACTCCAGGAAACCAGGTAAACAGAGATTTATTTCTTTGTATCCTGTGATCCACAGCAACAAAATTGCCGCAGACTGTTTTGGGAACTGGGGTACTTCTGCACTGGTTTGCTCGAGGTCTTTAGGCAAAGCACATTATGGCTCCTTACCTCTGTTCCACCTCTGTCAAGTAGTGCATATGATAACAGTGCGTGTTGTAAAAGTATTTCAGCTCTTGTATGTTATTCTGATGTGGGTCTCTACTATTTGGTACAAAAATGCCAATTAATACCAGCTGTGACAGCACTATTATGCAGGCAACCAAAGTACAAAAACTTATTAGAAAGGAAAATCAAATGGGATTTGCTGGAAAACAAGGTTTCACAGCAGACATGCTCAACAGCAGCAGCTCAAATTAAGGTTTAATTACAATAAAAACGTCTGGCATCAATAAACACGGTAACACCAAGTTGATTTCTGCATCATGACAGGATTGAAAGTAATTAACATGCAGTGTCTGATAGATTTTCCCATTAGAATAAAAGGTATAAAAGTAAATATTATAAAATAAGACATATGGCAACCTTTACCTGCTACCATAAAATTAGTTATTGAATACAAATAACTAGCAGCTGTGAAATGAGTATTTCAGTAAAAAAGGAAACAATGTTCTGTATTTTTTGTCAAGATACCTCAACAAACTGACTCCCTCCAAAATATATACATATAATTAATATGCTAACTATATGTCAAAAGGAGTTGTTATCAAAGCTTGGAAGATAATGAGCCATATGTAAACCTGCTGTCTTCATTCAAAGCTAACCTTTCTTCAAACAGAATGGCATAAGGAGGATGAAATATCTGCAAAACTATTCACTAAGAAAATTACTGAAATAATTTGTTCTGTGTGCAGCTAAACTTTCAAATTTATTATATTTTGTTAGATCTGGTATTTCATATAGCAAACCACAACGATTTTTTGTGACTGGCCACACATTTTTTGTTTTTCTTTGCGTACTGGGGGGGTTGTTCTTACAAGCTTCTGAGCATGCTGGTCATTTTCAACAAAGCACTTAGGCAGATGAACAGTTGTGTTAACTTCAGTAGTTAAGGGTAGATAAAGGATCAGGCCAGAAAGTTTAGAACCTAGCCAGATTAAGACACTAATGACCATCAAAACCATAGTTAAAAGATGGTCTTGAACATGTCTTTGATGGTCTTAGAGGAATAGGAAGAAGGAAATACAAAACAATTAAGTAATTTCCTACCTAAATTCCTTAAGTAATTAAGTAATGTCTTGCAACATTACTGCTCTAAAAATAGGCTATAGCAAGAGGAAAATATTTTCTATTTAATATCACAACACAGGGCAGAATCTGCTCAGGGCACATGAAGTACCTTAATTGTTTCTACTGTAAAATCATAGTACAATTTTTCAGAGCTCTGTTTAAATCCTGTGTCAGCATACCATCCAGGAAAAAAATATTTACCTCACTGTATTGAATGGTGAAGCTGTAGCAATGGTAAATGGTGAAAATAATGATGCTTTGCATAAAGTAAAACATATTATCTACTCTGAAGTGCTCAAAGATGTGTATAAGTCAAAGGCTTCCTGAAGAAATGTTCCTGCTCTTTCTCCTCCCAGTATGTAACCCCTGAAACACCTTTACAGCTGGGGATCTACTACGACCCACCACTGATTGCAACCCACCACTCCAACAGAAGGATGAGCAGCAGCATCTGCTCTGCAGCATCACCTGCCTGTATCTCCACATCACAAATTATAAAGCAAGTATTTGAGATAGAATGTGATGAAGTGTCCACTGCTCTCTCAGGCTCATGTCCCTCTGTTTATTGGACCAACATTGTTTTCCATGTCTACACAGACATCTACAATATTGTCCTGGGTTGCAGTGTGTTCTATTACCATCTTCATGAGCTGCTGAAACCAGGTGGGGTGGTGTTCCTTGCCTCCTCCCTCCAGACTATCTCCTGTTAATGGCCCATCAGGGTCTTGCCCCATGACTCACAGATAACTCCCTCCTGAACTACCTCCTGTTAATGGGCCAGCTGCTGAAACCAGGTGGGGCAGGGCTCTTTATCTCTCCCATGACCCATCCTCCCTCTAGGGAGATATCTTCTGTTAATGGGCCATCTAATCCCACCCCATGGCTGACAAAATTACACCATCCCATTGTGAGATGCTCCGCCCAGAGGGAGGAACCAAGCATCCCATCCTGGATATAAGCTTTCAAACAGCACGGGCAGCCCTTACCTACTGGATTCCCAGAGGACAACAGCTACCACTGGACCTTCAGGTGAAGACCAGACCTTTTCTACAGGATCACTGCTTCAACAGAGCCATCACTCCAGGAGGACTGCAGCCACCGTTTAATCAGACTGCTACCAACACCCTGACTGACAGGGTGTCAGGTTGTATTCTGACTCTGTCAGTGGTTTCTTTTTTGTACTATTGCATTTATTCTATTTTTCCTATTAAATTGTATTTCTGACTTGGAGTCTCTCACTGGTTTGCTTTCAAACCAGCACAAATATGCAATTTTCTCTCAATGCTTTTTGTGATAAAATTCAGTTGCTGGAGAGGTCCTGAAAAATATGCAGGGAAGGCCGAAATACAGGCAAAATCCAAGAGAACAAATGAAGTAGTGTTATTTACTACTAGTTCCTTCAGTTTTGAAGACATGATTAGTGTGAAGGGATTCACATGGTATTTATTGCATTGTAATAACAGCATGACAGAAGACCAGTTTAGGAAGGGATACTTCAGTGTATTGCAGAGAAGCAAAATATGATCTCAGTCAGTACTAGATCATAACACTTATTTATTTCTTCATATATTGGTTCATGAGCCATTATATTATTCTGATTCATAGTGTCCAGCATTTGCAGTCTGAAGCTAATGACAGGACAAGAAGTAATAATATAATAACAAATGCTATTTTACTCATGGTAGTTTAGCAAATGCAAAATGAGGTAAACACAATTTCTCTTCACTCAATGGTAAAATGCTGCATTGGTGTGCTAATGCATTGCAAGTCTCTCTGCACTCCCCTTTTCCCTGTAAGAATCACTTGTTCTGTCGCAGGCATTTTAGGTGAGTTCTCTTGAAAAAAATTAAATGGTAACAGCTCTGTCTCTTTTGCTTCCTCTGCATTGACTCACCCAATGGTGAAAAAAAAAAAAATCCTAAGTTTTGTTTGGTTATGAAATTCATGGTACTTGTGACACCTCTTGAGAAAAAAAGCTTTTTAATAATCACCTATTCAAGCAGTATCATTAAAAAAACCACCAAAATCTTCAGCTGACATTTAAACTTCACTCAACAAACAATTCTCAGCAAGACAAACTATACTGCTTCCTGCTCTTACATGGAATATAAGCAGTTTCAGTTAAATCACAAAGATTTTGTTTCTCAGATTATGCCACTTAAAACAAACTTTCTTTCTATAGAACACATTCTTTGTATAATAGAACAGTAAGCCTTTCCAAAAATGATATTAACAATTACTGTGAAATTTAAAGACAGGCCTGAGACACAGTATTTTTGTCCATATCTAGACCTAGGAAGCCTCGAGGTTTGAAGCTGTTTATATTGAAGGATTTAAGTCTGGGATCATCTCTAAGCCAGATTACCTCCACCCTTACTTATTTTCCCACACACAACATCCTATACAAAGTGAGTTCAACAGTATCTCATTCTGGTTTTCCATTACAAGGAAATTTGCCTCTTGTAAGCTCCAAGTCTCACAATAGCAGCTTGTAGCCTGAATAGAGGCTTTCTACATTACTCCCTCAAAGCCAGACTTTCAAAGCTATCTAAGCACCTAAATTTATTGAAAAAGAAAAAAACCCAAACAAACAAGTCCAAGGCTCGCCAAGGTTATACATATATTGAAAATGTCACTAGGTACTCTACCATTAACTTGAGCCTTCTCAGTAACTTTGAAAAATGTGGACAACAATTTAGATGAGCAGACTATAATGAAGGTGAGCTGACTATATTGAGGGCAAGTAATCTTGGAATCTCTCCCAGTTCCAGAGTCACTGTACAGGCTCATCTTGCCCCTAATTCCACAGTGGGAGGAGATGCAGGGATGCACCAGCTACTCCCTTCTCTCTCAGACCTCATGCAAAAGCCATATATGGATGGGTTTGCATGCATGTACAGTGATCCATGGAGTTCCAAAACTGGACTTCCCTGATATGCATTATGGAATGCCATACCAGGATGTTGCCTTGCTGAACTGGTATTCAAAAAGTTTGCAGCATTGACATACAGTTTCTAAATCTGCAGATTAAGATTGATGAGTCTATGAGAAAAAGAAGAAGCAAAACCACGTTAAATATCTATAAAATCTATCTATAAAATCATGTGCGTACAGACAAGGTAAACAGAGCAAGAATCACGATTCATATAAATGTAGAAGAATTGGCTTTAAAAAAAAGTGGTTCTACATAGAACAAGCACTTAAAACTTTGGAACTCCATTGCTCAGGATGTTTCAGATGCCCTGAAACTTAGTGACCCTCATAGGACACTGGATATTATTGTGAAGATAAATGCATCAGAAGTGAATAAATATAGTGAAATCATATTGGGCTCAGGAATTTTCATTAACTAGAAGCTGTCTGAAGCTGGGACAATAATATGCAGAAATATCGTTACACTCTTGCCCTATTCTTATGTTCCTTTGGATTTGCTTTTAGCCACTGCCAAGAACAGAACACCTGCTGGGTAGGATCTTTGGTCTAGACTACTATAGATATTTTTGTACCCAGTTTATGGATAAAATCTATCTATAAACAGATATTAACAACTCATTATACATCAGCTGCATATATGGGACATCTTTAAATTTAGATTATAATACCAGTTTCAGATACCCTTCTTCTTTTGGTTTCTTTCCCTCCAACTCATTCAAATAGTCCTGTTTCCTTCCCCTATTGGTAGTGTTTATGCAACTGGTTTTATGGCCACCTATAAACTAGATAATTAAAAAATACTGGTTAAAAAGAGGCACTTGGAGGAAAATTGACCCAGTTTACAAGAGGACACTCATTAGTTTAAACCACCTTCACCATAAGCATGATGACTCCCTGCTGATAGGTTAACCTCCCCTGGATCATAACATCAATGCTTTATCCAGAACTTAGGCAAGCTAAGAGAGCACTCATGAGCAGTTATTAGCTCACAGCTCACGAGAAGTATCTTGTAAACTGCTGAACCTCAGTACCTTTTACTCACAGTAGGAATGGTAGGGTTGCTCCAGGTATGACAGTGTATGCACGTGAGACAGGGCTTTGACTTAATATGACCCAGTGATACAGTTTGGGAAAGGAGAGGAGTTGCTTGGAGCACGGTGCTAATAATGCCAAGGTTGTGGGTTTCATCCCCAAATGGGCCATACAGTTAAGAGCTGGACTCAATGATCCTTCTGGGTCCCTTCCAACTCAGAATGTTCTGTGATTCTGTACTTGCATGGTAAAAAGCTTGCAATTTTACCCCTCAGTTATTGAGACTGCCTCACATCAGACATTGCCATTGCCAAGTCTAGTGATACTATATATGTATGCATATATGTATAAAAAGTACTGTGTTTGTTGCTGAAATAATTAATTTTATAGGTTGTGGTAATACCCAGGAAAGTAATCAGAAATCCAGAAAAAGTGTACTAGTCAGACAGTATTACTGAAGATACGTAGAGATGCTGGTTTTGAAAATCTATTTTTTCCTGAAGAATTAAAAATCACACAAGAGTTTATTTATTAGTTGGCCAGTTAATTTTTTCAGTGCCTTCAAGTGGGTTAAGTCCTGATAAATCATTTTGCAATGGAATATTGAATGTGTATCTGCAGTCTGACTGCAGGTAAGCATTCCACCTAATGATGGTCTTAGGATTGAACTCATGGACCAGATAATTTGCAATTATATTTCTATTTGATCTTTTAATGTAAGTTCAAAAGAAATCAAGCTTATATTTCTATCAGTTACTAAATTTAAGAATAAAAAGAAGACTTATTTTTAAATGCATAAATTAAGTCAAATTAGAAACACTTTCTCAATGACTAAAGGTGTTCTGGAGTATGATTCAGGTCATACTGAGGACTCATGCACAACCCACACTACATAAATTTTAAAACGAAGCAACAAATGGTTTAAATGTACAAAGTGTACAAATGTACAAACCAATCCAGTACAGCCTTCAGCAGACATCAGCGGGTGCCTGTTAAGTAAAATCAGTGTTCTGTGCTGTCTGTGCTCTGGGAACACAGTGGGTAGTTCTGATTTGACTTGTGATTATTTGATTTCTTGGCAGACTTTGAATCAATTCCAATTACATTCCTGAGACTAACAGTTGGACAAACTTGCCTATACGTCTCTCATACCAAGAGCTTTAACCACCTCCCCTGAAAGGTACGGAGGTTTGGAAGCAAGTGCAAGGCAACAAGTAACGGTTTTCTGTTCTGGCTGTGAAATCATGAAGAAATGCAGTAAACTGTGCCTTTGAAAAGACTTTCCAATATTGTCCCATTTGCAGGGGAGATGCCACTGAGGTTGCCACCACTGTAAATGTAATTTTAAAACTTTATAACTGGCCCCACTAATCAATTGCAGACTATTTGAGAATTTGAAAACCATCTGCTCCACGAAATTCTATTATTTGTGGTTGATGTTTTTCATTACTCCCACCAGTAACATTTTAAGTATTGTAAGTATTTCACATTTGGACAGAAACAAGTCAGAGTCCTATAGGTACTTCATAAACTAAAGCAAGAGGAACTGGAGACAGTCAGATGCTCCCCTTTTCATCCTCTTCAAAAAGGCAAAGAGATTTTTCCTGAAACTACATTAAGACAAAGTAAAGGAGCAAGACAAAGTTAGGGAGGAGTAGGAACCACACAGATACTTCTGACAGGATATTCTGTTAACTCCAGAATAATCTCCTATGATAATTAAAGCTGACAGCACTACCTATCTCCCCAGGCACGATGCTGGGGAAGCCCATAGGATACAGGCATCTGAGTCAGGTGTAGCACATGTGGAAAAGCAGATTCTGTAATATCTACTAGTGAGTTTCTAAAGAGGTGATCTAGTCAAAGAGTCCTGTGCTTAGAGCCAGCTTTACTAATCCCTAAGTACTAATGCACATTATGCATACCCAGACAATCAACCACTGCTGAGACAAAGTCTCTGTATTCTCATGGAAGTCTGAGGGCAATATATTAGTGTATACTTCACTATAATTAACAGTCAGGTCATTTTGTTGAAAGAACCATCTGGGCCACAGTGATATCCTGAAGTACAAGTATTTTACTGCTTGAAAATCAATAACTAGAATATGGCCAGCTGCTCAAACACTAATCTGCCCAGTGCAACAGCTAGTACCAAACTAAATAATGCTTCAGCATTAAGCAAGTTCCACAAGTACTGTGGAATTTTTTACTGCGGAATTCAGTAAGAGCTGGAAACTCCAACTGCCACTGAAGGATTTCTTTACCTTCAATGGCTCTGCTTCCATAAGAAAGGACCATTTGATATGTGTTATCAATGGGAAAGCTTTCATTTTAAAACCTGCCATATGAAATACCTTATTACAAACAAAGAGTCAGCACACAGAGTCACTTCACTTATGTCCCTGAATTAAGTGAAAGTTAATTTTGTTTTCCTAAGATCTGGGTTTAAAAGAATTTGTGTTAGCTCTCTATTTGCTTTGCCTTGCCTTGCATTTTATTCTTCTCTGTAATTTAGTTCATTATTCTTGTTTGGTTGATATATCAGACAACGGAGGATTCTCTGCCTCTCCCTGCCTTAAGTGTTCTTTTTTTCTTCTGCTTTAGCATTTACAGAAACACAAAGAAAGAAGCCTGAGGCCAAGTCTTAATGCATTTTAAATATTTGTCTTTTTAAGCAAAACCAAGGGGCAGATATATTGATTTTAAATATCTAGAAGTACTTAAAATGTTTAATTTAAACACGGGGAAGTAAATGCACATAGACTTAATTCAAAGAAAAGGAAACTAAAGCTTTACCTGAGCAAGGAGAGTTGTATTATACTCAAATAACAGGCACTAAGAAAATGGTAGTGAAGGCAGAGTAATGACTTAGAAAATATTGTTGTGACGAGTGCTTTTGAAAGAAAATTACATTCTGATATTTTAGTGTATTATAATTATTGCAGCAAGTGATGAGAATTGATGCAGAGAGTTCATAAAAGGTGGGATTGTTTTTGCTTCTGTCTGTGGGCAAAATTTTATTTTCACACACAGATTTGCAACAACTTGGAGGTTTTTCAGCTAAGGCCAACGCTCAGCTCTCTAGTTGCCCAACCACAGAAAAACAGAGAAAACTTAAGCATCTCTTTATTTTCACACTTTCAGTCTTGATTACTGCACAAGATACTGAGGTTCTTAATCATCCTAAGTCTCTAATCCTTTTAAATAGGGGTTTCAGAGAACATCCACTCTTGGTAATGGATGGTACTCTGTGACCTCAGCACCAAGGAGTTAAAAGTGATTTGTTTAATTTGATTCCACTACTTGACAATTTCTAATTCCACACATCAAGATGGCCAAAAAATCTGGCCATGAACAGATTCTACTTTTCATCTACAAAAGGGGGATTCATGCTGTTTAAGGAATGTACTGTTTCTCTAAGTCCAGGCCTAAATGAGAGGCAGCAAGGGAAAGACATTTCTTCCTTCAGAAAGAAGCTATTGTATTCACATGCAACATGTTTTTGGATGAATCTGTCTAGCAAGATCATGTGCATTTGCTAAGTACCTTATACTGCTTGAAGTGTGGAGATATTTTTGCTAGCATACATACTGAAGTGATTATTGTCATCATACCAAAGTATTCAAACTGAAAGATTATTTTAGAAAGAGCTTTATTTTAATGTGAAGTACAAATTCTACATTCCATTCATGCCTTATGCTTACTTAAGTTAATGTGACTTAAGAAATGTCACTTGAAGAACAGGCCCAGATAAGTCTTTCCTGCTTACCAAATTGTGGCACATTATGATGCTTATATATGGAAATCCATCCACTTACTCAGACTTTTACTCAAACACTGTGCTCAGTTTCTGAGTACTGACATGCAGTCACTCCTTTACTGTATAACAAAGTCAGTTTGGTAATAGTTTGCAACGCCCCCTCTGGTGCAGTTGTTGCACAGGACAGAGGTCTGATGATTTCTATTCAGAAAGACGATATAAAACCAAGAGCTTCATCCCTGATGTCATCACTGTGTTCTTTTCACTGCCTTCCTAGAGACACATCTGCAAAGTTCACTGAGGAATACATCATCACAGTCATGGAAGAACTATCTTTGAATAGTCAAGAGACATCACCATTCCTGCTGTAAATCCTAAGGCACATTGCAAAAAACTTAGATGGCCTCTGCAGGCTGGTATTGATGGAGGATAAATTCCCCGTCATTGAAAAAACAATGACAATATCTGTTACAGGGCCTTACAGACAGAATTGAATAACTTGATTTAACTTCACAGTTTGACTTTGAGCAGATGGTTGGACCAGCTGACCTCGAGAAGTCCCTTCCAGCCCGTTTAAATTCTTCTATGATTCTGACCTATTTTCAGCTCTTTAGACTGAGTAAAATGATTCAAATTCAAAAGCAAAATAGTTTTTCAGCTAAAATGAGACCAATGAAAATAAAGAAATAATCTAAAACAACCTTAGGAGCATGTTTGTGTTTCTTTAAGTGATATAAGCAATCCACACAGGTCTTTCATTCTTTTTCTGTAATCTGTGGTATGCTGTGAGGCTACAGTGTTGGGAGACAGTAAAAAACTCTTCTAGAGAGCCATCTCAGTTTAAGAGGAAATTAAAAAAACATTAAAAGTCTCTGGTCTGCATAGAATGGTACGACCACAGAATTACGAATCCAATAAAAAATTCTGAGCAGTTATTAATATAGAAAATTAATAACTGTTCTTACTAAAAGAAAGACTGCTGTTATAGCAGCTATTAAAGTTTTCATTACAGCTAAAATAAACTATTTCAACATAACAAGGGTAACTGTAGGGTTGAACAAAGTTCAGTAAATTTCAGCAAAGGCAAATGTAGGTCCTACACCTGGGGAAGAACAACCCTCTGCACCACTACAGACTGGGAGTAACCTGCTGGAAAGCAGCTCTGTGGAGAAGGACCTGGGGGTCCTGGAGGTCCTGGTGGATAACAAGCTGCCCATGAGCAGCAGTGTGCCCCTGCGGCCAGGATGGTCAATGGGATCCTGGGGGCATCAGGAAGGACACTGCCAGCAGGTTGAGGGAGGTGAACCTGCCCCTCTGCTCTGCCCTGGTGAGGCCACACTGGGAGTGCTGTGTCCACTTCTGGGCTCCTCAGGACAGGAGAGACATGGAGCCCCTGGAGCAGGTCCAATGGAGAGCAACAAAGATGTTCAAGGGACTGGAGCATCTCTCTTATGAGGAAAACCTGAGAGAGTTGGGCCTGTTCTCTGACCTCCTCTCAGAGAAGAGAGACTGAGAGGGGATCTTATCAATGCTTACAAATATCTTAAGGATGGGTATCCAGAAGATGGGGCCAGTCTTTTCAGCAGTGCCCAGTGACAGGACAAGTGACAATGGGCAGAAACTGAAACAGAGAAAGTTCCATCTAAATGAGGCAAAAATCCTTTACTTTGAGAGTGACAGAACACTGGAATAGGATGCCCAGAAGGGTTGTGAAGTCTTCTTCTCTGGAGATATTTGAAACCTGCCTGGACATGTTCCTGTACAGTCTGCTCCAAGTGAACCTGCTTTAGCAGAGAGGTTGGACTAGATCATCTCCAGGGGTCCCTTCTAAAACCAGCCATTCTGTAATTCTGTGACAACATACTGGTTTAAATCTTCATCTTAAAAAAAGCCCATCCAAAATCTAAATAACATTTTTATTTCATCATCTCTGCAACCATCTCTTGTTCGTGTCAGGAAGTCTAACACAGAAAGTCCAAAAATACTTGAAAACCAAACCAGACAAAGTAAAGACTACTACAACCAACTGAAATTTGATCAATTTACAAATGTCCAACATGTTTAAGCTTGAGACATTTATTTCTTGAATTATTATTGTTTATCATGGTAACTCTTACACTTATTAACCTACTTATTTCACACGGTTTCATGCTGGCCTCTTAATTTTTCTGTTTTAAAGTTATACACACTAATTTAGAACTACAAAATGGTTGTGTTTCTCCACCAAAAAAGTGTGGATTTTTAATAGCAAACTACACAAAAATGAGAACATTAGTGCAATCAACAAGGACTTCTGTGTTCACCCACCATGTAGGAGACAAACAGGTCAATTTTTTCTCAGAACGATTTGAACTCTGATTGCCTACCTACAATAAAAATAGATGCCACGCCACTGAGCAGGCTCAGGTAAGGTCTCTCTCAGTATTTCAGTATTATACTTGCTGCACTCTAATACCTCCTACAAATCCCTAAACAGGACCTAAGACAGTGCAGTTCATAAAGGAGAAAGATGTGTGGGTACAGTTCCCAACACAGCTGGCTCAGTCCCTGCTGTTTGTCATGAAGATGGGACACAGCCAATGTGCTTTTCCTGCTGCGCTCCTTGCACGGTCACACAGACCTGCTCTGCAGTAAATCGTCACTAGCAAATTTACAGTACCTCATCCATGCACTACATAATCTCCAAACTCTTGCAAGGGCTTACAGAAGCTGCTGGCTTCTCAGGAGCAGGTAATTGGCTATATTTTAGCTCCACACAAGGCAATGGCTCCTGCTGAGTTACTGCATGCGCTGTCATTCAGAACACTGATATTTTCTTTTTAAAAAAGAAAAAAAAAGTAAGTCTGATGAACTGCCCTATTCTGCCCCTCTTCACACACCTTTGCTATCACAGCTTGTTTTGCAAGAAAAATGAAGGCATCTTCCGCTGTATGGCTGGGGCATGTACCTAAAGACCCCAGCGCCCCTCACGGAACTTGTCACCAGCCAAGGACCAAATAGGTTTCTGGGTGTCCCCTTATGTGACTGGATGCACACAGCTTCACACAAGATGAGTCAGCTGTACAGTCAGCTACTCAGCAACTCAGCTAGTACACCCCTGGCACAAGGTGACAGCATGTAAATCCATGTCATTTTTGACAGTCTGTGACACATCTGTCTATGGCGTTCTCCAATTCTGGAAATTATACCACCTTGAAATCCTCTTATTTCCAAACTATGAGTCACTATAAGGATGCTGACTACCTTATTTCTTTTTATAGATATTTATAGCCTTTATTACAAATATTACCTCCAGGTATGTAGCAGACAGTGAGATTCAGCTCCAGATTTAGATGGGAACATTTAGGTTTCTGTGGGGCAATGCCTCTAAGCTCAATAGCTATGTTATAATACCATTATAAATAGTGGACACCTAGTTTAAGATATCTGCATTAGAATAAGAATATTGCTGTTCTGCTTAGGATTTTCCCTCCACTAAGTATAACTAACTTTGGAAAACTATTCACAAGGTGAATATCAGTAGGGGTGCTGGCATTTTGGTCACAGGACACATGATCTTTCTTCTGGCAGCAGGCTGGCAGGAAAACAGCTGCAGCTGGATTGATTGTTCCACTGGGCCGAATCTTGCCTGCAGACTGTGAGTTGCACAACCCTGTCTGACGCCTGTGGGAGACATCATTGTCTCCTCATCTTTGAATCCTGTCCCTCATTTTTTTCAACACAGACTGCCAAGAATAGAACCTCAGCTCACAGAGAGACGTTAGACATCTCTAAGCTTTCTACAAATGAGCTGTCTAGGCTCCCCTCTGTTCTCAGTAAAGAAGAGAGACATCTCCAGAGAGCAATTCTGCTGCTGTGGGGGATGAATTGCTTCAGAAGTCACCTGCTTTTCTTTTCTAACAATAAAAGGAGCTTGGACAATGAGATGACATCTCACTTGCAGAGGCTAAAGTTTAAGGTGATCAGTCTCAAACAAGCTCAGAATATAGAAATCTCACTTTGGATAATGAAAACCACATTTTTTGGTAAACTGAATATTCCTGATTAAAATTGCCTCAACTTTTACTTAAACTTAAATTGTTCCAGCTTTCTGTGAAGCAACCCAAAAATGAAATATAAGGGGGAAAGCAAGAAAAAAAAAAACCCTAGCATAGCCAAGACAGGGACAAATATTCAAAATGTGTATGTAGCCAGCTGAAACAAAGCTTGCAGGTTTTAGGGAGGAATAAGGATGGATTTGAAAGTAATTGGCATAGCAGGGCCTGGAAGTTAACCATTCAAAAAGGCAGGCAAAGGATAAGAAGCAAAGTATACCTCTCACAATCCACAATATCCAGTGCGACATATTCCTATGTTACATAGCATAATTGAACACTTATATAGCCTGTCCTCACTCAGGGTGTTGCCACACACATCTAAACCCAAAAGCACTTAAATATTTCTGAAATTCTTTGAAAAATTCAAGAAGAATACATGATTATCCACTTTGTAGCCCTTTATTTCAAGCAAAAAAATTGAATGGATTTAATTTAGTGGTATTGATACACATGTAGATTGCTCTAAGTTAAAAAACGAACAGTGTGAGCATATTTTGAAATAACAGGAAACGAACCTGTTATGGCTAAGCTGGAGCAACGTATATGTTCTTAGAGGACAAGAAAGAAAAATCCCTTTATTGATTTCTGAATATGAATAGACACTTTAAATTTATGTCATTTTCCTTTTAACTGCAAGTCTAAACCATAAAATTAGATAGATTTTTCTGAAAACCAGAAGGATGCAGCCTAGCAGAAAACTAACTTCAAGATGTTTTCTGGTTGTGACCAACTATCCATTCTGTTCTCAATCAAGATGACTGATCAAGTTTGGCATAAATCTAAACATTCATATGTTCTTCAGAGCTTTTGTGGGTAAGGCTGAATTCTGCTATTTAAAACTTTACAGAGGTAATTCCTACCAAAATAAAAATGGTCCCAGCTCTGTGAAGATTCAGTGTCCCAGCATGACTGACTATAATTTTTGGACAGCTGATTCATGTCATTTCCTTCTGTAAGACTTATACACAGACATAACACAAAGAGGAGAGGCAATGTTTCCCTCTAATGTGAAGATGAAAGGATGGAAGGAGAGGTGTAGGATTCACCTACTAATTAGTTATTGTATTAATGTTCTACAACTCTGAGATGGATGGTTGGAATCCTCCTTAGAAAAAACAGTAAAGCAAAATTTGACAAACCTGTCTTCTTCCAATAGACTTTGACCTGAAGTTGATTGTCCTGATAGAAAGGAGTTCCAATTTTAAGAAAACGAGTGGTTTTCCTTCTTTGAAAGGTCGGGTAAGGATCAACCAGTCCTTTCTGTGGTTTCCCAGGAGATGTCCGCTCCTCTGCAACACACAGAACAATCAGGAAACCATTTAGTTAACTACAGTGCTGTATAATGACTATGCTAAATTTGCTGAAATTCAGAAAATAATAGTATCTTTAATCAAAATGATCTTATTTCAGCTTCTCACCTAAATGAAATAAATATAAAGAATTAACTGTCCATAGTGGTTGAAAAATCACTTGTTTGAAATTCAGTCAAAGAATTCAGACAGTGACCAAAAAAGAAAAGTATGTTTTTACACGGAAATGCTCTGTAAATTTTCTGAAGAGTAATAAGGAAATGGACTGTATTTATATCCCCAAGAACAAGAAATGTTAACACAATGATTTTTTTAAACAGGCACAGTATCTACCAGTAGTTCTCTATAATACTTCACAGTCTTTATATTCATGCAGTGTTTGAATATGCACAAATTCCAAGGACAGCACTGAACGTAACCCACAGAGTGCCACGTGTGGTTACAACATCAAAGTAAATATAGTCCTCTGGTATGCTCTATAGGAACACTGTGGTCAGATTAAAGATCTGTCTTGCCCACTTTCCAGCTCCCAGCAGTGAATGGTGAATGCTTAGGAAAACATTGCAAGAGCGGAATTTTCTTTCAGCAATTCCCTTGGTGCCTTGCTTCCAACAAGCAATTGCAATTGGATGTCCTTCATCAAGCATTTTGCTTGGCAACAATTTATCAACATTTAGCAGGGTTGACAGCACTTATAGATATTTTCAGTTGAAAAGAAATGTTCATTCAAACTGCACTTTTCATTGCACACTTGCAAATGTATCTGATCCAATTAGGAGGATCAGTTTATAAATGAAAAGAAAAAAAGCTGTATTTAATTCAATATTAAACACCTAAAATAAAACCAAATACTCTAATAATAAGGAAGTGGCAAATTATTAATTACATACTTGAGAGAAAGAGGGGAAAATTCAGATTTCAATAGCTGTCATGAGTAACATACAAACTTGAACATTTTGCCTCATATGCAGCGTCAATTGAAACTTGCTTTATGGCCAAACTTTATTTTCTCAGCCCTTTGCTGAATCTGATATGATTCTTCATTTTGTTTGTTTATTTTAAATTAAACTACCAAACTTAAGGAAATTCTTTCTTAAGGTAACCATAAGGTTACTACTACCTAAATGGAAATCAAGAAGTTATATAGAGAAGTACAAACTAAAATCTATTAGGTATTCCTCAATTTAAATTATTTTAATTTTCTTAAATCTCTACTTTGCTATTCTCTGTCTGCTCCACTTCCACAAAAACCAGGACATCAATTTAGAATATTTCTATATAAAGATCAAGCGAGAATCTTGCTACATTTCCCAGAAGTGAAGCACACAAATATAGTGAGGCAATGCACCTCTGAGTGTGGGGAAATATAACGCCAGAGGGCTGAGGTCAAAGCTCACAGAGGTCTGTAGGACGAAATTACTTCAGCGGGTTATGGGCTATCTCTACTCTGACAATAGGACCAGACACTTAAAAACCAGAACTTAATTCCACACAGAGCAGAGCATCTGACAGTGGGACTTCAGCAAAATTGGCATGTTGCTTCTGGACCTACTTCCCAAAGGCCATGGAAGTCCCAAAATAAAGACAAGCCATAAATGTCACATCCTAGATAATATTTCAGGCAATTTTTTTGTTTCTTTTTCATATTCCTCCATCTGCTTCTGAGTATTCTCAAAACTATGTCAAGCAGGACTGGCTCTGTACCTACCTAACCTGAGTGAGATACAGAAGATGAATTTGCATCTCCTCCAGGAGTAGTTTTTACTTGCTTTTCTATGTAAGCTATAATCCAGCCATTTTTTAAAAAATGTCCAAAAAGGCCTAAATACACCTCCCAGAAGAGTGCTCTATCAATTAAAACGTGTGGTATCAGTGGTTTAGATTCAAAGAATCTTGAATCCTTTCCTCATGGCTTTAAGAGAAGGGATGCTCAGATTTTTCTATAAGCTTACTACTGCAATACTCTAAAACAAATACATGTTTTAGTTGGTACAGGCACTGACGTGCAGTTAAAAAGAAAATACTGCTCATTAAATAAATGGATGTTCATAATCTCGTAAGTCAAAACACTTGAAGTACATGAGATTACAAAAATATTGTTCTCAGTATAATTTCACTCTAGTTTAAAAAGCAATACAACAATTAATAAACCTTTTAGTACAGAAAGGTCACCCCATTAATGCAAAATAAAGCACAAGGCATTAGAAAGTCTGTACTAATTAGACATTAGTAGATGGCAGACTTTCACAAAAACTACTGATGGTCTGTTTTCTGAAGCAAAACAACCAAGGAGAGGGCAGGGTATCCAAGCAAAACTGAGGAAGGAATTTAAATCTAGCTCTGACAATGAGAGGAAAGAGGTGCCACTGGAGTGGACAGAAAATGATGAAACAGCCAACGTCACGTGTGAGGTATAGCATAAATGAACTCCATTTGGTAGAGGATTTGTAAGTAATAACTCAGATGTGACCTGCATCAGATTCTGAAAAATCCAACATTTTGAAGAGGGAAAACTGAAACACAGATCTTCTTCTCCCAACATAAACCCAGGGGTGATACAAACCCAGAGAGTCAGAACATTAGTGAGGCCATGGAGAGCTAAGACAGCCCTACAAATGAAAGTGTTTCTCACAGTAAGTAAGGAACAGTACCAAAAATGACATGCTCATATCTCAGTTACTCAGCATCAACTTAGAAGGCTTTTGTTACATGGAAAGTCTTTTTTTACTATCATGTTTAAAGATTATCATGGTCTGACCTAATGTCAGGAGTACCAATAAAGCATGACAAAGGTCAGTTGATTCATTATCCCTGCTCCCAAAATGGGAACATTTATAAAGCTATACTAATAATAAAATGAGAGAAAGAACTTCAGAAGTTTGCCCATTTTCTCTTTGGCTAGTTGTATATAATGGCATCTAAAATTTTCTCCCACTTAGCAAGACACAGACCAACCTCAGACACCTGAAATCCCATCACCAGGATTCTCCTGTGATCTGATGTAACATAAACTCAGCTACATGTTCTTTCTTACAGCTGTGATGTCATATGGTGACATGACAGTCAAGATGACTGGACTGAAAACTAAATACCCTAAAATTCAGCACTGAGAGCCAGAATTTCACAGAAACTTTATTAAAAGGAGCATGAAATTGGGTAGGGGGAGGGTGTGGAAAAAAATTTTTGCTTGTTTGTCTAGTGAACTTTGCAGGGGGTAAAAATAAGAGAAGAAAAAAAGTAGCAAATCCCACAAAAAATTCTTAGGAAAAGCATCAGCAAAATGTGAAATCTCTTATAAACACCAACGATATGCATCTAGTGGAGCTCAATGGCTCAGTGTATGGAATTAAACACCCAGTTCCCACTCTTAATTTTTTCCTCTATTACATCTCCTGTGTACATACAGAAAAGAAAGGAGAACTTAATGTGGTAATTGAAAGAAGATTTTGATACCATGCACAGTCCTGCAACGAGGTTACTTTTGTAGGGGACAACAAAAAGCACAGGTACAATCTAGGAGGGCCAACAAGGAAAGGGCAGAACTCTTATACCCACTTACATTGGGCTTCACTGAGGATTTAACCCAAACTTGCCTAATATAAAGACTCTGGAGATTCAAGCTGATATTCTGGTAAGGATTTGAAGCAAAAACTCAGTGTATGGAAGAGATGAAAACTTGACCTTCTGCTGTCTCTCAAGATGGCCCAAAAAAGTAGTAAAGATTAGTTTAATATGGGAAAAAGAGGGATACTTAGGCTTATTTTTTTCTTCTGGGTACATTAATATGTGAAGCAACCACAGACAAGAAGGTCTGTTATAGCTAACAACTACATTACAATATTTTTAGTATGCCCAAACAGAATATGGCAACAATAGCAGTTGATTAGTAAGGTTGAAAGTAATTACTGTTCTGTTATGAAAACGGCTACAAGTTTAAACTTTGAGTGTACTTTAGAGAAAGAATGCAAATGAACAGAAAATGAAATGGAGTCAGGGCAGAATAATTAAAATCACATTCTTTAACATCTTACTATCAGACTTCTGCTGTATTAGCTAATCAGAGACCCATGAGCAATTGGGGCAGTAACTCAGTACTGTACTGCAATTGCACAAATAGCATTTAACCAAGACTAAGAATTGTGGCTTGCTGCCAGATTCAGATACAGTTTTCAATTATATTACTTAGCATGTGAAGTTCTAAAGACCTTAGCAATATATAACCTAACATCTAAACATCTTGAGATTTTAATTTGAATGCGGGTCTTTTGTGTGCAATACTTTGAGAATGCATGGTTGTCACACATGGAATGTTTTAGATTCCCTAATAGAAGAGTCAATGTTTTATATATCAATTTATAGTAGGCACAAGCTTTTGTGGTCCAAGAATCTGAATTAATGGGCCACTAAAAACAGCCAGGATTTTGAAAGATATTGCAGGTTAATACTGTCCAGTTAAGGCACACAGAAAGGCTTTTATTCCACCCATTTAGAAACACAGTCGGTATTTATACCTGTATTGCATCTAAAAAATATTAACACTGCATTTATGCAAAAGCTTCAATTTTCTTTGCAAGTGTTTATTTTAGTTGAGTAGAATCCAAGTCAAAGAATTAGGCAAAAACCGTCGCCAATTTTTATATAAGAAATTTAACATGAAAAGGTTACTCAAGTTGACCAAGGGATGATCACTGTGCTATGGAACAGCCCACTTCAAGAAAATGATTTTTTAAAATTTGAGAAATCATTATATAAAACATTCAAATTCCAGATAAAGGAGAGAGAAAGCGTTCAGGTGTTTGAGTATGATTACTCACTATTATTCCTGATGTCCTGAGTCGTGCTAAAATGGAGAGAAACCTTAGCACTTTTTAGGCGTATCTGACCCCAACGTGTTACTGCCTGCAGCTCTACGTTGTAGTTGCTGTTGGGTTGGAGCCCCTCCAGGACCACATAATTTTGGGCCTATAATAGAATAAATACACAAAGCAGTTATAATATTGCTGAAACACAGGCCTTTATTAAAAGCAGGCTTGTTATCCTAGGCACACTACTTATCTGAAGTTAGAAAACGGATATATAAATTTCAGAGAAAAATTTCCTTTCTGTAAAAGATTTTAATTGGACTCTGTTTTTCTGTGTCATTTTAAAAATGCTAATCTACTCGACGTTTGCATAATTTTGGCAGTTCCTTGGCAATTAAAAACCTATTGTTTAGGCAAAACCTAAGGGGTTTTCTTCTATATAACAAGGTTTTTCTCTTATGCCAAAATCATTTTAGCAAAAGGAATTTAAGCACTTAATTCCCCAATTTCTGTTAGTAAAGCAATTGAAAACTTTTTTCTAGAGACAGCCAGTCTGAGATAGCTAAAATCCAACATTTAATACATTTGTCAATACATTCTATTTGTTTCAACTCTTGAAAATAAAAATCTAAAAACCAAGCACCAACCAAAAATACCCTCTCATTGGAAATAACACTTTTCCTGTGTAGAATGAAAAATAGAATAGAAAAAATACAGTTTCCAATGTCATGGGAGTGTCTAAAATGGGGAAACAAGAGATTAGGTTTATCATTCTCCAGTCAAAAACCAAGGCACATGACACTGTAAAGAAGAGTCCAGCCTTCTCAGTGGTCTAATATTTTATTTTGTCTAGATTTCAATATAAAAATATCCTTCTAGTCCATATGCCAGATGGAAGATATTACTCCATGTTTTCATTAGAATTCCTTGTGCCTTTTGACAGTCAGTACAGAGTAAAAAAGATAACCATGTACCCAGGTAACCATCCCACATTTAACACTTGGGATGTTAAAAAGGGATTGTCAAAAAGCATTTAATAGTAAGTATCTTTATTTGTTTCCTGCTGACCTATTGACTGTAAGTCTTGATTAACAGTGTCAATATTGTAGTCAAACTAATTCAATGTCTACCTGGAATGAATTCATTTGGAAATCAGTATGAAATTATTTGGGTTGGGCTACATCTAAAGGTGAAAACTGGACAAAAAGTAATCTTCAGTGACGTTTAACAATTTAGATTTTTCCACCTTTCCTTTTTTTTTTTTTTTTTGATGTTCCTGCCTTTTCCATTTTTAGCCTAAGAGTTGCTACAATATTCAAATGACCATTGATTAGCAATAGCATCTGGAGTGTCCTGAATCTCACTGGCATTGCTGGGCAGTTTCATGACATGATGCAGAAGAAAAAGTACAAGTCAGGAGTAATATGAAAGATATTGTAAGAGTCTGCCTTTTCTATAAAATACACCCTGTATTTCTGTAGATTCAAGGTCAGAACTTGGTCTCAATTACTGTAATGTTCTATAATGGATCTGTTTTAACATTATTTGTATAATATTACAGCCAGAGCCAAAACACATCTGTTAACATAGACATGGGACCAAATTCTCACTATCAAAAGCACTGAGAATCAAGTTATGTCTAACTGATTTCTATTATTTCTATCTAATTATTTCTATTAACTGCTTTAAAATAATATGCAATTTGCTTATGGATATCATAACAAAAAGCTTTCCAGTAAAGCAGTATTTACTACATTATTCAAGAAACTCATAGGAACTTGCTGCTAAGGAAATATTGCCAGATCTTTGGTACAGCAGTTTATTTAAAGAGTTTTGGGTATGTTTTTCCCTTGGACCTATACTGACTATTTAATGATCACTCTCTACAATAGTGTCACAAGTTTTATTTGCATCGTGAAGGAACAATGTGACAGATGATGTCAGGCTTTTTAGATAAAATAAACACTTTAAGAAGCACTAACTGAATAAGCTTAAATTTAAAGGACTAACAGCATTTAACTTTTCATTCATCTTTCCTGAAAAATCTTATAGTATTTACCTGTATTCTAAGCCAGAAGCTTACTTCTCTCCTTGGGTTCAGGGTACGAAAAGGATTGAGAGGACAAAATTGTCTATGGGCTTCGTGATATGAAAAATTAGGACCACTACTTTACCAGTGGCTGAAATCATTGCAACTTATCACACATTTTATACGTACACTCTGTTTTGTGTCAGAAATAAACCGTACTTCTGTCCCATTTACTGATTTCTTTCTTACCCCATCAGTAATCTTCCTTCTCTTTTTTTTTGCTGGGATTACATATTTGCTGTACGTCCAGCTCCAGAAGACTTTGTAGTGGTGCACTGGGATATCAGGCTCTTCTGGAAGATCCCAAGTAATCATTGCATTTACACTCCCATCATTGTTTGTACTGATATTGGCAATCCTGATATTAGATGGAGCTGGTGGAGCAGATGGGTCTGGAATTTAAAAAAAAAAAAAAAAAATTCTAAGGTCAAAATTATCTTCAGTAAGGTAAAGATTTTCTTCATCTCACATTATTTATGAGGCATTCACGAGCTAGATTAAACACTCTAAATACATTGGGGAAAATTCAGGCAAAGACTTCCCATAACTGATATGGCTTGTTGTAAATTCTAGAAATTCAAATTCCACTGAAATAAAAATTATGAGTTAGCATCTAGTTTGTCATTATTCTGTGTTGTTGACAGTTCACAAACATTATGAAGCTTTATAAAAATGTACCAGACTATCAGTTTTCCTTCTGTCATTCATTACTTTAAATACACAGTGAGTGTAAAACACTCTGGTTCTACAAGTGGCCTTGTAGAGTCGCCACAGAACTGTGTGGCTGAAACATTGAATATTTTTTCATTGCCAGATAATTCTCAGATGACAAAATTATGTTCTGACACATTGTTTCTTCAAAATTCTAATACTGATATCTACCACCACGGGACATAAACACTTCCTTAGAATAAGTGTAATTAAAGCATAATGACATATTATGCCATGGTAGAAATTTATAAGGGTTTTTTTAGAATGTCAAAAAGCAACTAGCTACCCCTTCGATTTATTTCACTATTCTGGTTCAATTCTTGGTCAATATCAACGGAGATAGTATTCCTTCAGTTGTCTTTGTGCTGACTCTAGAGTTGGGAAAGAGACATGACAGTCAGAGGTTGAATATTCAGAAAAGATTCAATACTGAGTCTTTTCCAATATTATATGTAAGTCCTCCCTGTGGACTCAATATAAAATATACTAGCCCCAAGTATTGTGAATCAATGGAAATTTTGCAACCAAGCTTCTGAAAGTCCAATTTGCTGTTTACCAACTCCTACTTTTTAATCCCACTTTTTCATTTCTATCTTTTTTTTTTAAATGTCTGTGGTAGCCAAAAATTGATGACAAAATACAAGGAAACTGCAAAAACAAAATTTACGTAGAAGTAAGCAGTGAGACACAAAACAAACAAAAGAAAAATTAAAAGTATATATAAAGAAGAGTGTAGGAAATTCATAGTAATTAAGACATGTTATGAACTTCTAGCCATATGACCCATCACTTATTTGACAGAAATAAAACTGGAGGTGTGAGGAGGGAACACCAGACACTCATTTACTGTATGTTTTACCTATATTAATTTATAATGGTAAATGAGCTGTTAAATAAACATTCCAGGCATACTAAATTCATTGGATAATCCCTATGACAAATGGTCTCACTGAAAAATTCCATCATTTGGTTTATAAAAAAAGACACATTCAGAATTAATAAAGACAGCATTTCCCTTTTAAAGATCAGCAGATGTGAAATAATGACTTATTCCTGTTATTGAACAGGACTCTTGCTGCAATAACAATGGATGCTCCTGCTTCCTCACACATGCCATTTTAGTTAAATAGTAGTGGATGTCCCTGTTTCCTCACACATATAATTCAACCTAACTTTTGGCCATAAAAGTTACAAAGCACACTTAAGAATTCTGGAAATTTAACATAATTTCCAAATAGTAAGCATGCCTTACTTCTCATTTGTTTTTTTTAATCCTCTAGCAAGTCAGTTGCTTTTATTTTCTCTGGCTTTGGAGAAGCACTGCTGTTACACTTATTTCCTTACCTGTGAAGTTGCCAACCACTCCATCTTAAAGTATGAAAAACTATTTATTCCAGAATTAAAGAAAAATTTAGCTAAATGGTTTGTACTATTCTCTCATACAATTTTTCATTTACTTCTATTATTTAATAAGTAGGTATAAAACGTAATTTAGGTACAATAAATATAAACAGAATCGCAGTTCATATATCTAATACCTTTATTAAGCATTCATCTTCACTGATTTAAAATGTTCGGGGCTTTTTTATGTTATATGGCATTATATTAGGGAAATAAAACATTTATAACCTGCAGTGCAACATGATCATATTACTGTAGGTGAATTATTCAGGTTACCTCCCAGAAGTACTATGCATCATGTATTATGTATACAAAACATATGGGATAAAATTAAAGTGTTTCAGAGAATATACCTTCCCAAATGGCCAGATAAAAGCAAAAATAATTCAAACTATAAAACATGTTTGTCTTCATTCTGCATCTACAAGAGATAATCATTTAAAAAAAGATCTAAAAGTTAAATGAAATAGCTCTTCTAGAAAAAGTGTATTACATGATTAAAAATATTTTGAAGTTCTCTTCACCAATTTTTTGTAGGTCTAAAAGCAAATGACCAAATTTAGATTCTTTATTTTCAAATGTGTCTCCATTCGAGCAAAAGAAAGCAGGAAGGAAGAACTATGTGTGCACTGAAACCAACAGATTGTTTCTTCTGAATTCTACAGCACCAGCATATCACCCTGTACTTTTTATAACTGCACAGTTTATTGAAAACATTCTTTTATCAGTAGCATTTCTTCTATGCTCACTAGACACAGTCCAGTCAGCAGACAAAACGCTGATCCACATTTGAAAGAAAACCTATTAGTGTTTCTACTTTGCTGTGTGAGAATACAAACATTGCATTAAAAATTATTGGGTAATTAGAGTTAAGGATAGAAAGAATGTCCTCTTAGAAGGAATATACATGTGAAATAATACAGCAATAGCAGATATTTTCCCGAGTGCCCTCTTTCTTCAAAGACTCTTTTGCAAGTCTCTCAAATGTCATCCACAAAAATGCCTTTGAACAAGGAACGGTGGTGGTGGTAGAAGACAGAAGGGAGGAGATCTGCAGCTAACAGACATGAAAAGGTGAGACATCGAAAGTAACACATTTTCTGTAAGAGCTTCATTAAAACTACTAGACTAAGCTTAATAAAATAATAAGCTATAAAGATGTAAAACATCAAAGATAAACAAAACTTATTACAGTTTTGCATTTAATTAACTGAAAAAAAATCCTGTCTGTATGTATAAATGCATCAGTAAAATATTTCATGCATTTGGAGTGTATTACCTAAAATATTAAGACACTCAGTGAACATTTTATATCAGATTAGGATCCATTCCATAGTAAGCATTTCAATACCACTATATAATTTATTCATCCATTTCAATATATTTCTGTGACACTCATCACTATTACAAGTGACAGAATGATCATTTTGTAAGTTAAGAATCCAAGAACACTAATTGTTTCTTCATTTGAAAGGAGTTAGTTTCACCAGCAAAGCAGACAAGTGAGAAGGAATAGCAGGGTAAGATAATGTGATCTCTGTCAACAGGAAGAAAAACCAAACAACCCCAACCCCACCTTCAAAGAAAACACCCAAAAAACCCCCACATCCCCTAGGCCTCTCAAATAAACAAGAATTCAGAAAAATAAAAAAAACTGTGATGTGCTCACAAGAATGCTCCTGCACAATGTATGCCAGCCAGTTACCAGATAACAGATTAGTTGTTTTCTTCTGCATTATGGAATGAAAAAGTCATGTTTCTACAAGGTGGTCTGTTATTCTTAGGTCCATGTAGATACTAAAAGCACTATACAACTCATGCTAAAATACTTCAAGGTCTAATAACTGGTACTGAATCATAAAGCTTACACACATAAGGTGTTTGTTAACCTGACTATAAAGCTAAAGTGACATTCTGCTCACTATAAAGCTAACAGCCATTCTGCTGTTAGTCTTCATATACCTGTGATCCCTTTGACTGACTGCCCACATGCATAATTCAGATACCTGGACGTAAAATTACTGGAATGGAAACTGCTGCCAGTTTTTCAAATGTGAAGTACTGAAACTTTATATACATGAATTTATCTGAGTGTTAAATCAAATTCTTCGGTTTGCAGAAAGAGTGATGCTAGTTGCACCTTTCCTTTGCAGTTTATTCAACAATACAAATAAAATACAAGTCATTCTATATATCTGAGAATTTGGCACAGACAGCTGTCCTCAACTCTGAAAAAATTCTAGTCTCAGCAGCCTGACAAGAAAATCGTTTCTCACTGCTAGAAATGATAGCTTCATTAGGTCAAGGCTGAAGCTGCTGTTCAGCACATGGGGTAAGTACTGCATTTGTCTGGATTGTGTTTGGCTTGAGTATACCCAAAGGACTTCAATTCCTGTCTTGCTGGCTACTCAGCCATCACAAGCAAAATTCTGCCTCCAGTCCCCAAAAGGGAGGATTTCTTGCTGCAAATAAATGAAAGAAAGAAAACCCTCACATAATCACCATTTCAAAATGCACATCTTCCCACACTCATATTTGTCAACATAGTAATAGTTTATATTTTCCAAAATTCTTTAAATCAATAGGATCTGGAAACACTTTTGCAACCTTAAAAAACAGTATGGGTAAGCTATACACATGATTCACATCATACACTGCTGCAGTGCATCCACTTTGTCTTTCAATGTGGCAACTCTAGTGAAAACAGTAAATTATTTTGAATACGTGTCAGAGAGGGGAATAATGACATTGGAACCAGAATTCTCATTCTGAGCTGTAAAAGTGCAAGCAAGTGTGACAATAATTCAAACCTTTTTCCTGACTTAAGATAGATCTCCCATTGCTATCTTTCAAACATGAGACCTTCCAACTCTAAAAGTCTGCTGAAGCTGCTCTACAGACAAGTTTCCAACCATTAAAGAGTTCCACGGCATAAGCAGGAGGACTGGCTCTGCCCGATGGAAATGGCACACATAAACCAGCTGTGCAACAGCATAAAAAAATCATTGGTCTCAAAGGAGCAACAGAAAGAATTTTACTGCTGTGAGTGGGTGTCTGTTCTGGTTTTTCTAACACTCAGTAATGTATGCATGAAATCACATCCAGCATGGTACTTATGGGCTGTGAAAACAATGTTGTCTGCTTCCTTTTGCCTGACAATCTATCCAGTGTATGCTGGCAACTCCTTCATGGTGAAGATAAAAACCTTTAGCAGAGGAGGAAGGGTCAGGTGGTTTGGGCCATTGTGTTGATCTTCTTGTCTCTGGAAATGGCACAGTACCTACCTACAGACCAGTGAGATAATACATGATATAGGAATGCCTAACACTGAGTCCTAGAGCTAACTGAAGTCTCGGTTACTAAGAGTTCATTCTCATCACAAATCATAAAAAGCTAGGAAAAAAATAGCCTAAGAACTCTGAACCAAACGCAACAAATGAAAAATTGTATTACTAGTGCCAAGCAGCTTCTGACCAGTTAGGTTAGGCTATCCAGTGCCTGCTTATTGGAATAAAAACAGAGGAACAGAGGTAGTTTTCATCCAAGGAGATTAATTTATGGATTGTAGGAACAGTTCTCTCCTGCTTCCAGAAGAAAGGAAACTGCTTGGAGAGAGCCAGTCTAAACATGAAGAGAAGGATATCTGTATCTTTATGGATCAAAAATGTTCTCTCAGGTATTCAGTTACCTTTATTTATTGCTGTTATTGCAAATTCTTGCCACTCAATTAAAGATAAAAAGGAAAGCACACAAAATTTAAAAACCCTGAAAAGAGAAGTGGAAATCTGTCAAAATAACAGAAAATTTTGATCAATTTTAGCTGACAGTATCAATGTAAAAGTCCATGTGCACAGTCCTACTTATATGAAAGAATCCACTTTCTAGGTGCAGTAGTCACTTAATTTTCCAGCCATTCCACCACAGACAGACATAGTCCAATCTGTATTTCTTGTCATTTTGGAATCGCATTTTGGCAAAACAAAGCATCACTTTATTCCCTGTGAAGCACATGCAAACCCTTTGTTTCCTTTATAAAAAATAAATAAACAGCATTAAAAAAAAGAGCTCTGACTAAGCTTTGAATATTTCAAAAATTCTCTGCTGTATCATTTTATTTACTATTTACAAATTAATGCCATAGATGAACACATGAGGCAGTGTAGAACAGCTAATAAACCTTCACCTCAAATGTTTACAGTATAAGAGCATCCAAAGCTGCAGTAGATCAGACCTCAAAACACAACTAGATGAAGAATGGCAAGTTGAAATCCTTGATGAAATACTCTTGTTTTCCTGGTTTTGTCTTTTTCATGTCTGGGAAATTAAATTACTTTGGAAAATAAGGAGCTTTATTTAGTGATAGAGAAGTTAATGGAAATTTCCTCAGAAGACTTAACATCATTTTGAATAAAACAAAACCTTATTTTGCTGTGTCTACTTAGAGATCATGTTTTTTGCATTTTCAAAAACACAGAACAGTATAAAACAGCATTGTGGTAACAAGACAAAAATTCTCTCTCCGAGTAATTACAGCACATTTTTGAACGTTCCTCTTAAGAGCTTAAAATATTTAGTGACAGAGACTTTGTGGTGCCATACTTCTCCCTAGATTCAGATTAAATATCATATTTGTCCTCCTTTAAAGAAAAAAACAAACCCAAATAATTTGCTATTTATTATGACTTATGAGCAATTGGTAAAAGTTCAGTATCTTGCGTGAGAAACTGTCTTAGGAATTACTGTCATGTTTCCTGATCAAAGGGTTTATTTTTGAAGAAACCTTCTCCTAAGTCTGACCAAGATAATAATCTTCTCTTCGTCTTGGCACAACAGGGTGAAGTGAAACACTGATGAGAATTTCTGTCCATGCTTCACACAAACATAGCACAGACAGGCAGCAAACTTCCAAAGGTGATGTGCCAAAATCCACTTTTCTTTTCCAAACTGGAGGTTAAATGTGCCTGTAGGAGCTCAGCAGGGGCCAGTAGATGCTGGCACTCAAAAAACTAGACACATCTGAGCAGCAGTTTCTTGCCTCTCTACCAGGCAGGGGCTGCCACTTCCCACTGAGCTCCGAAGTAGTAATTAAATGTTTGTGTGACACTATAACTGTTACCACTCTGCCCACCTGGGGACATGGAGGATAAAAGATACCAATCGAAGCATCCCAGTATCATTCCCAGCAGTCAGCACCTAGCAGCATCTTCATGAGTCACCTAGAGTGACTGCACATTTCATCTGGCAAATACGACATCTTTATAACAACCACTGACAGTTCCACAGCCCCTGGAATGGCCAAATGAGCTGCCAGCCTAGGCTGATTTGGGCTATGAAGCTGATAGCTAACTGAACTCTCTGCTGCTTGTCTGTCAAGTCATAATCCTCTGCCAAGGGCTGGAGTTCAGATTTGAAAATAGTTATTTTGAGAGTTATAGAAGCCTTTTGAAGAATGCTGACTACATACTTCCTGCCATTATCAAAGTTTTGGTTTATTAGGTAAGAGCATGCAGAGGTACTACTGACTCCCACTGCCCTTGTCACAAAGTCCTAGAAGTGCTCTCCACCTCCACTAGACAGCCGTGAGCAGTTCTCAAGGAGAGCAAGTGCTTCAGGGGTAGCTGCAGAGACCACAAGAGGACTCTGGTATTCATGTAATGATTTCAAAACCACAAGTTCCTGAAACACAAATCACTGCCAGCTGGGAGACTATTCTGAAGAAATATCCATATATGCTTATCTTGCTCTTACACTGTTATCCAGAAACCCACCTCAGGCTGGGGTCAGATTCTGGGCTGAAGAGACCTTCAGGATGACTTACCATGGATATTTTTATATTCATTAGCAAGGATGGTATTTTGAGCATGGCTAGCACACTCAGTAGGGGATGAACTTTTTTGAAATTAATATAAATCCTGCCTAAAAATGTCATGTTCAAGCCAAAACCTCAGTGCTACCATGATATACCTTTATGTAACTGCAGTAATAGTGGTTTCAAGAAGAACAGTTGGAAAATATTCACAACTCAGTAAAACAACTGTCAACGATCTCAATTTAAAAGCAAGTTGGTGCCAGATTCAGCAACAAACTGCTGTAGCTGCTGAAGTGCTGTTCAAGAAGTAAAGAGAAAGGTACTGCTGCTGAAGAGTCCTTACAGCAAGCTCAACACAGCTCAAAGGAACTGTATTATTTTATGTGACTGAAATGGTATGCTACTTAAGTATAATAAATTCTCAAAATAATACTTCTTTTATACATGAAAAGGTTTGTGGTCACAGAAGTAATGGGACAGCTATGCCAGCCAACCTTCCTACCACAAATATGGTTAGAGCACCAAAAAAATCATTAAGGCTAACATATACTTACTCAGGATTAAACCTTCCATACCAGCAAAAGTACTTGCATGCCTCTATAAATGCACCTCCAAAAAGGTTTTTTTCTAGGACTCACTACGGCCAAACAGCAAGCTAAAAGCCAGAACAGGAACCCAAAGATGGCAACTGTCTGTACTGCAAGAGAATTCTGTCTGCAGGAAGAGGAGGAAATACATTCCTCAAAGTATGCAAAGTTACATCAGTGTAAAGATTCTGTCACTACTAAAATAACAACAAGTCTTTCTATTAGAAACAACTTCTATCAGTAGAGTGAAGAGTGCTGGATCTCATTCTTTGGCACTAAAGTCAACTAGCATGGTCTGGCTATGCCCACATTATCGACTGCCTTTAAGAGAGGGTGACCACATCCAGATCACCTGTCTTATGGGAATAGTTTCTGGCCTGTGCTAACCCCTATACTATGCCTACAAGTCATCTGGGAAAATCTTTTCTTCATGTTGGTCAAAAGCCCACCAGGGAGAATGCCAGGAACTTCACAGGATGGGAGAACCATTTCTATCTCCTCCATCCAAGTATCATTTACTGGTACAGAAATAATTTTAAAAGTTATTTTATTACCCAAACAGTTGCAAAACCAGAACTACCAACAAAAATTCCTACAATACTTTGTGGATCATCAGGCATGCCTTTCTAATGAATAGAAACATGCTGCTTTGCATTTATGCCCTTTTTTATTCTTAAGCATTTACAATAAGTGCTAGCAAAGGGAAAGTTATATCAAGAGGGTTTCCATCAAAACAATGCTGCTACAATTGTTTAGATACAGGCAGAAAAATATTCCAGTACTCTACCAAACATATGACAATAACCTATTTCTCATAACTAAAAAGAAAAACAGATAAACCACTCGGATTAACACACTGAAACCCAAGTTCCTTCATATTTCATGGTCAGGGTCATGTAGTTTGATACCAGTCACATGGAAAATGTTTCAAAGGAGTTTTATTCATGGAGACCCTTACTGATAAAAGAATAATGACACTTCAACTTTTAATTCATTTGCTGACTTCAAACAAATCTCACACCATTTCTAAAGCCAGTGGCAAAACTACTCAGGAACCCATCTGCTAAAAACCTTCTGCCACAAAAGCAGGCAGATCAGGCTGCGCTCCAGGTGTGACTGAAAGGAAGGTGAGTACCAGAACACGTGAGGGAAAACTCACCTCTCGAGGAACGGAAGTGCTTGCTGGGTGCTGTGAAGCCCCTCGTCCCGTGCACGTTCACAGCAGCCACGCGGAACTGGTACCACCTGCTCGCTCGGATGTCCGGCAGCCGAACCCGCTCGTCCGTAGTCTGGTGGGGAAAATGTCACACTTACATTGGTTGTTCTGGTTATCTATCATCTGCTGTGCAACACCAGTCAGTCTGGCTGAGGACACGCTGGCATCACAGGCCGTGTGCATCCACCTCACCTGTCTCCAGCCATCACTCTGCACTGCAAAGCATTTATGGCTGGGAACAAAATGATAGCACCATCCAATTTTACAGTGCATTGCAGGTCTCTTCTGGAAAAAGTAGCCTTTAGAAAACTGGTGAAGTGTTAAATTCAAACAAAATTAGTTTTGCAGTTATCACAGCCTTCACCAGTGTTTAGGGTCTAATTGTTCAAGTGTTGATGTTTCAGGGAACTCATTGCCCCACGTCACAGGACTGATTTCTCCAATTCTCAATTCTCAGAGAATTAGGGGTCCCAAATATCTTAATGAAATCCACTGCTGTGAGAACCCATTTTTTCTAGTTCATAGCAAACACAAAATTCTCAGGTAATGAATGCAAGCCTTCATCACATCTTTGGCACTTCCGTCAAAAAGACACTTACAGCCTTAACTCTTCCCTGAAGACTTTTCTCAGGTCATAGGAGCTGACCTTTTCTCCAACAACACCTACTGAGATTGCCAGTGTCATGAGTTCAATTTCCAAATTCTGTGGGGAGAACCACTGAAATATGGCATAAGCATAGATACACTCTGAACCTTTCCAGTAGGAAGTGCTTTACACATTCTTATTCTGAACCCTGCTTTCCTCTGGTTTTTTTACCTCATTAAACTTTTGAAGAGCTATCTTTTGCATTCTTTTTTTTCCTAAGGTACAAACACCAGAACTGAACACAGCCTCCTGGTAACCACTGAATCACTTCAAACTGCAGAAGATGTAGCATTTTTGTAGAACTCATCAAAAACACATCCACTTGGAAATTTTACTTTTACAATTACCTCTCAATTACTCAGTTTTCAATTTACTTTAGGATGTCATGTTTACTACATTTTGATTTAATTCTTTAATCAAAGTAGTGCACGAACCTGAACCAGATGTCATGAATATGTCTAAATGTATTATACAATCATTACTGATTACCATTACTGACCAAATATGCAAGCTCATTGAAAATGCAGCTACATCCATTTATTTTTACAAGCTCTGCTTTATACAACTTCAAGAAGCCACTTTCCCTGTACAGGATTCAGCATCACTTGTAATGATGCCAAGTAGTTCCCAAAAAAAGGCACAACATAATTTCTCAGTTTTGCTCCCTTTCTAGCCTATGTAAGAAACTAGCAGGTGCTGACATAATTCAGATAGCCAGAAACTGAGCAATTGGCTTCAGCTCTCCAGCAATGGCATTTTCAGAGCCCTGACAAATAAAATTAGCATTCCTATACTGCATTTAGTCTCTTCATTTGGTGAAAAACAAAATTTAGGGAAACAGATTTGTGTATGCATATAAGAAAAAGAGAGCCTTTCTAAGCCATATTATTGACTGCTCTCAGACTGCTAAGTATTGTAGACTGAGCCCATCACATATTGCTGCTCCTCAGAGTCCTTCTCCATTCAGACCGCTGTATTTGTCTTCTCAGCTTAAGCAGGGGTAACACCATCTGCCTCATCTCCTTTCCTTTTTCAACTTTTATGTTACCTGTAGAGTGAATTATCCAGACAAGGTTTCCCCCAGGGAAGAGCGAGCCTACCTGAATCAACTTTGGCTATTATTTTCATTTTATGGAGCACTCAAATGTCTTATTTTTTTCCAACAGCCAGGTCCACATACTCAAGAACTTACAAATAAGACAGAACTGTGAACTGAATATAAACTATCGCTATTAACAGAAAAAACCCCAAGGATATTCAAGCTATTGCTGCAACTGAAAACACGGCCAGGACCAATATCGAATCGTAAATAATTAGTTACAGTCTTGTGGGCTTTTAAAAACACATTTACTGAACTTTGTTACAAGGCAAGCATAAGCTGAATAGACTTGATCCCAAATTCCTCAGCTAAGGAATCTTGTTTGCCACTGGCATCAGCTCAGCTATTCTGTTGATTAAAAGAAAGTATTTCAGTTGTGTCAGTTTCCCGTGGCAACTATGAAATACTGTAAAATTAAATAAACTGTCAATCCATAATGCCTAATTTATTTTAATTTATGAACATGCCTTGGGCCTATTACTTTCATCATTCATTTTGCTGGCCAAGCTCCTGCTAAGCTCAATGGCATGCAGGTCTGCCTCCAACTCCCATGATATAAACTGCTTTGGCACCTCTAAGTATCCTTTACACAGAATTAATAAATTTCAAGAAAGAACTAATTACTACTGAGATATCTTACACCATCTTACTGCTATATCTATTTTTTTTGTTTGTTTAATTGCTTTAGTTTATTTAGTTCTCACTACCTAAGCATGTTTGGGGCTGTGATCATAATACTCAGTCCTTTCAACATCTTTCACATTAATTTAAACCCACAAAAATCCATGCTGAGCTAAATAACTAATAACTAATGGTTGAATTTCACCACACACCTAAAATTCTGTCTGAATATGAATGAAAAAACTCAATAATTTTATTGAATTTTTAGTAGGCTAACATATTTTTTTTAAGAACCATAAATAAAAGATAAAAAGAAAAGATCACCACTCAAATCATTACAGGATCATAATTACAGTTTATTTTGGCCATGCATTACCTTTTTACTTAAAAAATTAATGTTTGGAAGGTAGCTTCAAATCCTAATGGGCATTTTATTTGGAATAAAATAATAAATGACAAAATAACTGGCCAACATGTCCACCTTCAGTATCATGCTAAGTTTAATGAAGACAAGGGAAAATCCCTAATAATTACATTAGGATACAATTTCATATAAGAGCAGCAAGTAATCCTAATGACATAACCTGGAAAATACACATAATAGCTCGACATTCCTTCTCAGGAGTTAATTTTAGGTCCAAGGGACAATAGGCCACCTCCAGCAGTCAGAAAGAAGAAAGAGGTTGGGCTTTCGGGTGAGAATTTGGCTGAGACTTGCCCAGAACTGCTCCATTTAGGAAGCACTGACTATTTACTCCTCTTCCAGCAGCTCCTAACTGTTTAAATCCTGAGCCCTTTCCTGTAAGTAGTCCCCTCATCCTGTCCTTCAAAAGGGGATTATCTGTTATTGTGTTCAACATGCCTACAGGAATCTCCCTCTGCTGCTCCTACAACTGACTAATGATTAAAGTACTTGCCCAGAGCATGGATGACCTATCTTCAATTCCATCCTTTGTATGAGAAGCAGGGGGAAGATACTCCCTAGCACCTTGGATGTTGCATGCTATTTAGAACTAGAACATGTTATATATTTACATGCAAAACTATTCCTTGGAGAAAGAAAGGCTGAAAGTTAGAACTTCTTGTAAGGGAAAGGCAGGATAAACTATGACTGGGAGGGAGAAGAAAGAGAATGTATGACCCAGCAGCATAGCAGTTTGACCATTCAGGTGGGATTCTTGTGTCAACACCACAAAGGGGTTTATATATGTAAAAAATTGGTGCAAGGAAGTCTTCGCAGCAAAGATTTGTACAGAGGACTCTCCTCTGTCCAAGGATTACAGTAACCAACGGACTGCTTCACTGCACTCATTCCCTGTTTTTCCCCACTATGAATCCTGGACTCCTTTCTATAGTGCAAAGGTTTAACAGAAACAAGAGAGTACAGCCTTACCCTGCCGAGTTCACATCTCTACAGCTTTGGAAACAACACAGTGATAAAAGAATTTGCATTTCAGAGAGTGAAGGGATACCATCCAGGGTATCACAAAAGCTCTGTTTATATTTCCTCTGACACGAAAGAAATCTGACAGTGCTGCATCCACTACTCTATCAAAGGACAGCAGACCTGCCCTATTTCATGTGAATACAAACCCACACAAGGTGGGCACTCTCTAAGACTGCTTACCAAAGCCCCTCCTGAGAGATGGATAAAGAAACCTTTAGTGTACAGGACTGGTGGTTAGCTCCAGCAGGTATTTCTCACTGTCACGGGCTGAGAACTTTCTTGTGATCCTCAGAACTAGAACTTTAGGTGTCTCAGAAGCTTTATTTTTCAAGAAGATTAGCTGTCCACAGAGTTTAGACAATTGCAAGGTGAAGTACTAAGGTCTGTCACGATCAAGCTATCAGTAAATACTGCCCCTTATTTGGTTTAGTAATGGACTAGACTAATAAATGTACTTCATTACTGTGTGCCCATATGTATACATATGTGTGTGTGTGTGTGTGTGTGTATACACGACATCCGTTCACACAACAGATGTGTTCTCTCTGAAAATAACTGATTGCCATATTTAAATTAGCTTTATTATATTAATATTATTCAATACCTGAATTTCCAATGTAAGCAGTAATAATACTATTTTTAGAAAGAATTAGTACCAAACGGAATAATAAGTTCATTCACAAGACATATGATATTCCCACAGGATAATGCAGCACTTCCTGCTCAGCTGGCTAAATCTTAAGTTACACTTAGGAAACTTCACATAACACTTAGGACACTCTACATTATAGCCAACTTGGCCAACTAGCATCTTAGTTACCATAGTTTTTATATTAACCAATGGAAATTAGTCAAATGGTTAATTATATCAAGTTTTCCCCAAAATGTGTAGTTAAAAAACTAAATTAAAAAAACTCTTCCTCCTGAAGTGAAAAATAACTAACATTGTTTTCAATGTTTTTGCTTTCCTTATATAATTGGACAGCAAAATAGTGTACTAATACATTGAGCCTTCTTCCTTAAAAAGAAAACATAAAAATGACACAACAAACATGGCACAACACAATACAAAGGAAACAAACTTTTTCAAAACTATTGTTTCAATAAGAAGTAAAAATCTGTGTGAAACATGAGAAATTACTTGCAAATTAGTTCCTCTAAGGGCAATGGAAAACAAAAAGGTTTTTTGAAATTTAAACACCTTAAAGTTATTGAAAATTATAACCCCATTTCTTCTTGGACAGACAACAAAAATAAAATATTGGATGAGGAACTCTGATAAAATATTTTGAAATTTCTTATAAAAAGATGCAAACAATAACTTAATTATGCTACATATTGGGATAGGCATAGAGAAATTCAGATCCTCACCCACAGCCTTTTTGATCTTTAATTGCTTTTTACACGGTCTGTAGCTTAAGTTGCAGAGTAATGCAAGAGCCAGAATCATCTCCCCTGGACTGAGATGCTCTAGGAGTTCTCAGATGAATGGCTGAGCTCTTCTCAGCCTTTGCCTATAATTAAGGTCTCCTACCTTAATGTTTTGGAATCATACAAGAAAAAAATCTCAGTTATACAGACAAGAAAAGCCTGGAGGCTGTGCACACAGCCACTTTAGTCAAACTGGATATCCATCCTTGTTGCTGATACTGCAAAATAAATTCTATTGCATTCAGCCAAACAAATTTGATTGCCTGGTGGGATGTCTAAAACTACAAACACCATGGAGGTACACTACTCTGGAGAGACAGAAATTCTGATTATTAGCACCCCTCAAGGGTGTCCAGTCTGCATGTCCCATAAGGGATACACAGTTCACAAAGCCAGTCAGGCATCCTGAAGCGTGCTTTGAGCTGACATCCCCAGTGGGGTCCATCACACAATCAAATTTGTGTCTCTTGTGATGCAGAAGGGACAGTGAAGTTGTCAGAAAGATGTCAGTTGGAGGAGGCTTCTCCTGCCACAGTGATTAACTCAGCCCCTTCTGCCCACATTGACCAGACCCCAGGAAAGGCAGCTGTCAGGGTTCTTACTGCTCTTGCACAGGAACGCGTTTCTGAAACACTCTCTCCTGTAGATCCACTGCAAGGCAGGGGTTCATGTACATTCAGCTACTGTGGAGCACATATAGTGCATTTTTCCAGAACTGTGCACGAGGTCTGTTCCTGGGATGAGAAATAGCACAGCACTGTGCTCCCTTTGCAGCCTGGATTCACCAGCCACAACAGCTGAGCTTCCACAGTCTGGCACATATACATGGTACGGTAACAGCGAGGAATAATTCAGATCTGGTAATTTCTGCTACTTGGTATTTTCCTTGTAACAAAGGCAGGAGGTTGTTTCTTGGAATGGAGAATGCAGGTTCAAGACCTGCACCTCAGCTGAGAGATAATGAGTCACTGCACCTTGACCAGTTTGGATGTGCTCCCTTGGGCTTGCACAAGCAAGATTTCTGCAGGGGGGTTTCTCTGAGCAAGACTCCAACATAGTGACAGCTCCCTCTAGCACCACACTGAAGCTAAGAAATTCACTTCTGAGTGTTCAGTCTCACAAGCTTGACATTATTTTAAGATAGCATTTTCCTACACAATGTTAATTGAGAATGAACACAAATTGTCACAGAATTTAAATCTCTTACTTTATTTTGCGGATGATTCTACTTATTCTCCCTTTCCTTTTTTTTCCTAGCTATAATGACATTTTGCAGATCTTTTCAAAACCAGCATTTTACTTTTCTTGTCAGCAGGGATGAGGGTGAAGCAGTAAGATAAACGATTGGAACTCTGCCATCCAGGTGGACTGTCAGCATGGTAAAAAACAGACTGAAACTGGGAGGAACTAAGTGAAAATTTATGCTCTGTTGATTGCTTCTCATTAAGAAACATTTGCTCATGAATCTTACATTTTCAGTCTGGATTGCACTGAGTGATAAGAACATGACATCATAGACTTTACTGAATTGGGGAGGGTCATGCCTGAAAAAAACATCTTTACAAACAAGAAAGGTTTTAGTCTTTTTTCACTTTTTTTTTTTTTTTTAAGATATATACCCTTTTCATCAGCTGGATTTCTTAACTTTTGACAAGACCCAAGCCATGCCACGGACACGGTGCAATGAGTCCCATTGGCCTCAAAAGGACTATGTCTCTTATGTGCTTCCTTGAATGGATTTTGGTCTCTTAATCCTAAATTTTTCAAGAGATTTGTGACTTTCTGAGACTGGATCCATATTGCTTACAAAGAACTGACCTGTGCCACAGTTTGCCAGATCGTAGCATCATCCTCACTTGGATGGATTCCTTGATTCCACCTCCTCTGAACAACATAGATCACAGGCTCAATGGAAATATTGAATTTTGAAGACCACTTCACCTCCAGGTCTCCAGACTGATGTTCTATGAATTTTAATTCTTTCCGGGGTTTCAGTGGAACACCTGTAGTAGGAACATACAGACAAAAAATATATGAGTAATTTACAAGATATGATTAAGCCATTTGTAGATGAAACTGTATAAAAAAATAATTTTAAAAAAAGACTGCTTGTCAGAGAGAAGGCCAAAAGGGAGGAATGATAAGCATGGAAGTTCCAGAAGTGCTCACAGCTAACCCATCTCTGCTAACATTAAAATTTGTTTTTAAAAAAATCTTCAAAATTATTTCTTTATTTCATTAAAAAACTAAAGGATATGAAAGTCATAAGCTAAAACTGACTTTATAGAAAACACTCCCCAAATACAACTGGGAGAAAGATCCCTTTGATCCCAAGCAGAATCAGCTATACCTGTTTTTCAGTTTTTCACCCAATTTATCCTTAAACACATCTAATAACAAAATTTCCACAGCATCACATAGTAGTCCGTTTCACTACTTCTCTATCCTTGCTACAAGCAAGCTTTCTCACTACCTTGTTTAGTTTCCTCAGCTGCATCATAAACTCAATGCTGGTCCAAGACGTTCATGGATCATGGGGAACAGATTCTTTCTTTTCCTATGGAGAAGCTTTTCATGTACAGCAAGACTGTTACTATGCTTCTGAATGTTTTCTTCTTCAGTCTAATAACCACAGTGCACTCTATTTCCCTTTTAAATCGGTGTTCCCAGACCTCTGTTCACTCTTGCAGCTGCCTCTGGAGACTCTCCAGTTGCCCAACAGCCCTTCTCCAGAGTCAAGCCTAAAACTGCACGCAGACTGTGTCTAAGCTCTTAGCAGTGCAGACCAGTGAAGCGTGATTATTTCATACATCTTACATTAGTCTGATGTACTTAAGAAAGCTGTTTGCTTCTCTGTGGCTGCATGATCTTATTGACTCACATGCTGCAGCTGTACTGCATGATGTGTCACTCTTTACTCTTCCCTAAACAACTAGGAAAGGTAATTCCAAGACAACTTGGAATAGATATATCTAATGTATATCGTCGAATTGCTGCATTTCAGAGAAAAATATACCTTCTAGAAATATTACTGTAATTTCTCATTACACAGTGACACCAAAGGACAGCTATTTCTGTTGTTTATACTGCCAGTAATATCACCTTTTTGAAAACATCTGCAGTAGCTTGAAGGAAAAAACACCCCTTCAAATTTGGCATCTTTTGATTAAATTAACAAATCAAGTGTTAGATAAATTTCTCTAGACAGATGTCTAGAGTGCATCTCATCTATCCTCAAGTGCAACATTTTTTCACTTGAGGATATGTCACAAATAAGATTTCTATGTTGACATATAAAACTTCTTAACAAGTTATCGTATGCATTTTAGTTATTTTGTTGTTTCAATGGCTGTCCACATAAAGCCAGCTGTATGTACCGGTTAGGCAAATTGTTTCCTACTCAGTCTGCCACAGATGACTGAGTACCAAAATTTCCTCAGGTAAACAACTTTTATATTTTAAGAGGTCTTTTTATAAATCTGAATATACAAGTAGCTACAAGTAAATGAAAATGGATCTTGTAGATCTTCAAGAAAACTGAAATCCACCTGTAAAAAATACAGTACCGGAATTTGGTTATCACAGCAGTTTAGACCCCGGATATCCTTCAACAGCCTGAAGTCTTAGTCCAACATAACGAACATGACTTTGGATTTCCACATTTGCAAATCCTTTTTTAGTTATGATACACAATAATCCTACAATTTGCATGTTGAGAAAACTTCCATCTGCTTTGCATTAGGGGCAGTTGGATTCACTTGATTGCAAGCATCTCAGCCTCTCCGGTGTTACGTAATCGCATGCAGATGGAGCGCGGCAGCGCAAACAGTGAGAGCACAGCACAAGTGCATTTTAATGTACTTTCGTAGAACCAGCACCATCAGTTCAATATCCAGATGTGAAAATCCAATTACTCTTCAATGTGCCTTTTATTATGTAAATGATCAGCCCCTTTTTCCATGCTGGAACAAATTAGTCCTCAGTCTGCAGTGCTCCAAAGTCTGCATTAGTCCAAAGTCTGCAGTGCTTAACCAAAGAATTCAAATCACTGATCACTGTATGTGTGCAATAGCAGAGTCCAGGAAAAATGTTTCTAAAGGTGTCTTTCGAACAGTACAACCATCTCTGTGCCATGAAAAGGAAGTGCACATTGGTCTGTCACGAAAACCTGTATCTTAAACATTGGTTCCCGCAGAATTCAAAAGGTTTCCATGGAGGGCTTTATAAAGGGTACGTCCATGGCATCAATACAGTTGTAAACACAATTGTGCAAGGACTCAAGAGATGGACACTTTAAAAACTGTACACTATGTTTATAATATAAAACTATTTTTCTTTAAGCATGAAAGAGTCATTAAACTGTGGGTGACCATCTGACCCCAGTTACCCTATCATAATCTTGTCACACCATCAGGCCCTTTGAACGTCCCAATCTTCTCTTCATAATTCACCTTTTTTTACACAGATCTGCAGAGACATTTTCTCAAGTCCTTCACTAGTTGAGACAGTGTAAAGAAGGGGAATAAGGCCAACAACAGAAGACTAGAGAGAACATTTATTATCTTCACTAAAGGGACACAAATATGTGAAGACTACATAACCAATTAGTCATACTCCCAACAGAGATGAAAAAATACTTGTTACATTAATCCAAACACATTCGTAATATGTCTTTGGTGGCAGTGTACTTATATTAATATTTTTTTAGGATTGGACTTTAGCACTCAGTACTAGAGGGCAAATTCATTTTGGTAATCCAGCAAATCAGACGGGAATTTTATATCTGCTGTTGTAACTAATCTCCAGAGCCTGATCAACAGTAAAACTATAGAAACTTTTGTAGACTCTTAGATTCAATCTGAGTTCATTTTCAAGCTGTGAGTGCTGTCAAAATGATAAGAATAAGTACTGAACTTATTCACTAGATCTTAGTCATGCTTGCAGAGTTTGCTCTTCCTTAGTGACAGGAAGGTCATTTACCCCTGGAGGAAATGAATAGCAAGCCTGCTCCACTTCTATTTGTCTTTTGTTGCAGAGAGACAGGTTGAAGAGGCTAATTAGCTGAATTCATCAGCTGAGAAGGCAGTAGGCTATTGAGCTTGCCCTTCCTCTGCAAGACATATATGCTCTTACAAGGCAGCACCTCCTGCAGATCGGTGATAAGATGTTAGGGAAGGTTGGTTCTGCTCCCATTTAATCAGGCCAAGCAGAGGAGACCTTCCAGTGTGCGGTCACAGAATGTATCATATCCTGTCACGTGCTCTGTCAGCTCCAGCAGCATTTAATCTTGTTTTATTTGTTTGTCTGTTTTTACCTTTTCCAGTTGTTACATTTACTGGAATGCTTTGTAGTTATGGCATGGAGCTTGATCATGTAAATCATTACATATACAACATGAATGCAAATGACTCAGGTCATTTGTCTCAATAAGACAAAAGAAATAAGTAAGTGATTCATTTTAATAACTTTCATTTTGAAAGGTGCTATGTACTGGTGTGTACTAACTCCTTATAGTTTTAAAGGGGCTGCTCTAAAGTATCCTGCAAACAAGAGAGTTTCCTTTCTGCACACACCAGAAAAGTTTATTAACATTTTAGTTAAAATAATGAACTTAAAAATAAATTCACAATCTCCTTTACCTATTTTATCATGTTTCTATCCACAGATGGAAATAAGCATGGATTTGGACCTAAGCCTGGAGCTTAGATCAGAGTTCTGCTGATTAGGCTCCCACAGAGAGCCCACACTATCTGATTAATAAGTGAATAACTGAATAATATTTATTATCACTGACGTAAGAAGAATTGATTTATAACAAAAACACCAACTGTGTGGAAAAAGAATATGCTTTTCACAAATGCTTATTTTTCTGCATTAGGAAAACATTTTTCAAATATTTCCATGTATAAAGCTTTTTTAAATTCCAGTAAATTAAAATCTGGAATTTGTCCAAGCAAATAATTTCTTAGCTTAAATGTTCTTTTCAAAGGATGTCACAGAAAAGGTTTTTTCACAGAATCTCAAGACTCAAATCAATTAAAAATTTTTGAATAAGAGTGCCTTAGATTTAAATAATGAATTTTTATATATATATATATATATAAAATAATGTTTCACTATGTTGTTCTGTGTTGATTTGTTCTTTTACCAGATTATTTCACAGTTCCTACTTGGTAGTCCCATCTGCTTGCCTTAGAGACATAAATGCTATTTCTGATTAATAGGACCTGAACTGTTTATCGTTAAATATTTTCCTGCTGCATTCTCTCTCATCTGCATCAAATTAAGTGACATTTCACCTTAATTGACAAAGTTTGTTCTGCTTAAGATGACTCATAATAGCCACACATTTACATTCCACAGATTTCCAGACATGGGCTTCACAAGGGGGAAAAAATCAGAAATTTAAACAATATTTCTCTCTGGCTTTCCACCCTTTCACTGCGCAGACACATCTCTACAGGCACCTCTCCTTTTTCTTCCCATCCATACAAACTCCCAGCAAATTGAAGTCCTGGTTTACTAGGAGACTTCAGTATGGCCTGAAGTTATTAGCCCAGTCTGAGCACATATTAATAATCCGTACCTTTGTACAGATTTTTTGGAATTTGGCACGTATGACCACATCCATTGGAACAGCATTTCTTCACTCCAGAACATTCAATATCAGCTTCACAGCTTTCAACACAGGCAGCTGCAAAACCACTGGCCTTCTCAGGTGCTGGACAGTCCCCTTGCTTCACAGAGAGGATGTACTTAAGGAATTCACAGCTAGTTAGGCATTCATAATTCTTCTTGGGGAAAAGAGGCTAAAAGGAGAACAGAAGAAGTATATGTTTTCAACAGGAACAAGGAAAAAAAAAACAAATCCAAAAACCCAACCAAACCCCACCAAAGAAAAAAATTATAAATTTTCCAAGACCTCCTAAAGGATTATTCAGATTTTCAGCTTTTGCAAGACTATCCCCGAAGATTTATATATTCAAGCCACTTCTAAAAAAGCATTGCAAGTAAAGAACGATGAATTCCCTCAAGTAAGACCACAATATTTAATGGAACAATGTTGTTTATATCTGCCAACTTTCCCTTGTTTTCCTCACATTGACTGGCTATAAAGTTGCTCAATGACAGATTAAAAACATTCCCAAAACAAAGGGGAAGCAATGGTCAGACAGTCTGCTTTTTCTGGACTACCTCACATTCCTTCTTTGTACTTTACAACACTTTCCCCACAATATCTGATGTAATGCCACTCTAGATAAATAAGGCAAATCTCATTTCATTATATTGTTTGAACTAAGTTGGCTACGAGAAGATTTTACAGCATCTTTATGTTCTTGCCAGCATATTAGTAATAGTATAGTTCTTCATGGAACTGGAACTGCATTTATGATAAAATGGTCAGCAGAAAATACAAATTAAAATAACCTTTAAATATATTGATTAAAGATCAAAGTAAATGCTACTTCCTTGAGAAATCTAGTCCTAGATATTTAAGAAGATGCTTCAATGCAGAGACATTTTACAGCATATGTAATACTCAGAAGTTTGCAAGGTCCACTTAAAACAGTATTTAAAATAGCATCTAAAACCCTGGGAGAATATTGTGTGTGACATGGAAATTACATGTCCTCTTTGTTTAGTTTGGTGCAGAGCCAGCTAAAGTGATTCTCTCAGAATGATTGTAAAATGTAATTGGCATTGTCTGTAGCTGCCCTTTCTACACTAGAGCAACCAAAAACCTTCCACCCTGACAGATCTGGTTTACAGGTTCCTAAGCCTACACAGGAGTTATAACCCACTCTCTATCCAACTAGTCATGTAACTTCTGAAGCTTCTTCCATATTGAAATGTGTTACTTTCTTGTTTTTACTGTTCTCATATTTCTAGCAAAATTAGGAAGACTCGGCTATTAGGGAGGCCCAGGTGTTTCACAGACTATTTATTCTCTAAAGGCACCGTGGCCCAAGAATGTACCCCTACATTACCTCTCCCATCTTTTCATACAGAACAGTCCAGAATCTCTGAATCAGGCTTTCAAGGACGGATTTGGGTGTTACAGGCTTAACCAGCCTAAATGCTGCAAAAACGAGCACTCTATGTCTCCTACTGACCCCAGTGATTCTTGGACATGCACTCCTGCTGCTCCCCGATTGGAATGCACCTGATGCCATGGTTATCCAGTTAAAATGCAAAACGAGCAGCAAACTGAATTGATGGGGGAAGAAAAGGAATCAGATAAACTGTCCTTCACACGTAAGGTTTCCTTCAACATTCAGTAGTACACTCATTTGGTAGATAAGAAGCAACACATGAAGCAGGGACTTTGAGAAACACAAAGCTAAATTGTTGCTTCCATATTTTTTACAAAATACGAAAAGATTGAAAACACTCTCACAGGAAAACAGCCTCATTTAACTCAATCAATGTCTATGGAGTATTCATGAGTCTGAGAGAAAGGAAAGTGGTCCGGGGCTTTTGTGTTTGAAGCTAATTTCAAATCCTAAAACATCGCAAATTTGCAGCTACTTAATTAAAAATGTTATAGCTCCCTGAGGCATAATACGTCCTCAAGGCTTCTCCTCCTCACCCTATTTCACAGCTCATTTTTCAGTTAGCTGCTAAATGTGCTGCTCCTCATTATGGGCCTCTGAAGTTCTAAATTTAGCTTTAACCACAAAACACTAATCAAAGAAGGATGCTCACTGTTTTTAACTACAATAGAACAGTGTTCTACAAATGTTTTCCTTTTAAACCAATTTTATACATATTTTCACCCATATCTGGAAACATACAGTCTGAGTGAAGAGCGATATACAAGAACAACACAAATTAGATCCACTAAAACTGCTTTTTTACAGTACTCTAGAATTTTGTATATGAGAAAGTAGCAAATAATCTGGGTTAAAAAACTTGCGAGGATTGGTTTTCATGAGAAACTTTTACTTTGTCTTCTACTGTAACTACATAGATCAGTAATTCAGTAACCCCTATTAACACATTGTTGCAGCTAAAATTTTTTTAGTTGAAATTACAGCTTTTCCTAATCATCTTCATGATGCTTAAAATCATTTAAACATAGGACATTTTCTTACACCAGAAAAGGAGTGTCCACAGTAAAGAGAGAGGAGTTAAATCAGTGTACCAGTAAAACCAGTATATTAATTAAGGTCACTTCTATTTTTTTATAGGAAAAGATTAAAATCTTCCTAAGAATTCACTTTCACAGACTTGAACATATCTGAACCTTTTTTATAATAAGGCAACTTTCTATTGAGCTGATACTCCCATTTTGAACTAAAAAACACTTAAGAACTGCAACAGGTAACTTCCACCAAGTCAGAGCCATGTTTCAAATCCAACGAAAAATCTCCTTCTTTGTTCTAGTTTTGACTGATTTGGGTTTTCTTCTTCACAGATTATTCTGATAGACGATTCAAAAACAGTTTTCAAAATATTTGTTCCTGAATAATTACGTATTTTGTTATTAGTCTTATGAACTTCAATCCAGTTACTCCTGGGGAACTACTCTTTTAGAAATCAGACCGACTTTCACATACAGGAAAGTCATCTGTTCTAGCTATCCTTGTGCAGGCAAGGATTTTTCACACAATGACATTTTATCTTTTAAACAAAGATTGCCTTTCTTACACATGGCCAGAAAAGATAGAAGGGCAAGCGGTAGAAATAGCATCTTACAGAAGGGATGTAACAGCACCTTCTGAGAGATGCTCTGTAAGTGTGACTGGATCAAGTCTTTAAAGTACAAGTTGATATAAATCATTTAGTCAGAAAAAAAACCCCGTTTTAATTCAAAATTAATACGGCTACATTGTTATATGTGTATCCTTTCAAATGAAGGCAAATGCTGTAAAAATAAAATGGTTTTCAGCTGTCTCCTTGAAGCTAGTAATTTCAATTAAAGAGACTGCTAGAACAAAGTGAGAAAGCGTGCCCTTGGGCTGACCTACCTCACAGAAGCTTTGGCAATGGTTTTTCTTCAGGTCCCAGGACTCTTTGCAGGGCTCCAGGCACTAGGAAGAATCAGGAGGAAGAGAAGTGTCAGAAAGAGAATGAAATAAACAACCACAAATAACCTTATTTCTTCTCCAGTTTTTTGGCCCACAGGAAGTTAATAATCCACGTCTCCTGGGAATAAGATTGTGTCATTGAGTCACGGTGTCAGAGTAAGGTCATGACAAGTCATGGTTAGATTACAAGAAATATTCTCGGTATTTCTTAGAGTACAAGGCAATTGACTCACTTGTTTATTATGCCATCCTATTTTCCGACTTACTGGATGTAGGTCTTAACACCATTTAACACCATGTTCCTGGATCACAAAGACAATGTCAAAAGCACTACTCTATACTACAGAAAGTGAAATCTTCTCCTCACTGACCAGCCTAAAGATTAGACAGGCACATTGCCTTCCCAAGCGAGAAACTATTTCATCAAGCTACGGAGTAAACTCAGCAGAGTTTTAAACACTATTTCTGTATAAACAATGTTCACTGGTCTGTTAGCAAAACTATTTCAAGTACCATATTATCATTACTTCACCTTCAACCTCTACTGCAGTAGTTATACAGAGAGCTGAGATTCAAACTCTGCCTAACAAAGCTAAGCTTCAGAGCACAGCATAAAGAAAAATCCAACTGTTAAGAGCATTTACAACAGCTGAAACATAAATTCAGATTCACAGAAACCTTTTCTCTTCCTTTGTTAGACACAAAATATTGGAAAATACTGGCATTGCTGGGATTTAATAACTCCTCCTGGTAAGAGTGGAGGATTACTGTACCCAAAAGGAAGGCCTTTGACATACGATGCAGTATTTATGTAATTTCCTCTCATGCATAGTGTTCGATTGGATCAACACACATTTATGCTATTCAAAATCAAACATGAATACATATAGGCTGCACCTCAGTGGTACACCTGTATCATTAATATAGTAAAAACAATAGTGTTTTAAAAATTAGGCATTTTTCTTACTAGCAACAAAGTTTAAAAATGTAATGAAACCATTAGTCACAGAGGCTACATATTTCAGGAAAAAAAATACCACTCAAGCATTTTCTTGATACATATTTTGGTATTTTAGACTCAGTTTCTAGCTCTTGAAAATTCACAATGTGTTGTATACAGAGTAATTAGAAGGATACATTATAAAATGTCACTGAATTCTTTGAATTCAATTAATTCCACAGTGCTGTTCCTCCTATGGTATAGATACTGCACATTCGAGCCCAGTTCCACTGTCATGTGATTTTACAACTCTCCTGTTCAAAAATTACTGAGGTTTAAGTGGTTCAAAGACAAAATGAGAGACATTTTGAGCACTCTGGGACTTTGTCAGTGATGCCCAAGACTGCCAGGTTTGTTCAAGGTGTTTGCACCAGGCTTTACCTGTAATGCAAGTAAGGCTCCAGCACTTGACGCGTTACCCGGCTGTACCTCTGTTCCAATAATCACTCAGGACAGCCCAGGCTACTTTCACTGGGTCCCAGCACTTCCTGCCTCAGGGCAGGCAGAGACAATAGGCATCTTCGATGGGAAGATGGACAAAATGAACCAGGGCTGAGCAGAGCCCTGCAATCCAACTGCTCTCAGAATATGTCAAGGAAAAGAGATGATGGAGCCTGTCATAAGGCCTGCATAGCTCTCACAGACTCTGATTAGGGTACACACCTAAACACTTACATAAACAAAAAAATCTCCCTGCTCTATGAGGAGCCCTCGGAGCACTGGGCTAGCCTGGCACCACGGGCAGCTGCAGAAGCCAACTGTCTGCCTTTAGTGGAGCTGTACCATTGTACCACATTGGGTGAAGAGTAACTGCTAGCAGACAAAAATGATTCCAAAAAGAAGATTTTGGAATTGTCTTGTTAAAAATGTAGTTATTAACCTTGCAATAGCAAAGACGAGAACACCTCACAAACATGGGTCTGTGCATTTATTCCTTAGGCTAACCTGTTATGAGGTTAACCTTCTCCCTGAAGTGGGAAGCTGGGAACACTGAAAGCTTGGATCCAGGTCTCACCTTTGAATCCTTGACTTAAAATGTAAATGAGCTGAGATCTTGAGATCCCTCCCAGTGTCTGGTAATCTGATTCAGGATAAGGGGGAATCTAGGCAAAGCAGCAGCTGGCAGCTGGTTTGGGCTCTACTTTATTGAATAAAAAATACCTTGCAGACATAGCCACCTGCCCCCAGAAGCTAAGCTTAGGTATGTAGATGGCAGACCTCCAGCAGGCAGCAGGGCAGTGGCACAGGGAGCATCCCAGCAGCCCACCTGGCAGTGGTCACTGGCCCCTTGGAGCCTTCACTGACCCTGCCCTGGCACCACAGGGGCTCTGCACTGCTGAGGCAGGATGAGATGTGAAACACAGCACTGAACATTACAGGCCAGTGGCACTCATCAGAAGATGATGGGTGTCAATCACACCGGCCTTGATAACTCAAATCCTCCTAAAGAGCTTTTTTTCATCAACCCCAGGGCTTAAATCTGGGAGTTGGGGGCTTTTTTTCTTTGTCCAGACTGCTGCAGAGTTATTACTCAGTACTAAACAATTGTATCAAAAGCCAAAAGAATTGCTAATAGAAAGCACCCCAGTATATGTCATCCTTCAAAATTTGGGGGTGTGGGGCCCGTGTATGTGTACATATGCACACTCTCATGGGTACAAATCTGTATAATATAATACTACAGACCTGTTGATATTTAGACTGCATAAAATTAGAAACAAGAGCAAAATACAGTTTCATTCAAGGAAAAAGGGTTGCTATTGCTTTAAAATATTTTGGGTTGTATTTTTTATTTCATCTTTTTTAAAAAATTTGCATTTAAGGGCTATGTTAGAAAATTCTTTTCTGTTCTAATTTTTAATCTATAAATAAAGCAAGCAGGAGATTAACATATGATGCATGCCATTTATATTAGTTAGTAAAGGGATTTTCAAAATAAGCCAACTAACACTCTTGCTTAGGAAATGATGCCTTTGACCCAAATGGGAGAGAATTACACCAACACAGCACTTTTCAAAATCTAACGAATTGCAAAACATCATTTAAGTACTGAATACATATTTATTAAAATACTGTATTTAAATTAAATGGCTGCATATGACATATTTTTAACTATTTAAACAGCAAAAAAATAATTTATTTCAGAGTAGAAGAGACTACCCACAATATTTTTGTCTCAAAAGGCTTTTTTCCTTCATCAGAGCGGAAACCAAGTCATATGCAAACTGTTGTAAAAACAATGGAATCCAAGTGTTACAGCTGGAATATAATTCTTTTCATTTTCATTCACCTTTCCCACTGCTCCCAACAGCAAGGTCAGAAATGAATGGCTTATGTTTACAATATATATACAATATAAGTGTTTTGCTGTCCTGTGGAACCTAATCAAATGGAACTTAGATGGTTGGGAGAAAAATAAAAGGAACAAAACACCTTTCACTGTACAACCTCCTAATAACTGGCCATGTCATGAGGACAAGTACTTGGAAAATGCACGTGTTCACTATCAGGCACTAAGCAGAGAAGAGGGTTGGGAATTTACCCAAAGTCAAAGGAGAATACTGTGTTCATCAGTCCTAGAGAGAATGCTTTTGTGACAGGTACATTTAAATATACGACTGCACCCAACGGAACCACGAGAAAAGTGATTTTGAATCTGTAAATCTCAGCACAGTGGCAGTAAACACAATGCAAAACAGAAACAGGCAGCAAGAGAGAAATAACTATTTTGATATTTGGTTTTTTTGATCTTCATCTTTCTGTTTCTCAAAAATCAGACTGTGAGATGTCTGAAGAACAGTAAATGCACAGCTGCACATTTACCTAGTTCAAACCAATTAACAGCATGCTTGCTTGGTGAAAAGTATTAGGATTCTGGCTGCCCATTTCAGGAATGTACATCATTTTTGTCAATTTATTTTATAAAAGTCTATTTATACATTTGCCTCTCAGCTTCCTGTGTTAATTCATGTCCTCCTATACGTTCAGATGGGTATAAGATTCAAGGCAAATTACTTGCATTCGGCATATTAAAACGAAAGAAGTGTTTGGTTCTGAAACTGAAGTTAGACACGCTTCATTAAATATCCCTGTCCTATTTTTTTTTAATCTCCAGTTTAAATCTCTTTCCAGCACTAAGGTATGGGCTGTCTACTTACCCAGAAAACACAGGTGTGACTGCATGTTATAAAATTAAAAGCTCAGGTAAGCAGGACTACATGCAGTGAGAATTTCAAGAGCAAAGAATCCTACGTAGGCAGGTAGGTGAATCTCATTTCCACAGTGGATCATTCTCGATGCTCTCCAAAACCCACGCTGGATAGCTCGACTGATTCCAAGGCTGCACATGAGCACTGCTCCATGTGAGTGGCTCATGGTATCACACAGCATTGCACTCAGCTCGTGGGCATCTTTCCTAGTGACCAAGCGCCAAAGATGAGGCACTGCAGCACTTCAGGTATAAGCAATGTCAGGTGCTCATACACCCTATCAGGTCAGGCACCCACTGTACACATCGATCCTGTTTAAAATAAACCATTAGAAGCAGAGCTGACCTAAAAAATCAGTCAGTTACTGAGGCTGAAAAAAATCCATGAACCCAAAGAGAAGGGTTCAACTGCAGAATCAGTAGCTGTCATATTATCTTGTAGGTTGATATATGCTGTTCAAGACGCCTCTGAGCATTTTGTGAAATCCATTTTATGCCGAGTCAGTCTCTTGCTTCTTTATTTTCCCTCTCCTCCCTCATTAGCAGAATGAATCATCAGAGCACTAGTCATCAACTTTCTAGAACTCAGTGTGACATTTTAGCTCTGTGCTGGTTTAAGCTGGGATAGAGGTAATTTTCTTCACAGTAGCTAGTACAGGATATGCTTTGGATTTGTGCTGGAAGCAGTGTTGATAGCACAGGGATGTTTTTGTTACTGCTGAGCAGCGCTTACACACAGCATCAAGGCCTTTTCTGCTCCTCAGCCCATCCCACCAGCAAGGGCTGGGGTACACAAGGAGTTGGGAGGGGACACAGCAGGGACAGTTGATCCCAACTGACCCAAGGGATATATATCCTATGGCATCATGCTCAGCACATAATGATGGGGGAAGAAGGAAGGGGAGGGCATTCAGAGTGATGGCATCTGTCCTCCCAAGTCACTGTTACATGTGATGGAGCCTGGCTTTGCTGAGGATGGCTGAACACCTGGCTGCTAATAGGAAGCAGTGAATGACTTCATTGTTTTGCTTTGCTCAGATGCACAACTTTTACTTTACCTATAAACCTGTGTTTATCTCAAACCACAAGTTTTATCACTTTTACTATTCTGATTCTCTACCCCCATCCCATCATGGAGGGAATTGACTGAGAGGCTGCATGGGGCTTAGCTGTCAGCTTGGTTTAAACCACAACCAACTCCTAAAATTCAGTTACATTTAACGTAGACTAGGAGAGGTTTACATATCTTCAAAACTTTGAAAGCCTAATAGAAACAACTGTGAAACATAATCTTTTGTGTAAAATAGTAGTTTTATGTGGCTACCTGGAGTTATTCCTCTGTATATGTTAAAGAGGTTCTCATGAGAATTACACTAGTAATGTATTTCCCTTGTAACTGAATAAACAAAAGGGTTAAATGACAGAGAATGGTTCCCTGTCTGTGTTGCCTGTTTTCTCTCCTGTAGGTCAGTGAGCATCACGATTTGGTGAAAAGGAGCGATTTTGTATTCGAGGATCAAGTCTTAATTAAATTAGTTACAGTTGGGGTTATTCTGTGACATTATCATGTACACTGGGAACCCAGCTGATACTGTCTGAAAGTATTGCTAATTGTAGAGCTGGTTTTGAATGAAAACCAGGTCTTAGGTTTTAAATAGTTAGGGGGGTTTAGATTTCTTGAAATGTGTTTTTTGTTGTTCTACATTGATAACATCCTGACATGGATTGTGGTGGGATAGATGATAAGGAACAGGTTGCTAATGTAGAATTTATCATCTGCAAGTACTACTTTATTCTAATTAATAAATGTGTATATATATATATGAAAAGAAAAAGACAAATCCTTGATTTTTAATCAACATTCAGACAGTTTAATCTTATGTTTTAGGACTAATGATTGCTTTGTATTATTTATAAGTCTACTGCCCAGAACAAGGAAACAACAAAATGGCTGACACAGAAATGAAGTGATCAATGATGTCTCTCATGGAGGTGCAGTTACAGCTACCTTAACTATTCTGAATCCTCAACAACCGTAAGGCAAAACAATGCAGCACAAACCTTCAGGGTCCTACAGTGGCAATTAGAAACTGATAGGGACAAGGAACAGAAGCCACATGACCACCATGACATTATACTGTAACACACCACACAAGAGTGTACCTCCAGGTTGGGATTAATCTGAGGTTAACATCCTACCAGACTTGCCTGGTTAATTCACATGGAACCTCATGCAAAGCAACTTGCCATTAAAAGTACCAAGGGTTAGGCTGTGAAAATACAGCATTTTGTGTTGAGTTTTAACATTGAAACATAAGAGAGAATATAAGCTATTCAGCACTGATCTTAGACAACAGCAATGAGAATTGTATTTCCTGGCAGATTTTGGTATATCCCTTATGAAAAGAATAACAAAACTGCATAACAGAAACACAAAACATACTATATATACAACTGAGATTTATTTTTAATAATTCTTATCCAAGTAGGATGACATATACAACCTGCACGTGAAATATGGAACTTAAGACATGTCACTTACTTTAGATAAGTAATACTTTTTAAAATACATTTCTAAACCAGCAATAAAAAGTTTAAATTCTGGTTTCACAGCCAAGAAGTGTGCTCTCAAAAAACAGAAAGTGTTTCTGCAGATGGGGCTGTCAGTGTCTCATAGCAGACCACTACAATCTTCACTTCACCAAGCCATGGCAGAACACACCTACAGTATTTTTCAATTACGAATTCTGAAGGACATAGAAAAAAAATGTTCAAAATAACATCCAGAGAAGTAAGAGAAGGACAATACACTGACACATTTCTTTGAAGCTTTATTTTGCTACTTTAGCAGAGATGTGGTCAAAACCTTGACTACAGCTCTGTTCACTCACAAGGCTTAGAAACACAGCTAGTGAAGCAAACTACAGTTTTAGGTGCAACGGTCTCCCATCTGCTATCAGCACTTTGGAGAGTGGTCTGGTCATTCAAATGGTTATTTCACAGCAGAATGGAACATTTCTGAGAAATGTGACTGGGTACAAAGTTGAGTAGCACAGTTTAAACAGCTATAGCAAACAGCTGCATTTGATGTGTATTTATTTTACTTGGGTGTGGAGAGACTGAAAGCACACACATGGACAGGCATTATCACTCTCCATGGTTATGCAAACTTACTAGTATCAAATCAGGACTTAAGAGTGAAGGAAATATTCAGAAGAGCCAATTGTTGGTTATCGAACAAAAACATGAGCTTGAAACATTTATTTTTCTTAATTGCCCAGCTCATTTCAGTACACAACATGAGGGGTGCCAGTCCCACAATATTGACTGTTAGCAATTTGAGTTACTGAACACCTTCAATACCCTAAGGAAATAAAGGAAGCCTTATGACCTGTAGGATCTGATTAGGAACAGTACCAGTATTTCCTGGAACAGAGATAGGGAAAGGGCTAGTCACAGTATATCAGTCAAGTCTGTCAGACCTTTACATATACAAAGTAGCATTACAGGCTTTGTTCCTAAAATTATGGCACCAGAAAGACCAAGACCATTGCCAAGAACTTCAGGTCAAATATTCTGGAAGTCCATGTAGCCCTTGTTTCCAATTTCCAAAATTAAACAGAAAGTAAAAGCTGCCAGAAAAGTTGTACATGTACTGAAGGCAAGAATCACTGAAAGTGTTGAAAAAGGAACTGTTTTGACATAAAATATTTGGTAAGTAAATTACTGGAAAAAAAAAAAAGAGGGGAAGTCATATCATCACGCTGTAGCTGAAATGCAGCAGTTTCAACCATAATCCTTTTAGAATGAAAATAACTTTCAACACTGACAGCTTGGTATCTATCTGTATAGCTTAGTTGTCTGGCATGTCAAATTTTGCCAGCAGAAGTGTTTGGAAAGACAGAATAATCCTAGGACTCTTTTCATGTTTCTATTCTTCGTTACCAAGTCAAAGTCATGGCCATCGATGTCAACAGAAAATTGGCTCGCAAACATTAGTTCATTCCTGACCAGTTCTTGTCAAAATTTGTTTACAGGGTTTTGTACCAGCATAAGAAAATGGGACACGAACTTTCTTCTCTTTTCCTGCCTCATAGCTTAAAGCTTAACAGTCACCAAAGAACAATATTGAGCTCTTATTTTGCCTGATTTTGAAACATGGAACTGAACTCAAATCTCCTACATTCAAGATTCATCTCCTAAACATAGAGTATTTGATGGAGCCTTCTCTCTCCTGTTGAAGCTGTTTCTTCTTGTATAAGCAATGAGTTCTTCTGTAGAAGACAGCCTTAAATGTCAACCTTTCACTATGAAGAGGTATGCCCTAGCAGCACTTCTGATCCTTCTGGGGTTCTTTTGAAATGCTTATAATAGGCACAAATATTTTGGTGCTTTCTCAGTGCAATAGCTATTCTACCACCACTGCTTTGCTACAGAGATAAAACTCTTTTACACTCTCTTCTCTTTTCACATCTTTGATTCAACTCCCAACCCACTCTGGACTTAAAATTGTTGTTCTAATTACCCCTATTCAAACTGTTGCCTCAAAGATCATTTCCCTATCCTTCTGTTACCTTGCTTCTATGTGCTGCACCAAGTGCCAATTAATTTGCTTTTTTTTAAACCTCTTCCTAGCCCTTATTCTAAATCTCCACATTCTGAGTTTTCACCTGTCAAGATACAAGGCACAGAACTGGCAAAATGCTATGAAGCAGCAAGTCAAGCCTGGAGCACAAGTCCACACACAAAATATATACTGCAGCAAAGTGCATAAATTATTTTAAATCCAACTAAGAGTGATACACTTAAAAAACATTAAGAAGCTTTCTGTAATAGACTCCTCCTGATAGTGGTAATAGCTTTAATTGCTTAGTGCCTGTCTGCTTCTTTCTGTGCTATTGCTTACACATAGACTTCTTTGGCAGTGTACCTACTGTATTAATGAACAGTGAAATGAGCTCCCTGAATTAAACAATATTAGCAGTTTTGCTTCTCTGTCTGAACTTTCTTTCTTCAGGCTGCAGTCCTGCAGTGCAGTTTGCCAATAAACTGATTTGTCATGTTTGCATCTGTTCCACCAATCTGTCATAGATCAGGCATGCTACCTTTTCCCTTCTGCTTTTAAATCTTCTCCAAGATGGCATCTGGAACTTAGATAGTAAGCAACACAGTAAGAAAATTTCCACCTAGGCCACTGACCCGTGCCACCATTTCCATGCAGATAGAGAAAAAATAACAGTAATATTTACTGCTAATAACACAAGGCTGCAAAATGTAACAGCTTTTCCCTTCCAGATATTAGAATTGTGGATGGACTTTCACCAGTTGTTTCCAGCAGTAGTGATAGTGCTCAGCTCATGGGTAACTTTACGGTTGCACTTGATGATGTTAAAGGTCTATTCCAACACAAAAGATTCTATGGTTCTATAAAAAAGAAGCCCATCTTGTGTTCTAGAATGTCTCTCTCATAAACTGCCTTTTCATTGTCTAATAGTTGACCATTTCCTTTAGTGATTACATAATACTTTTAAAGTAAAAGTGAGCATAAATATTTTGACATTTTATATATGTAAAGTATTTCCATTGAGAAAACATCATTTTTTCAATTTTAAACAGACAAGGGAAAGCCTCTTCAAGCTGGCACTTTCCCCTTCCAATCTGTTACAAGGCAGCTTCAGAAAACCACACACAGTCTTGTTATAAACACCATCTTGCTGTGCAACTTAAAGTGTCTGTCAGAGCAGCGCTGTTCTCTCCAAGCAAAGTCAAATTTTTTGTTGCCGTTTTATAAATGAGTTAAACTAGTGAACTCTTCTGGTAACAGATGACTTGCCTTATACATCACCCTGCAAATTCACACATACATTTCTGAATGAGAGAGCCGCAACTAAATGTTCTTTTTGCTTGTATCCACCACAGTTCTATGGTTTTATAGACCACTGAACAATCAGAGACGACAAAAAAAAAGGGGGGCCCTCTTTGTCTAAATCGTTACTTTGTTTCTCTCCCCTGGCTTTCCATTTCCCTCCCAGCACTACCATCACCATCAGAAACGACATATTCCGCATTACTAAACAGCAAGAGCCATAGGGCTTTTCACTTCTAATTTCACGCCACAATAAAATGCAGTGGTTGTTTCACTGGGGGACCTGAAAAGCCTTCCTTTGTGAGGCTGCTCTGACGGTCAGGTTAAGTATCACACGCTGGCAGCAGGCATCTGTGCGTGCCTCTTCACGCAATTATGGCAAAAGGGGGAGGAAAAGGAATAGAAAAATAAAAAACAGGGCTGTCTTGAAAAAAAAAATATTGATCCCCTACTCTGAAGCATGCAATTCACATTCTGTTGCCTGGCCTAAATAGTTTTAAATATATCTCTTGTCCACCTCATTGATAGATCAATCAGTCTAGTAATAGTAACTCCAGAAAGTTTTCAGTGTACTCACAAGTAATGCTTGTTGCTTAAATGGAAAATCTATTGACCTAGAGTAGGCTGATGATACAAATATCTGAGAGGGAGGAAAAAAAAATCTAAGGACAATAAATTTGGATTTTTTTTTTTAATTTCAGAGTAAACCAGTGAAGATGATCAGCAATAACAAACAGCAAATATGGTGCTCCTAAAAGTACTTTTAGAATTGCATTCTATTTACGTAATAGAAATATTGCTTAATTCTATAGAAGTAGAAGCTATAATTCCATTAATCCTAAGTACAACAGGAAGAAAAAGGCAAAAAGTTACAGGAAATTCCGACAAGTTTTCTACATTTATCTTGGCTTTTTCAGATATATTCCCACTATACACTGAGTGTTTTTCTGTCCCATGTTTAGAAACCTTATTGTATTCATTAAACCTTTTGTGAAGAGACAATGTGAATCCTTTCACAATAATCTCTTCATGTATCTTAACACAGTCTAATGAAACATTAAAATTACTAAAATTCTTTTAGTTTACATGACAATTCATAAAATAAACACTGCTTGGAAATACTTTAAAGGTTACAGAGTTTCACATATTAGTTGAGGGGAAAAAATGAAATCTGAACAACCTAAAATAGCTATTTTGTTTCAAATTCTTTTCAAGTTATTAAAAAAAATCCTTCTCTCCTATTATTTTTCAATGCATGCTACACATGAGCAAGGAAGACTACACATCCATACTAAATTCCTTTATCTCTAGTTGTTATGGGGTTTAGGTTGTGGTTATGTGATGAGCATAAGCAAATCTAAATCTATAATGCCACCAAAACAGGGGCAGTCCTGAACCGGGACTAGCTCCTACTAGCCTACTCCTTTTGATGTAAATGTGCTAAAAGAGGCATTCTAGATGAAAAATTGACCAGTTTTTAGGTAAGCAAACTTTCCCATTCAGCTCACTCAGTAGCCTCATAAAAATCAGATGTCTGGGTTGGGGACTTGGGAAAAAAGGAAAGAGAGAGGAGTCTGTAAATACCTCTTTAACTGAGAGCCTGACCTCACAACAGCTTAAGCAAGCCATAAAACCACAGTCTAAAAACCAATTAATATCTGATTTTCCCTCCAAGGCTGAGTAATAAAAGTTAACATTATGCTGCTGAGAGGTAAGCAGGACAAACGGGCAGCTGAGTTAATAAATAAATAGTTTTGATTAAACTGTCATAGAACATAAACTGTTAAATCAAACCTCAGCCTTGTGCTGGAAGAATCAAGCTGGATACATTTTCCCTGTCAATAGTCTGGGACGGACTACTGGGCATTTCTACTTCCATTCCTACTTCCAAGGCAGAAGGGAAGACAATTTGGCTGTCCAGCCTGTCACAGACCACCACAGGAACACATTCTGCTTTCAATGCACATGGATGTTGTAGTTCACCTCTGCAGTTCAAACAGGCATCACTACATTTCATCACTGTATAAACTTAGATTGATAACTGGGCAAGCAAAATTCTTCCAAAGCTTTTCTTAAATTTGAAATTTAGCTGACATGTACCACATATCATTCCTAAAAGTACTCTAGAACTGTGGCTCAACAGGTATGGGGGCTTTTTAACTTGGAAGCTGTGCGTTTTGATTAATTATCCATCAATTTCAAATGTTATTCAAACATACTGATCTTTCCTGTCACGAACTGCAATACATAAAGGCAAAGACTGAGAGTAATACACTTCTAGTCATCCTAAAGTGAGCTATCATAGTATGAAGATGTAAAGATGATGAAATGATCTTTAACACTTGAACTCGACGATCTTTCCAACCTAAATGATTCTATGACTCTTTGAAATGGAATATAATCGTGATAAAGGTGATGGTGTAGCACAGCAAAAGGTAAAGTGGGCATTTGGGATATGTAATGCTTCACCTAGTTTTCTGCCATTCATCTTAATAGGATGCTTGAGCAAGTTCTCAGAGGAATCGGAGAGTAAGATTATAGAAGCATGTTGGCATTAAGCCCCCAGAGAACAACTGTCTTGAAACCAGCTCATTGCAGAGCACTCTATGCTGACAGATGAAATGGATAGCTTGCCTTTTTATGCAAATATATGCAAGGAAAGGCATACTAGTTAATGAAGTATAGCCAAAGGGTCTGAACCAGAAGTCATAATTCCAGATTAAATGAGCACAGATTGCAGGTGCCCACTGATCTCAGGAACTGGCTCCCTCTGATTGCTCAGAGGCATCCTAAATCTCACAATAAGGCATGTCTAGATAAGAGTACCAGAACGCTCAATGTTGTATAGAAAGCATGTAGCTGTGGGTTGGTCTGTAGTTACTGTCATTGTAAACTGAAAAACTTGACAATTCTGAAAAATCTTCACTGAGACCTCTGGAACTGCAGCAGCTCTAAATGGATGACGTTTTTTTACCACTCATCTCAATAAAAACAGGGTTAGGTCGGGCAGGAGTGGTAAGATGGCAGGTGGGAGGACTCCCTGCCATTGGAAGAAAGAAAGCAATGGCACTGGATGAGGGAAATAGAAAAGGGGGGAGGGAAGAGGAAAAAACAGTCCTGAAAACCTTTCTATGTGAAGTCATCTGTAAGGATTGCAGTACATCCTTGAGGGTATATTAATGTGTAATCAAATACTGCAGCTTTTCACTCAGTCAGGATATTACCATGTTTTCTTTGTTCTAGGGATTCTCTTTTATTAGTTAAACTCTCCTTTTGAAACCAAACATCAGGAAAGAAAGCACCAGAGACCACTGCCCATTCACAGACACCTACATCCAATACAATGACAACTAGCTTCCAGCTGCTACTCCTGAAAGCCAAATGCTTTTTCTTAGGTATCTCACACCTGCCAGCCCCACACCGATGCCTCCAGAACTCTAAAGAAGCTCCAATGGAACCAGGTGTTCAGGTGTAAAAAATAACAAGGCCCTTCTGCAGGATTCAGTCTCAGACATCTAAGCTGCATGAGACAGGTGAGACAGGCACTTAACGTGTCATTAGCTGATGGAGATCTTGTCAATACAGTCAGTGGCACGTGAAGAACCACTCAGCCGACCACATACAGGTGTTTCCTACAGGGCAGGATAATTATCTCTGTGGAAGTTACTGACTTGATCCCTGTTGACAACAGTCTGGATATCTCCATCACATAATAACTGTAGAGAACTCAAAATTCAAGTGTCTGAATCTCAAGTTAAGTCCTATCAGTGATCAAAGTATTGTTAATTTGATTGGCATGGTGGGATTACAGTGTTGAGCAACCACTTCTTACCCAGCAACTGTAATATTCCAGAATATTCCTGAAAACAGAATAGTTCCGTAACAACTACTTCAGACAGCCATTTATAATCTTTTAGCTGTATTCTATTTCTTAAATATAAGAACACTCAGAAAAGAAGATGGAAGACTTCTCAGGAAGAGACTTCTATACAAGACATAAAATATAATGTTTCACCACCAGTCACATGATTTTACATGTTACATGATTTTATTCATATTTACTCCCTTAACCCAGTTTGAGTTTATATAATTTTATATTGCTGTAACATTTCAAATATGTTTAGTTCTATATATGGAACCACCAAGACACTAGTTTTTGCTTATTCAAACAAATTGCCCTTGTCTTTCCATATTTTCCACAGTACTTCTTGGGGAAAATTGCTAGAGGTTAATATGTAACCACCTTAGGGTAACCATCCTATATTTGTCTGAATAAATGCATCAATTGATGACGTATAATAAAAACCAATTCTCTATTTCCCTTAACCTCCACAAGGCAGTTGGATAAAAGTTTCCTACCACCATGAAAAATTGTCACTGCCTAGAGACAAAACTACTAGTATACCGAAAATGTTTACAGAATTACTTGCAATATAAAATAGATGTATAGTCTTTATTGTAAATGCCAACTGTTACAAATCACATCAGAAAAAAACCCTACCCTTTTTAGGGAACAGCTCAAAAAGTTCTGACTAGAAGTTTTAGATACACGAGAATGAAGAATATTTCAGGATTTGACTACTAAAAACATCTTAATAATGCCTGACTGAAGAAATATGATCCCTCTGGTTCTGCATTTTACAATTGCCTAATGGAACACTATAAAAGTTTGCATGCATCTGACAAATGTGCTCTTCAAGTATCCTAAAATTGCTTACACATTCATATAGAAACAACCTCAGTATCAGAGGCCCAATTTTGTGCTTGAATTAAAACATGCAATCTTCATTAAAAATAGTAGAAGTCACCTAGGCAATCAAGGAGACAGGGTTTGGCTCAAAGAATCTTAAGAATAATTTATGTATTTGGCACAAATTCTGAAACAACATTTAGGCCAAGCCACTTACATAAACAATCTTCCTAGTCATATTCTTACAAAAGGCAAGAGCAGTAACAGCTGTCACAGCTCATTGTCCAAATACATCCTTCTCTTTTTAATTTTAACCTCTTAGACTAATCTATACCTGAATTTTTAAGACACTCACTTCAAATGATGTCTTTTTAGTTTTCTACGAATATAATTTTCCTTCAGACATTAAAAAGTAGCTTAAAGGTTATATTCTTCTAAACTGTGGCCATTACAGTAGATTTACTTACTTCTTTCTCATTCCCTTCATGCATTTTCTTGCTCGGTGTAACTACTGCAATCCTTTCCAGGCCTGAAGATGACCAACAAAGATGAATAAATATATCAAGATATTTTTGGCAAAGCAGCTTTTACAGAAAGGGAGCACCACTGTAGGCAAAGATGGACTTCATCTGTGTTAGAAAATCTAAACTTCTTGCATATATCTCAAGCTATTTTTTCCTTACTAAGACACATGGTACATAAAAAGTCATTCTAATCTAGATGAATCTTACAATACCACAAAATGTGCTCTTAAAGACAGAGCCTATTACAGTTAAGTTGAATCAGTCTGTGCCTGTAAAAGCCCTTTTATGCCATTGTAATTACACCCCTATACATATTTTGATAGAGGAGTATCAAAAAGCTCTATACTGCCAAACCAGCTGCTGACAGAATTTTTTATTTGTCTCCTCTCCTGGATCTGACAACAGTATAACAAAGGTATGGTGTTAAGGCCATTAACGTATTTTTTTAAAGTAGAAGAATACTTCCAGCCAAAAACCATTATAGCTCGGTTCTTGAAAAATGTCACCATATCTCTTCAAGCACAAATCCAGTCCAAGAAGTTGAAGAGAAAAAACATACCAGCCTCATCTGTAATGCATTTTAGGCTAATTTATTACCACTAACTGTTCTCAAGTAACTGACTTGCCCTGCAAATACCGTAAGCTAAGGCTTTCTTTTAAGAGCTTTATTTTATTTCCTTCATGGATAGTTTTGGCACATTTTGGCCTTTCCCACTGTAATAGTAGAACTAAATTTCATTTACTCTGCAAACTTCCATGTAATATCTCAGAAGAAAAAAATACTCTGAATTTTGTTATTTGCCATATTAATAACTCAAACTGCTCCAGTTATTCCCAAGAAAGACAATCATCATGACATTTCTTAATGAGTGTCCAAAAGCTATTTCCCCCATCACAGCATTTTACTGCTTTTTTTCTAAATGACAACTACCTTACAGCAAGATTTCTTTTAAAAAAATAAGTAGAAATGTAGCTTTAAAAGGATCACTTTGCCTAACATTACAGAATATATAGTATAGAAGATAGGGACATTTCATGTTTGAAACAGTGTCTTCAAAAACATACAAAAGCAGAAGCAGACTAAACAGTGGCATTTACTTTCCAAATCTACACAAGGAACACGTCACCAGTCCGGAATACTTACCATCCTCTTCCTACATATAAATACACTTGAGAGTGTGTGTATGCTAAAGCTTTTCAATGTTTTTTGTTTAGCTACACACACACCACCACCATCATCACCACCACCCCTCCAAATTATGCTAATGTCTTACAAAAGCTTTATTCAGCTTTATGCAGATCATGCACAGTACAAGACCTGTAGTGGGTTTTACCTTCCAGTGCATTGCTTCCTGTAGAGCCATTCCAACCAAGTGCAAATCAAGTGATATGAAAACAGAACAACAGTGTTTTCCAACTCATTTAATTCAGTTTGGGGATGAGAGATGGTGTCTTTACAAAGCAATCAGTAAAGGTTAAGTGAGAGGCGTACAAAACTATTAGTCAAGACGAAGTCCAGAAGTGGCATTCAGGCCCCCAGCTGTTAAGTACTGCAAGTGAGAGGAGACCTTGGTCCCACTGCTCTTTATAACGAGAGTTATAAACAAGCACTTGGCAGAGATGAGCAGGTGAGGCTCCAAGAACAGCGTAAACCAACTCGACTGTGGGCAGAAGCTCTGCTTCTGTCCTCCCGCTCTGTCTGGGCTGCCCATTGTGTTTGCTCTTTCATACTTCAGTTAAAAAAGTGAACACACTTAGGCTGGCAATGCTGGCAAACCTCCACCTGCTCATCTCCTCTACCCCAAGTAGTTTCCAGCCGGATGCGTGAGCTGACCACCTTGCTCACTGCCAATGGGATGGGACCAGAAGCTGAGGGAAGGGAAGGCTTTCCCTTCACGTATCAACTGATTCAGAAAACAGCCTTATGGACAGCCAACCCCAAAAAGTATTGTGTCTTGAAAAATTTTTTTTTTCCTCATCCTTCCACTAAACTGAAAAAAAATTTGGGACTTTAAAGCGACCATTAAATAAATAAAAAATGAAGTGCTAATGGGTTTTTCTTCTGCATTTAGAAGATGCAAACTGCTGCCATAATCATCAAACAAAGGAGTACTGCATTCTAAAATAATGAAGCATGATTTGCCTTATTTTTGCTCAAGTTCCCAAATACAGAAACATAAATTTAAGCACTCAGAGAGTCAGAAAATGTACTCACAAGGAAGACACTAATGTCACTATGCTGCTTATGACTGGTCCAGTAAACAAATTCTGAAATTAAAGTTTGTTCATTAAATCATTTTTATACTGTTTAATTTGCTACTAATTCAGGCAAAAAGCTTATACACTTTGAGGTGGGAAAATACTGTTTGCAATAATATATTGCATATATCTCAACTTCTTACTTTATTTTCAAACTGACACAAGTATTAAGGAGCAAAGTAAAGCTTTTTATTCTAATCTCACATGTCCCCTCTGAAAGCAGGAAGTTATGGCAGCTGGAGAATTTACCAGGTTTCAGTCCTGGCCTTCGTGGTCTGCAGCAAATATTTCCAAATCTCAGCAGAGCTGTGAACTGTCCTTGCCTTTTACGACTCTACAATATCTCTTCTACGCCATCTACACACTCTTTGCTCTGCATCTTCACAAGAGTTTTGGGCATATGCAACTGTTTGCAGAAATTCTCTTTAAAAAAAGCTCAGGAGTTTCTCAAGTGCTTCTCAGCAACATGAAGAATCCAGGCTGAAGGAGGAAAACATCTCTTATCTTTCCTGAAACTGATATTTTGGTAGACAGTAAAAATATAAATGAACAGATCTTTATCAACCCTGAAAAGCTTAAAATGGAAGAAATGAAGATATACTACTGGCCAAGTGAAAAACAATCAGAGGAATGGCGAGGAAGTGCATTCTGAAAACTCTATCATAAGAAATAAGATTTTTAAAACTGAAAAAAATAATCACAAGTAGCCAATAAGGGTTAGAATCAAAGTCAACTGACATCAGTGATATCTGCATTTACTTCAGCAGGCTTTCAATACAGCTATAATTGCTTTAATTGAGTCTTGAAAGATAACTCCTGATCATATCAGGAACATTAGAATACACATTAGAATAACAGATAGTTGAAAACTGAGACTGTTAATCACAAAAGGTCTTTTTTCCCCACTCGTTTACCATCTCTGTTGTTTGAACGAATTCATTTTTTGTAAATACTTATCCAAGTTTGCATTTTTTCATCAGCAGCTTCTAAAGTAAAAGTTTTACATTGTTCAACTGTCTTTATGCATTTGTTTACTCGAGGTGTGAAACAGCTTGCCCTTTAAAGAAAAGCTGCCGTTCTGTCCTACCATTTTTTCCCAGTGCAATTAGTTTTACATGTTATCCATGAAGGATTAGTAGGTCATTTTTTCCAAAGATGAGCACATTTTCAGCATAATGTCAAAATATGAAACATTTAAAGCTCTGCTTACTAAACTGCAATTTTAAAGCAATAAACATTGCACACAAATGTTTATATTTTATTGTAAAATGTCTATAAAGCGGCAATTTCATTAATCTCATGTCCTCATAGTTCTTGTCTATTCCTTTCAATGGGTACCTAAATTATTGCACAGGATTTAACAGCGAACTTTGTCTGCTGAAGCTTCTTAACAATACAGAATACACAAATTTCTACAACTTTGCAACTGCACTGGTTTCTAGATCTTTTCACCAGTTCCAAAAATATTGTGTTTAATTACTAACGTTGTCTGTTAAACTTGATAGTAACTTCATTAGCATAGCTTAAAGGTGTTGCATTCACACATTTATAATAAAGAACTGTTCACAGAAAATGTGTCCAGCTCAAACTACAGTTCTTAACTGCTAAAGTAGATCCAAATTAGCATTCACAGGCTGCATTTCCCTAACAACAGGCTTTCAAGCTGAAAATAATTTGTAATTCAAAAAGGATTTTGGTCAATAGATTCTGAGCATGCAAAACATGTTTGGCACTTAAAAATTCCAAGACCTGTTGAAAACTTAACTTATGAGTTTACATTTCCTTGTTTCCTGTTATTTTTCTCTGAAACATTATAAAATGGTTGTATGATTTGATAAAAGTTGGAATTTTTCCCAGACATTCAATTTAGACTAGGTTTATAGCTAATATCTGATGAAATCTTAATCTATATTTACAACAGTTCCTTACTTTGAATCCAAATGATGTAACATCACTACAGTTTAATAAACAGGAAAAGATGTTGACAAAAATAATCTTATGTAAATTTGAAACACACCAGCCTCCTCTTCAAAACGTTTGTCTGTACATATGTACAGATTTTAAGTATAGCTTCTGCAATATGCTTACTCCAACAGCAGATGCAGAAAAAAAGTCAGGTTGATACATTGATTAATTACATAGTTAAGTGGTGTCTAGTACTGAATGTGCATAAATTATATGCAATTACATTTTTATGAGGATTTATAGCAAGCAATGAGATTTTTAAAAACTTAACAGTACTTTCCTATTACAAAAATAGAAAAGCACATACACAACAGTTTATATTTTCCCATGTTTGGTTGTCTTTGAAAGTCTAAAATATGTAGACATGATATGATGGAAGCAATATGTGGTATTAGTACTTCTGCACTGCACCACACTTCTATTAAAATGCTGAAGAAGCTCCTGAAATAGTTCTCAAAGAATTTAAAATGTGATCTCCCCTATGAAGTCTGTTTATGATTTGAGCAATAGATGACTTCCCTTTATTTGCACTGAAGAAGAGGACTGAAATAACAGACCTGTCAGGTTACTGTGAGAGAAGAGATGCCCACCAGTTTGGCTTTCACCAAAAGTCCTCTCTCCCTCCCCCTTTCCTGTCAAGCCTGCCCCTCTAGCTTGATGCCCTCATCCAACATTCCTGCACACCCATTAGCTTCTCCAGCTGTATCTGGCCAGTTGGAAGAGCTTGGTAACAAGATTTATGGGATGCAGGGAATCTGACGTCACATGGCAATAGAACCATGCTGCAAGAAGGAAATGTATGCTTAGATACAGACCTGCCTGTGTGTGTCTACAAAGAGACTCTGCATTCTCAGGGAAGAGCACTGACTCTACACGGGGAACAATACTCCAGAAGACTCTGCTGCTCTGTGCTATTCCCAGATAAAATATTTTGCTCTGAAGGGTAGAAGTGCTTCAAATAAGTTCCCGATCACATTGAAACAGATTCAAGTATTACCTCAGCCATGAGAACAAATTACTGCAATGTCCTAGTCTGGGATTTAGGACACAGCAAGAACTTCTCCCTGAAAGCTCGATGCTGTAACTACACTTTGTTACAGCGACAGTGTTTTCTGTGCATCACAAGGCACATAAGTTTCATCTGTATTTTTATTTCATATTTGTCATATTGCGTATTTTTGTTAGGCAAGCAAATGGCTGTTGTGTTAATTCCGTCTGTTGAGTGAAAAAACATGGAAAATCCTTTAAAGAAAATTTTAAGTCAATTTTAGTAAAAATAGTCTGAGACCGAAACAACAATATATTAATTTCACTTCTCATTTTCTGAGTCATACAATATGTTTTGCATATTGTCATAATTTTAGGAGACATGCCAGCTAGGAAAAAGCAAGATCCACAGATCAAACACTTGGCAGACAACTTTATAGATTATTTCATTATGTAACCACTCTTCTATGCTAACTTGAAAAGCAAAAGAGTTGATGCAGATGGCTTCTGATGTCAATTCTTTCCTCATCATAATTGTAAGACACATTAGAACAATTGACAGCTTAAATAATATCCAGCCAGCCCAGACCTGTATTGCTTTCAAATAAAATTATAAGTATGATCATTATAAGCTTATCCAAATGCTTCCTTCATACCCCCAACTTGCATATTCAAAAAAGTTAGTGATGGTTGTTTCCCACACTCAGCTGACATACGGGATGCTTAAGTATTAAATTATTCAATCAGAACTCGAAATTAAATTTGTCTCAGACTCCCTCTGTACCTCCTTAGTCTCTTACATATGATTTAAATATGAAAATGAAAGCCAGTTTTTACTGAAGCAAAAAAAAAAATACAGAAGAGCAACAGAAAATAGGGTAAAAGCTTTAGTTTCACAGAGAAGAAAAGTAAAGCATTTGATTTCCTATGAACCAGATTACTGCATCTTTTACATTCTGGGTCACAATATAGGAAATAAACACTACCTTCATAACATTTTACATCTCCCTCATCAAACTTCAACCATCATCTCTAGAAAGACTGAGATGATTTACACAGCAGCATGTGACTGCTTCAGTCAGGATAGCAAGGAGTTATATAGAGGTGCAAGTAGGAAAAATACTATGTAGGCCACCAACCTACTGTCATTTTCTTGCTCCATTATGCCAACTGTTACCAAAAGACATTACACTCCCAAACTCCAAGAAGTTCACTGTGTATTGTTAGCCATGCAGGAGTTTACTACAATCAACACAGTAAATGTTCATGACAGACCAGTATATATTTATATATAAAATTATCAAGTATTATGAAGAGGACATTAATTTAAAACAATCTATTAGAGCAGCTGCTGATATACAAGAAGAATCAAGCTCTTTATCTATTTAGCTGTAGTGCTGGAAATAGAAAAACAAAGTACGGCAGAATTATTTCATTCCTATCAGTTTATCGTGGTGTCAGTTATCATCCAAAAGAAGTGAAAAAATCCGGCATTAATCCAAAATGTAAATCTTGCCAAAAGGAACGTATCTTACATTATGACACATTGTATAGTCCATAAATATGCCAGTAAAGCTTCCACTTTGGGAAAGCCATTTATACTAATATAGTGTAATCCTTTTCCTACTTAGCACAATAAAATGTAAACACAGCTATAATTAGAAGAAACTGTGAAAAGGGTTCATGATTTTCTTGGTAGACAGAATAATGAGTCCTTTTCATTGTTGTGCTGCTACACTTTCTTTCTTTCTTGTACTAGACCAGATGCCATGAAAAATAATTATAGAATTCAGTGGTATTATCCAAAAAGACACTAGTGACCAGCACCCTACATGCTGGCAGATGTAGCGTAAAAATAACTTTCCTGTCTCATTCTTACTTCGGAAAACACAAAAAGCAATATAAAACTAGGACTAATATTTGACAAGAAATCAAGCCTCCCTTCCACCAGAGTTGCCCTTGGCTGCTATTCTGTTAATGTGTTGTGGAATCATTTCTTTCTTTCCTGTCTCTCACGGGTGATTTACATAAAATCATAACAGACTTGAGCTGGTGCACACTCCTAACAAAGGCATTGGACAGTAAAAGAGTCCTGTGTTCACTGAAATAGTTCATTCTACAAAGACAAATGCAGGATACCAGTATTAATTTAATTTCAAACACCATCACAGCATTCTCCCCATGACAAATTTCAATTCTTAGATAAACCCAAGTATCTAATGTCAAATGTATGTAATGGATTATATTTCAGTACAACAGCAGACCTAGTGATATCTATGTATTTGGTTAAACCTAGTGATATCTATGTATTTCCAATGAAGTCCATGGGAGGTATAGATTACTCCATTTTACAGATCCGAAGACAGAGAGCACAGAACTTGCCAATACAAAGTTTATCAGCAATAAGAACATGCATTTTTCAACTACAGGTAAATCAAGAGCATCCTATTCCTACCTGAGGTACAGTCACCTATAAGCAACTCACCATTCAAAATCATTTTCTATCCCTGGGTGACAGCAGAGATACCCCCAAGCCTTAAGTACTATGTTCAGATTTTGCTGTGGTGATCCCCATATCCCACCTCTGTCTTCTCTTGTGCTCTCTGCAGAACAGAATATCCTGAGATTTCCTCAGGCAGGTGGGTCTTTTGACTTTTTTCCAGTCAAAATTAGGCTGCTTATCAAAAACCGTAAATTTGTCCGGTTTAACTTGTTTTGAGTGAAGCAGGTTAGGATGTGCTCACTGGAGCAACAGAGTGGAGAAGCAGTAATCACAGGGATAGTGCAGAGGGGGAAGAAATGATAAACAGCTGGGGGACAATAACCTCTTCAGTGGTACTGTAAGAATCCCAGAAAGCATAGTACACAAACCAGACTCTGTAGTCCAGCTGAAGGAAAGGTATGCACTGCGCTAGCAGGAGAGTTTACCTGGTTAGCACTGCACTAACCTGAACTCTGAACAATTGCTAAGTGAATGCTCACTGTGGGAAAGTCCAACCAGCTGAACTAGAAGAACGGTAAGAGCAGAGGCTGAAGGTAAATTACAAGTTTCAAAGGAGAGGAGAAAAAGGGATTGATATAGTTCTATCCACGGACTTAAGGCAGCCTCTCACAAGCAGTAAGAGTGAATGTAAATCAGCAAAAACAAGGACACCATTTAGCAGGGTAGCTAGTGTGAAAATTAACAATGGCATAACTCCATGTAATAACAATATGGTCACATCACAACTCAGTTTAGAATAATATTTTTTGTCTGTATTCCTCTTACAACTGTGAATTACAGAAGTGCAAGTGGTCCCCTTGCGAATAAAGTCACCTGCAATTATAAAGTGACCAAATAACTATCAATCCTAGCTGCAATACTCCTCAGTGATGTAAGACTGCTAAAAATTAAACAACGATACTTTCTTGCAGCTCAGAAAACAAACCTAAAATTAGCACATCCCTCTCCTCCAAGGTGTTTTATCTATTCCTTTAAAATATTCACATCAACCCGAATATGAATTAAATGCTGCTTCTCTTCTTTTTCCTCAAAATCTGCATTTCAAAGGAAATAGACATTTTTGTGTTGGATAATGAAGAGAGTATCTGCCTACTCTTCCTTTGGTGTCTCATGTTTCACATCTCCCCTTCTCAATTTTGCATCTTAAACCCCCTAATTTGGCTGGTAAGAAATGTGTTTTCCGAATAAGCACATATTATGAACAATCAGAGGGTCTGTTTTTTATTAATTTGTGTAGTACTTCAAGATGATACCTATAGCTATATCACGGAATAGATAAAGCTGGAAGGAAATGACCTCTACAGAGCATCTAGTCCAACTCCCTCTGCTCAAAGCAGAGCCCACTAAAGCAAATTGTTCAGTATCTGTATAGAAAGAAAAGTGTTGCTATTGTATATGCTTTTATACTACAGAGCAGGCTCATTCTTTGATTATATTAGGATCCTATAGAGCTACAAGTACAAAAGCTCCATAAGAAATAATTCCCATGTTTCCCATGCAAATAAACATTATTCAACAAAAGACTACAGCACTATACATAGAAAAGGTAACTACAATTACAGATATGCTCAGTCTTCACAGAGTGTCTGTTTCACCATAGAACAGAAGCACCAGAACAAAAGTAACACTAGAGATAAATTAAATGATACTGTCATAAAAAGCCACCAAACTGCTGTGTTTTGAGAGCTGGCCAAGGGCATGATGCGGGAATGCTTCAGCGTGGGTACGCCTGGGCACAGGCACTACTTGAGGATGCACTTTTAGACATGAATTAGCTACTGGACAAAAAGATAAACAAAGAAACATTAAGCATGTAGTAATTTTTTCTTGTAATTGCTGCCTAACTAGATATATCAGTCACTAACAGATATTTAACCTGTTTTATAAATAGCAACATGAAGTTTAGTGTCATGCTAGTATTTTAGACAGACATAATCCTTCAATAAGAGAGTTTATACATGTATAGGCGTTTTATCTCGACATTCTTACAAATAGCACTCTATAGGTTCTAGGAGCTCAGGCTGCAATCCTCTGGAAGTATTTCTACATCAACAAGGCAAAGCAAATCCTGAAGTAGTAAGAACTACTCCAAGTAGTGCACCACTGTTTAGCTTTAGAATTACACTACCTGCAGAGATGGTACTGCAAGTTCAACGCACTTCAGTGCTGCTCCTTACCACACTGACACTTTCAGAGAAAATTACACTGACTTCCTTGGGGACTGGATTTTTACCTGAAAAACACAGGAGAGAAAGCATGTACAAGTATCTCTAAATTGGGGCCCAAGTGGAGAAATCTATGATGGATGATTACAAATTTAACAGATTTCTAGCTTTTCACTGCAACCTCTCACTGCACAGTCTCTTTAAAAAAAGTTTTCTCTCAGAATATCCTGATGGTTGTCATTATTTTGGAAGCCTGATTACGTTCAGGACCAAATATGGCCCTTTTGAACACATGCTTGACTGGCCATGCTTTATAAAAACATATACTCTGAACCAAAAATGAAAATCAAGATGACTCTCCAACTAGATCGCAAGCAAAAAAAAAAATTTTAAAATATTGTGTAATGTTAAAGAAACAAGCAGACAAAAAACTCACAGGAACCAAAGTATTTACCAAAATGAGGAGTTCGTTTTCCTCATTTCAGAAGCTCAAAAAGAGGCAGGAGTCCCAAACAAATTTCAGTGACTGTGTCAAGCCACAATTTTCTCAGTGTGCCATGGGCTATCTTCCCCACTAGCATAAAAGTGACATTTTGTGAAGCAGCAAAAATAAGAACAGAGAGAAAAATTTAAATCTGCACTTAGAACCAACTAAAACTCACAGTTTTCAAACAAAAATCCTTCCCTTCTGGGGAGGAAAGGATGCCTCTACTTATCTGAATGAAATACTGGACTCAAGGAAAGGCAGGTAAATTTTTTCAGGGAAGTGACATTACAGGATGGAAGCTGAAAGATGAGTTGAGATGATGTGTAGGACATCTGCAAGTAGAAAATGCCAAGTGTTTGTGCTTCTTTTCTTCCTTTTCACAGCAACTCTCTCTAAGGATCAAAGGCACATGCTTGTAAATGCTAGCAAAGTCATGACAAAGGTTAAGACTAATCCACATACTTGAAGAATCAAAGATTCTCCAAACACACAGCCCTTTCAAATCAGAATTTAAGCAAGTGGAAATTAGAAAGCAGGAGAGATTAGCATCTTTGAGAATTGTGCATTTCTACTTAGGTAGATGCTTGTTTACATAGATAACACAGCAGAAATACAAGGGAAAATGTTCTGTCTCTCCCAGACACCAGTGTCAACTTTATGTTATTTTTTAAAAGCTGAGATATGGGATAAGACAACCAGACTTGAAATATGAATTCTGTATAAAACCTGCTAATTCTGTATAAAACCTGCTAAACATCCACCATAAACCAGTCACACAGAATGAATATGTATCTATTATCCCAGCTGCAGCCTGCAACTTCCAAATAGAAAATTACTGCAAGTTTGAAGCCCACTTGCAAAATCTTCAATTTGAAGGATGTAACTGCTGGAAGAAGACTTTGTAGGACTGCAGTGTCTTGAGTTTCACCAAAATTTTACCTGGATACAAAGTAAGGAAAAACCCAGGAAATTGCTATGCTGGATTTGTTTGCTGGGAGGTGTGACCAAGGGAAGACCTCTGGATTCGAGTCTCAAGAAAAGCCTCCTGGGCCAGGTAACTGAATGACACTGCCATTATCAATTCACTTGCTTCAGTGAGAATAAAAATTACTTATTTTCAAATAAATATATAGATACATACATACTGCACTGCCAATCTGCATATTGCATTACAAATCTCAGGCATTAAATGAGCAAGTTCAGAGCATATAAACTTGTGAAAAAAGCAGGGAAAGTTTCACTGCTTTCGGTAAAAGTCAGGAACTATGGTATCAAAACAGATTTAGACAATTAACATCTTGAAAACATATGTTTATGATATGTTTTCCTTATCATTACATTATCAGATCTAGTTGAAAATTCTGATATTCCACATAAAGGCTGACTAAGGGGGTCAGGCTGGTTTATCTACACTTGGACTGAAACTCTCATTTGTTTCACAATTTTCTTTCAAAGAGATTTCCGACACATTTTTATTATTTCTGTCTCTATAAATCAAGTATAATTAATGCACTTGCCACATAATCTGCAGATAGAATATAACAGGAATAATAATTTTAAAAAACAACCCTTTTTTGGGAGATCCAATTGCAATTCCTAATGCTCTCTACTGAAGGGCCCAGATAAAAAAAAAAGAACCTGTTAAGATTCTCATGCTTTAAAATAAATGAAAGGAAGGAATCCACTGAAAGTTGTCTCTTAATGTGTTTTTCCTTAAATTAGTGCTAGGAAATGTTGGAGGGGAGCAGTGTTATGTCCCACTCACCCCTTGTTTTTCTTTGTGGGAGAATGCTATTGTACAATAAAAGTGTCTTTTCAGTTATTTGTCATCTGCTTTGAAATCATTCCTTTCAATATAACCTTTTGTTAAAATCAGGCAATAGAACACGTCTCCTTCTGCAGAAAGGAACAAATTAAACTTCTAGTACACACTGGGTGGATGAGTTCTACTGACAAATTGTACTTCATGAGCATTAACACAGCTGAAAGATGAAGATATTTGACACACTTAGATCGTACCTTGTATAAAAATTTGAATTAGTACACATTATCACTTTTGTATTCTTAAGCTTAAATTCAGTATCACGAGCTCCTTCTAAAACTGGTATAATTTGACAAATGTTAAACTTCATACTTTTACAAAATTATTTCTGCTTATTCACTTTGTGTGCACATATGTATTGAAGAGAAGAAAGCAAAAAGAGCAGATTTTGACTTAGAACCTAAAATTGTGTCTTTTCACCTACTCCAATGTCCCCTGTGAAGTGGCAGTGCTATCATAACCCTTATCTCCAAACAATTTCATATTATTGGAAGTCCTGCATAAACAGAGACTGCAAGCTTGGACTTATATGACTGCCCTACTGCCCATATTTCATTGGGTCTGAAGGAAGTTTACAAACCTACTTCTTTACAGAAAAATGTCCCTCTGCTTTTAGTGGTCAGATATTTCAACTATTTCTCATGTCCTGATGTGCAGAGACCATGCTGCTAATGCCTACACTTGTGCATATAAATCTCTAATCTGTCAATCCAGTTGCCTGTGAATAGTCTATTTAGGTTGGGTTTAAAGCAGTGGGAAGTCGACCTACACGAGAGAGTTCCCTTGTAAAATGACCGGAGGTCAGTGTTATTATCTCTGTAGGCTACCAATGGTGCATTTGTTCCACCCTGTGTATGAGTCATTCATTTATAATAAGCTCCACTGCGCTTTGAAAGTGCTGGGAGGGATGGGTACAGAAGCTTATCTTCTCTCAATTGGCTGAAGCATAAGACAACTCCAAAAAGAGATGTCCTCAGTGTTTAACTGCTCAACTAGAAGACGATTTAACTTTGTTATAAATAAATTAGAGACCTTACGTCCAAATCCCAGTAGAATTACGCTGTAATCCCACTTTCTATTCAGACTGCCACTTAGCTATATACTTCCTTCACTTTTGAAGTTCTCATTTTTATAAATACCTGCTGAAGATGTGTATTGTCAATAGCAACTTCCCATTAAAAGCAAAAATAGTTACAAAAGCCATTTTAAGCAAAGTACAACTACATTATCCAGATGTAATTTTAGATCCAAGAATTTATCTTTCAAACACAGAATTTAAATAATTCAAATAAAACAAGATCAATATTCAACTGAAAGTAAGTTCTGTACAGATTTAGGGTCAAATTTTCCAGACGCAAAACCCCCATATTGTTTCAACCGAGTGGAACATTTCTCTTTTATAGGTTTCTTGAGGGAGTGAGAGAGGAAGGTGAAAGGAAAACACAATAAAACAAAACCATTTCAGCATTCCTGCAATCACTGACATTTGTAAATGGCTATGGGATTCATACAAAAAACTATTCTCCTACTCAACATATTTGTAAAACATATTTACACGCTAGCTTAATTCATAGCTATTTATAAATTTTAATACAGAAGTGTCATTTAAACGTTCCATACACTCTTCTTATGAGGCGAGGCACTCTTGTTAGTCTTGGAATTCCTTCCACAATTTAGCTGTTGCTGTTTTTTCCTAACTTATTCCATCCCTCTGAAGTCTCTCCTTAAAAGCCTATCTACCTGTTCTCTTTATAAGATGTGGCATTTTTAGATGGTAGACTATAGAACCAAGGAGAAGTTAGTTAAAGGTGTCTTAATACAAGAGACAAAGGTGTCAAGACACATAAATTTCTGTGGCTTTGTCTTGAAAAGATACAGAGCAATACAACTTGTCAGCTTGACAATTCTTCCAGGCTTTGTTTACTGTTCTTGCAACATTCACAGAAAATGAGATCACCAATCAGACAAGGTCAGAATATCAGGCTATCCGAATGCTGGATAAAATATAGCACAGAGCATGCAAAGTGAATGTCATACATCATTACAGAGGAGCTCAGATTACTGTAGGCACACAGTACCATGCTTCAGTAGTAGTTGGATTTAATGCAACATCTACCACTTTGACAGACCACCCCAAAATAACTACATATGTAATTTTTTTTAAAATAAGAAATTATTTTTATTTCCTTTAATAACATTCTGGAGCCACGAACAAAATGCATAATCATTTTCTGAGTATCCATCTTTCCCATTCTGCAATACATTTCTGAAACTTATTAATGTCCTACCCTTGTTATGCGATGCCCACTTTCAATTCAACTACCAAATGTGGAGTCATTTGCAAAGCTGAAACAGTGGAATACAAACAAGGGGCGGAAAGGTCAAAACAAACTTGACATCTTTACAGGCCTGTCTTCTCACTGACAGATTTCCCAAAACACACTGTGCTTCTTGTTAAGCAAGTGTCACCAGTTTCTTTATTGTCTTCTTCCAAGGTGTTAAACAGCTCTGTACTGTTTGATAACCTGTCATCACCCAACAAATGTTAGCCATAAAGAAAAAATGCACTAGTTTTCCATGACAGCATAATAAAACATACTAAAGAGCTCTTCCCTAAATTTGCTATTTGATAAAATTAAAATAAAAAGTTCAACTATACTGAGGTTTTTCAGCCTTCCCCCAGGAAAAAAAAAACCCAAAAAACAAAACTGTAATGCACTTAAAATGTCTGCCCGGTCTAACTGATCAATCAAGTGAGTTTCTGTGCAAATATAAAACACACTTGCCACACACGCAATTGTTTGAATTGCACTGGTCTACCCAGAAAACTGACAACTGTGGGGGTGAAAAACTTTCAAATTGTTACAATATGGCACTTTCTTTCTTCTTTCAATTCCATGGCGAAAAACTTCTTTTTTTTTTTTTTTTTAATAAGAGCTAGACAATTAAAACCTCAACTGATTTTTCTAAGAAGAGGAAGGTGTGGTAGGCAGGTGGCACAGGTGCAAAAAGCCTCCACTAGGATCCTGCCGGCAGGGCAGGAATGATCCCCATCATTTGTTGGTAAAGATGCAAGTATGTGATCTGCCTACACTACTATGCTGCTTGTTCATTGCTCTTTCACCACCCCGCTGTGCCCTTACTTTTTTTTTTTACAGAGTACCATGAATGTCTTTTAATATTTTTATATAAGCTGCCAAAAGTAGAAGTTTAAATAGCTGTTAAGTGCACCATACAATTCACAAACCCTTTTAAATCAGTATTACATCTAACAATCTTCCTACCATAGAACTAGTAAAAAGGGGGAAGGAAAGCTGAATTTCTAATTAATTCAATCTTCCCCTATTAGTGATTAAAAACGTTCATGTATATGAATAGCGTTTGCAAATCTATTTTGCTGTTGATGTTGTCAGGATAAAAATCTTAAAGTACTGCCTATAGATACATCCACTTCCCTACAATAACTACTTTCAAGTGTATTATAAAGCAAATTTGCCTAATGCTGGACCTAGGAATAATGAGGACAAATAAGTCTTTCCCTGAAGATAATGATGACCTACTTACTTGCCATTTAAGGAATTAAAGTCCTCAATCTGCAATACTTTCAAACACTTATTAAACCTAGAAACCAAGAAAATCTGATGACTTCCCCTACAGACGGGTATTACTTTGAATGAAGTGCACATTGTGATTTTTGTACCACTATTGTTATTTAACAAAAAATGCATTTCCACAATAAAGCCACACCAATTTAGTTCTCGTGATTTCAGTTTATTTAATGGGAGGGGAAGTAATTAAAAGGGAAAAAATAAAGCAAGAAAGCTACCAACTAAATATCTTTTTTTTTAAACACTAATTTGTTATTCAAATGTGTTATTTAACTATAGAATAATTTTAAAATATTCAGTTATGAAACAGAAAGACTTAATTCATCTTTTGAAGAAAATAAGCCATTAAAAGGGGATTACTTTCTGTATTATGGCTCCACCAAAAACATAGGTTACAATTATCATAGGAGTTGTGTATGTGTCATAAAGTGAAACATGACTTTGGAGGAGGAAATTGTGCAGCAGGAACAGCTGAACTCTAAAGAAACACAATACCTCTGTAATGCAGATACCTTCAACAATAAATAAGAAAGGAAAATAGAACACTGAATAATATATGAGCAGAATAGATCACCAGCGGAATTATGCTGGAGTACTTCTCTGAAAACCCAGTGTTTCTTTAAGAAATATTTGCTGAGCCAATGCTCTTCTAAAGTGGCAAAGACAGGTTTGGTAGTGTCTTCATTGATTCAAATAGTTAGTCATCAGTTCTCATCATCTTCGTGCTTCTTCAAAGCTATAAATCCTAACATTTCAAAAATCTCACCCAAAAAAATGCAATTCCCCCCTTGCTCCTGGCCCCTTAGGAGCTTTAGACCTGCCACCTGGTGAGTGAATAATGATATCCTCAGATATCACTCAACAGTATGGTCCAGAACCAAACAAAAATTAACAAGTGTAGCCAGACTGAGCTCTGCCTGCTGGGTCTGACCATACCTCCCATGAGCATTCCTGCAAGCAAGCTTGGCTAGTTCTCCTCCAAATAAACTGCATGGACCAGGCCAGGGATGCATTTGGGACTCTGCATTGTACTCTCAGGCCAAACTGAATGAATTCCAGATTTAGGAAAAGCAACATGAGAATCCATGTAATGCTAAAGCCTGATTTGAGTGGACAAAGGCTGAAAGAAATTATAAAGTGGTAACTACTGTTGAACCAATATTTTGTTGTTCACTAGGGCTAACACGGTCGTCATATTTATGTAAAACAAAAGTCTACTTCCCGCCCAAAAGTGTTCAAAGTTCAGTGAGTATACAGAATACAGAGAAATGTTTTACACAAGCCATAAAAATGAGAATATTTCATTCCTAATATGAAACCACTTTAAAATTTAATTCTTCATTTCTAGCTCTGGAAAATTTCTATTTTTGGAGGGTGCAGTTCAAATCCCAAGTGCTGTAACCCAGTTTGCTTTTCCTATTCATACCCTGACTTATTGTGGATATTGAAATTTAATATATTTTGGAGACAACAATATCACCTCTACGAGAAAAATAAACATAGTCAGCTGTATTCTCTATTCAAAGTCAGAGGCTGACAACTCTGACACTTGCTGGAACCCACAGGTTTTACAACTTAAAGCAAACAGAATATTAGATACATTGGGGAAAAGATCCCTGTTCATAACTCAGTCTTCTGGCTCACACTCCAAAGGAAAAAAATTCCTTTACAGATTTAATTATGGCAATCCTTTAATTTCTAAATGCATAAGCTGAAAACACCTTCCTGAAACAAGAAATCCATTTTGTACACACATACACCAGCATCAAAACAGTGCAAGGCTGAATAGTTATCCATGTCTTCTTTCATTTCAGTGTAGTAGATCCTGATGGCATTCCTGCATGCCATGGGCCACTCCTTACATTGAACACGAACACAAAATACTGCTTCATAGGGATTAAATACATATGTCAACATTCAAGAAATATGGCTATGATTATGATTTTCCATTTCACTTTACACACCAAGGAACTGTTCACGTGTATAAAATGAGGATGCAAACAAATTTTAAATTAGACTGCAGGAAGTAGCCTTTAGAACCATTGCAGACTTCAGAAAGTTTATGGTATCAGAAAAAAGGCCCAAATATTTTCCTGTCACTGTCTCCACATTGGGACTTCTATCTGTACAGTTATATGCTTCCACTGCACTTAAATTCTTCAGGTCATTGAAACAGCTAAAAACATTTCATATGCCTAAGATCAGAATGTATGCTTGTAATCCATATAGTAGATGATGTGAATATTATGGAAGAACTGTCAGAACCAGTTACCTTTCTGAACAATTAATCTGAGACTATACCCCGAATTGACTTTAAGCAGAACTTTTTAGGGAAACTCAATGAGGGATCTACTTAAAATTCATAGCACAAAACTCGCTCTTTAACACTGCACCCTTTCAGAAGCATTTTTGTCTGTTGTGCATAGAGAGTTATTCTAATATACAGTCAGTGCTAAACAGCAATTAACTCCTTAGTGTCTGCTTAAATATCACAGTGTTACAACATAAAATCTGCAATTTCTGTTTTAGGACAGACTGTGCTTCTGTGCTCAGACAGCTTTCCAATTCTTTGCAGGCACTCAAAAGTAGAAAACAGACATAGCTCTCACTTCCAACTTAATGCTTTCCTTACATTTCAATGAATGCATGGAGAAAAGGGCACTTACATCCTTGTCTGTGTGCCTCAAAGACAGTTGCCTTCCTCTCAGCATAGTAACTCCATCTACCTAAGCACACTTGTGTATCTCCTTCAGTATTACAGTAATGGAGAAACTCCAAGTGAGGTCACTTGGAAAAACACAATCTTAACTTAGAGATGGGTATAAACCTTGTTGAAAGTCAGTATTCCTTACTTCAGTGGGTTTTGAATAATGCCCTCGGTCTAGTCAAGCAAAACTCTTTAAAGTCAGGGTCAAGATACAGTCATACATCCCTTTGCAGTGGCTTGAATGTATTTTATTACTACATTAAAGGTCAATGCAAGTACATTTTGTCTTTGTCACTTAACTAGAGCCGTATGACCTAACTCTGCAATTGTCTCCCACAAGAGGAGAAAAAGACCATACATTTAAACAGACTATTACAGCCTGTTTTGCACTACGAATTAATTAGGTTAATGAAATGTAATGTAATAAGATAAAATTAAGATTCTCATCTCAACTGAAAATTTATAAATTTTGTAAAGATTCTCTGACTTATTTGAGCTATTAAAATTTCATAATAGTAATTCAGGCAGCTGAGCTTCAGGTACTAAGATTGTATTTGGGAAATCAAAATCTCAAATACACTTTCATGTCACATATTTCCCTCTGCATATAGCATGCAAAGTTATTGAAAGATGAGAAAAAAAATATGTATGAGCTTTGAGCAAACTGAGTGGTGAGAGACCTGGTAAAATGGAAGATTTAGAAAGATAAATCTGTTGCTTGTTTTCAAGCAGATTTACTGCTAATTCTCCTTAGCCTCAATAGTAGTGTCTGTCTTTATTGTCTGACCAGTGTTGCTCCAATGATAATCATCCTTCTGGTAGATGTTACTTAATCAACTGCTTTTAAATGACAAAAATTTACAGTTGATTAGACTGCATAGCTGCATTGGTATTTCAAAAGTTTCTATGAAGGGATTATTTTTGTGCTCAAATACCTCTAAATAAAGGGTTCTGCAGTCTGAATATCCTTGGATTTTGAAGAGTGCTCGCTGAAGCAGATAAAGCTAAGTTAAAGAAGCATTTAGTGCTTCAGCATGCCAGCTTCAATAAATATCTGTTCTGTTTATAAGAGTGCACCCCCATGCACACATTTCTCCCTTTAGCTGTAGTGTATGTCTCTATACACCACAGCGTATGCAGATTTAAAGTCTAAAGCCAGCACTTGCTTTTCTGAGAACAGAGTTGAGACTGCTATGCTATTACCTTCAAAGCCAGTGTTGGCACAATTCAGTCATTAATGACAATTTTGTGTCCTTTCTCTGTGAAACAGGGTTATTTAATCTTCAGCTGGTTATGCTCAGCATTGGCTTGGTTTGCTCAGTATTCAGGAGCTCAAATTTCAAACAGCACAGCGATCAGACTTGATTACCTCCTTAGAACAGATACAACTGGCCAAAAGAGCAAGCTCCAAAAGAACCAAACTTTTCTGTAAACCCATGCTGAATTGAGAACCTCAGCAGAATTCCGCATTAACAAAAACCTGGGCTACAGGGACACACAATCAATCTGATCCTTTCCTCCCTATCCCTCATAAGGGCTCTGGCAGTCATGATAATCTTTTAACAAGGGAAACTTGATTCTAACCATTTGTCCTAGAGACAGAAAGTCATCAGCAGCATCATTCAGAGTGAAAACCAAGCAAAATACCTTCCATAACGTCCTGAGGTCTGTTCTTCCAAGGCAAAAATATTTAAGGTGAACAAAACAGTAAGCAGCAAGAGCTGAGAAGCCAAAACTAGTGTTCTGAAAAGGACATATCCTTTAGGTTGCACAGTATCACACAAAAATAAGTAATAGGGCTTAAGTAAGTTTTTTTCTAGCAGTAGGTTATTCCAGACCTACAGGTTTACTTATCTATGGAGAATCTAGCTGGTAACACAAGTATTAGACTGGAAGGGTGACTGATGTGATCCAATATGGCAACTGTAAAGTGTATGAACTTACTTCATGTTCCCTTCTTTCAAGTTCTAACACAACTGTTTTTTCAATATCCAAAAAAAACAAAACTTGATATTTACAAATATAGACCAATACATCAGAGTATTACTGAGTACTGAAAATACTGTTTGGGTTTTAATTCTGTGTATTTGTCAGTTCTCAAGGCCCTTAGGAACAAAGGGATTCCTGTAATCACAGCACACCTATACACTAATGCTTTCGTATAAACATAAACACTGAATCACAAAGTTCTTTCTTCTATTTCCCCAAACACAAATATCCAGAAACTTCAATCACACTATTTATTAGCTAGTACAGCTTTAATCATCTCACCACGATGGTTCTCTCAGTTCCCTCGACCTTTTTATAGATGAATATAATAAAAAAATCAAATAATCCATATGAATGCAAACAGTATCACATGTCTTATTTCTTATATGCTCATGACTGTTTTATCTATTTAGCAGAACAATAATCTGATCAAGTCTTATGAACTCTGATTCTATTAAATGGTTTTACCTTAGCTTTCACTACACAAAAGAAAAACAATCTGTCTAGCAGATCAAGAAAGAAATTTTTATTCATTCCATCTTTTTAGACAAAAAACCAAAACATTCATTATCTCACCCTTTTATGGGTGCCACTTAAATCAAGGTACCACTATTCCTGCTAAACTTTACAAAGCTATCCCTATCCTGCTCTAGCTTTATTGTGTAAATAACAGTGGCTCAACACACTTTCCAGCAGAGATGTGAGTTTCCTGGCTAAGAAACCTGGAATGTTCCAGCTACTTCAGGCTAATGATCTCTCAAATGCACACTAATATGTTTGATAGAAGTCTCTCAGCATGTGTGCACAGAATGCTTAACATAAGAATAACACTACTGTGGGCAGGGCAAATCGCTGACACCATTTCAGACTGAGTTAGATGCTGGAGGCACAAATTAAAACTGTGAGCTTTCATTTCAGTGGGCTTTGACAGATGGAAGACTGCATCAAATCTCTAATTGTTTAAACCATTAACTCATCTTTCCACCTGCATTATCTTTGGAAAGAGCTCAGCTGGAAGCCTGAAACAATTGCTCACATGTGGAATTCAGGAGTGTGTATTATTCTAAAAAGAAAGTAAACTGTCTTTTTGAGACAGCCAGTCTGTTTATTTGGCTGCAGAATTTGTAAATTGTTTATCTTTATTTTCACATTTTCCTCTCAGTTCTGAAAATTCAAAAAATAGCCTTTCAGCCTTCCCGCAGAATCAATCAATCAGGGACCACTGCCTTGGCTACTGAGAACAAGAAAGTTGTATTGCAATTCACAGTGCATTATGATGATCCCCATTTATCTCCAGTCCTTGTAAATGCCACGGCACATGCAGGTCTAAATTATGCCTGCTGGTCTCTTGACTTTCAGTTGCCTACAAAAAGAAAACCTTGTGTAAGGAGCTGTAAAAAAATATAAATTATGTCTACTTCACAAACTCTATTGAAATGCCCTTCCCCAGTCATTTCACCCCCTTTGCCCCCCACCTTAGGGCTAAAATACATTTTTCACTAAGCCAGCATCAATGCAGGACTCCTTGCCCTTTCATGTTACCCTCAGCAGCAATCAACTCTTACTGTTGTTTTTATAGGGAAGCACCTGTTCTATGCTCAGCACTTACAAGTACTTGAGAAGAACAGCCTTGAACTGTGGAGCTCACACTGTAAAAACAAACCAGAAAAACGGAGCAGGAACAGCGAAAGCTGTGCATTTACACACAGTTTAGCAAGAACGGCTGCTAGTAAGACAGAAGAAGGCAGTGGGATTTTAAGGACAGGAGCTTTGCAAATGGCAGTAGGCAGGAGTTATTTGGGGCTTAGAAAGCATAAGTAGAAAAGAAGAATACATTGGGCCAAGAATTCCATAAATGGGCTGGAGCATCTGCCATATACAGTGAAGCTCAGATATCCAGGACTTATCAGCCTGGAGAAAAGATTCTGAGGGATCTTACTTATGTTTATAAATATCCATTGGGATACAACAAAGAAGAGGCAGCCAAGCTCTTCTCAGTCATGCCTATGGACTAAACAAGAGGCCATGGGCACAAATAAAAAAACCAAGAAATACAGGAACTCTTTAAAGGTTCTGATAGTCAAACACTAAAATGGGCTTCTGAGAGAGGTTGTGGTCTTTACATGTGGAGATACTCAAAATCCAACTGGATGTGGTCCTGGACAACCTGCTCTAGCTGACCCTGAGTTAGAAGATCTAAGAGGGTTTTCCTTCCAACCTCAACAATTCACTCATTCTTTGATAGATTTTTAAGAAACAGATAGATAGGCATACAGAATAGTGACACTAGTAGAGAGAAAGAGACAAAATACCACATAAAAATTTTTAGAGGGTATGTTAAGGAGAGGCAAAAAATCCCAACCCAGGAATTATGTAAAGATGTGAAAGTTAAATCCAACAGCAAAGGTTAAGTCAGTGAAGGAATCCAAAACACAACATAGAACAGTTTATTGCCATTTACAAAAAGAGCAGACCTCCAGTGCAAAGTTGTTACCTTTGAAGTACTTGAGTCAGCCTTGCAGACTATTTTCCTAGGCCAGATTTTGATAGTATTTCACATACCAAGTAGTTCTTAAATCCACATATAGCAGTTAGGGAAAGACTGACCAGAAAATTTAATGGTTATTGTAATGCTTTAATCCAAGTGAGTTAATCAGTGATATCAAGGTTGGAGGCAGCCTGGGATGCAATGTTCATGCACTGGTGAAGTCTGCAGTCCTGAGGGATATGGGTCAGGTTAAGAATAAAAGTCAGGACCCTAAATATTAGGAAAGTAAACTTCCAGCTCTTCAAGAAGTTAGTCAACAGGACCCCCTGGGAAACTGCTCTAAAGGACAAGGGACCAGAAAAGAGCTAGCAGATCTTTAAGGACGTGTTCCATAAAGCACAAGAACTCTCAATCCCCAAGCATAAGAAATCAAGAAAGGAAGGCAAGAGACCTGCAGAGATGAGTGGAGACCTCCTGGTCAAGCTAAAGGGCAAGAAGTAAGTGCACAGGCAGCGGAAGTATGGACACCTATCCTGGCAAGAGTGTAAGGACTTGGCCAAACAGGGTTAGGGAGAAGGCTGAGGTATTCAATTTTTTCTTTTCTCCCACACGTCCTGAGTGGATGAGCTGCAAGAGAGGGACTGGAGGAGCAAAGTTGCTCCAACTGTAACTAAAGATCAGGCTCATAACCACCTGAGGAACCTGAACACACACAGTCTACGGGACCTGATGAGAAGCACCCCAGAGACCTCAGGGAATTGGCTGATGTAGTTGCCATAATATTTGAAAAGTCATAGCAGACAGGTAAAGATCTAGGTGACTGGAAAAAGGGAAACATTGCACCCATTTTTGAAAGGGTAGAAAGAAGGACTCTGGGAACTACTAACATCTCAGCCTCATCTCTGTGCCTGGGACATCATGGAACAGATGCTACTAGAAGCTGTGCTAAGGAACATGGAGGAGAGGGAGGTGATTTGAGACACATGGCATGGCTTGGCTTAACCAGACCTTTAACAAGGTCTCTCACAACATCCCTCTCTCTGAATTGGAGAGATTGATTTAATAGGTGGACTGTCACAGAAGAGAAACTGGCTGGCTGGTCTCATCCAGAAGGTGGTGCTCCCTAGAGGTCACCAGAGCCCTGGGCATCAGTAGTGCTTATTATCATCATCAGTGGCATAGCAGAACTGAGGGGGGCCTAAGGAAGACCCTCTGCAGATGACACCAAGCTGTGGTGTGACTGACATGCTTGAAGGACTGGATGCCATCCAAAGGGAATTCGACAAGCTCGAAAAGTGTGCCCATGGGAATTTTACGAGGATCAACAAGACCCAGCGCAAAGTGCTGCACCTAGGTGAGACAATTCTCCATATCAATACAGGCTGGGGGATGAAGGGATTGAGAGCTTCCCTGTGGAGAAGAACTTAATGGTACTGGTGGATGAAAAGCTGCATATGAGCCCACAGCATGCGCTTGCACTAACTGCATCCTGGGCTGTATCGAATGCAGTGTGATCAACAGATTGAAGGAGGTGATTCTGTCCCTCTACTCTGCTCCACTGAGACCCCACCTGGAGCGCTGCATCCAGCTCTGGGGTCCTCAGCATAGGAAATATATTAGAGCTGGTCCAGAGGAAGGCCACAAAAATGATCAATGGGAGAAGCACCTCTTCCACGAGGAAGAGCTCTGAGAGTTGAAGTTGTTCAGCCTTCAAGAGAAGAGAGGGCTCCGGGAAAACCTTATTGCAACCCTTCTGTACTTAAGAAGGGCTTACAAGAAAGATGGGAACTGAATTTTTAGCAGCGCCTGCTGCAATAGGACAAGGAGTAACCGTTTTAAATCAAAAGAGGGTAAATTTAGACTAGGTATAAAGAAGACATCTTTTATGGTGAAGGTGGTGAAACACTGGAACAGGTTGCCCAGGGTGTTGGGAGATGCCCCATCCCTGGAAACATTCAAGGCCAGGTTGGATGGGACTCTGAGCAACCTGATCCAGTTGAAGATGACCCTTCATTGGGTCATTGCAGGGGGATTACACTAGATGACCTTTAAAGGTCCCTTGCAACCCAAACTATTCTATGATTCTAAGTGGATTACCTAAAGGGAAAGTTACCTGTCAAAGTAGAAAAGACACATGAAACCAACTCTTCACCTGTGTGCAGTCAGAGATACATAAGAAAAAAAAATACAGTCATGAAAAAGTGTGAATGTCTTCTGTTTTTCTCCTGAACTCACAAAGTAAACAACATTTCATTTTTAGAAGCAACATAATGAAACTACCAGATAACAACATCTATACATAGAATAAAAACCATAATAGCATTTTCTAGCCTCATGAACATTGGGAATTGCAAGTAAAAATGTATAAGCTTAGCTTCAGAAAACACAAACCTCATAACAACCACATCTGGGCAAAATTCTTCTCTCTCAACAATGAACACAAAACTGTCAGAATTTCTCAGTAATGTCACTGAGAATTATGCTTGCAGAAAGAGCTAGAATCCATACAGATTTTATTATGTGACATTTAATTTAATTACATTTTTTAAATCTCTCCTTTAAAAAAGAAAAAAAAATGTTCTCTCATTTTAACAGATTATAAATAAATCTCTATCAAAAAGTGTAAATCAGTATTTTTCAACAGCAGCACTAGACATTCTGGTTTAGATACTGCATGTTCAACCAAGACTATTTTAAAAACGGACCTGTTCTACTCTTCACTCCCTAGAAGCTGCCATTTCATCCAAAAATAAAAAAGACAATTTTTTTTCTATATGTTTCCATTTAGAGAGAACTGATCCAGTATTAATGAGTTATGTACATATAATCATGCAGCAAAGCTGACTGACTACCTGTGTTGGAAACAAGTTGAATTATGTTTTAGATGACATCTCTACGTTACAGACAATACTTCATTCTGTATATAACCTGTACCTCATAATGCTTTAAAATAATCACTTAGTTAACTCAGAGTTTGATATATCATAACAAATATGATTAGTTGGAGGGGAAAAGGAGGAATAAGCCTGAAGAAGGTTTTATTTGCCTACTTACAGGCATAACCCGTGTCAAAATATTACTTTAAGACAGTCTGAAGATGACAGGCATGAATAAATTTTTTGCAATATTTTGCCAAACACTTTGCTGTGATGGAAGACTTTAGGCCAGCTTGCATAAGGAAACTACATCCATCAGTTTCCAGCTTTAACTGTCTTTCCCCAGCCAGGCAAAACACTCTACAGAGGTTCTATTTTCAATTCCTCTGCTGAACCAGCTGTTGGCAACAGGAACTGGGGTTTTATGTAGTCATGTATGTGGAAAATAAAGAAGGGAGTGTCTGTTTGTCTGGTTCTCTCCCTCAATAAGCTCTTGACCCATGTGGTGTCTAGGAATGAGTAGAGCTTACTGAGATCCAGGTGCTGGTCCAACAACTGTGTTAAGAAATACTGAGCCCAGCTCAATCCAGCCCACTTTCTTTTTCATAGTCTTTCCACGTTGCAGTTCTACTTCCTCAAGCTGTTGTTTATGAGTCCACCTTTGCATTACTCAGCAAGTCTGACAGGCTGCCAGCAATCTACTGGTAAAGTAAAAGAAAATAAATGCTATATTTTAACTTTAATTATCTAGACCAAATCTGAATGGAACTTCAGTACACAAACAATTCTATACCATGTAGTATCAATCCTAATGAGGGTGTCAATGTTAGTGGAAACATTTATGTGGCTCCTGGGAATATGGAGGGCTGAAGAGTATATGTGAAATTCTTCTACACAAGCACAGTTTGAATCCATTCCCCTTGTCCTGAAATGGCAACAACAGGGTCATAGCTTTCTAGCAGCACGGTGGCTTCCAACTCCTGTTTGCTGCCCACACTGCATGCATTGGTATAAAGGCACCTCAGCTGGCCTGTCAGCCATGTTGCCTTCCTAAAGGAACAGCCCTTAATTCCTTTGAGATAATTCTCTGGTGTTTTCCTGTTGGTTTCTTTTGCATCAGAAGTCCCTGGCTTGTCTCTGTAAAACTGCAAATGTGTTCCAGTGTGGCCAGCACATTTCAGTCACTGGCAGAGGCTCCTCGCTGGCACGCTGTCCCTCTAACCTTTGCTTCTCATCCCACAGCTCGCCAGGCACAAACCTGATATTGTCCCCCTCCCCTATCACAACTAGCATAAAGCTCTGTCAATGGGCCCCTCTGGTTCCCAAGCAGTGACTCTCCTCCTTGAGAAAGGCGAGTCCTTACTGGTACAAGCATGCCTGGTGCTGCACAGACCATTCCATTGTCAAAAACCATAAAATTTTGGTGGTGATACCAGCCACAGAGCCATGTATTAATAGACTCAGCCCATCTGTTTCTTCCAATGTTGCTGCCTTCAATTTGAAGTATAGAGGAAATCCTAACTTGTGCCTCAGATTCCCTTACCAAACATCCTAAGGCCCTGAAGTCCTTTTTGATCATCCTTGGACAACTTGTTGCCACTTCATCATCCCCTACATGGAAGATCAGTAATGAGTAGAAGTCTCAGGAGCGCTCCAGATTAGGAAGTTTCTGGATGACATCCCTACCCAAGCCCTAGGGAGGCAGCAGACCTTCCTATGGGTTGGGCCCAACTGTCATACTGGGCCCTCTGTCCCCTTAGAAAGGAATCATCTGCAACTCGATAAGCCTAAGTTCAAACAAAACAATGGATCGATGAATGAAGTTAGACAAGGAAATTTTGGTTTCAAATCTTTTTCCAAAAAAGTTCACAAACTTCATCGACCACAATGCCAATTTTATCTCAACAGTGGAAGCCAACCAGGCAATTGACAAGAATAGAAAAAGAAAGCCCTCAGTCTGCTTCAATGCTGTGCCAGTAGACAAGGAGGAGTGCATGATGGCAGTGAATTAGCAACTGTTGCAACCAAAAATGACAATTTATGTACTAATCCTACAGTTGTCCTAATTATAACGAAGTATTTTAACATATTGAAATTACATGTCAAAACAGGGCAAGCATTCAAGAGCTCTCTTGTGCTTCATCTTGAAAAACAGACTTCTGCAGAGATCTTACTAAATTAAATTTAATGTAAAATCATTGGTGCCTATTTTGCTGCTCACAGCCATCTGAGATACTGAACAGAATCAGAGAATGGGGAGGGCTGGGACCACAGTGGGTCAACCGGTCCAACCTCCCTGCTCCAGTGGGGTCATCCCAGAGCACATTACACAGGCTTGAGTCCAGATGGTTATTAAGTATCTTCAGTGAGGGAGACACCATAACCTCTCTGGGCAACCTGTTCCAGTGCTCAGTCATCCTCACAGGAAAGTTCTTCCTCGTGTTCACGTGGAACTTCCTGTGCACCAGTTTCTACCCACTGCCTCTTGTTCTTGGCACCACTGAGGTCCATCTTTTTGACACCCTTCCTTCAGAGAGACAGCTGAGAGGGAACCTCATCTGCTTCTCAAGGCTGAACAATCCCAGCTTCCTCAGCCTCTCCCCACAGGAGAAATGCTCCTGTCCCTTAATCATCTTTGCTGCCCTCCACTGGACCCACTCCAAGAGCTCTGCATCTCTCTTGTCCTGAGGAGCCCAGAACTGGATGCAGCACTCCTGATGTGGCCTCACCAGGGCTGAGTAGGGGGGCAGGAGCACCTCCCACGACCTGCCGGCAATGGTATTCCTAATGCCCCTAGGATCCCATTGGCCTTCTTGGCCACAAGGACACACTGCTGGCTCATGGGCAGCTTGTTATCTACCAGGACCTCCAGGACCCCCAGGTCCTTCTCCACAGAGCTGCTTTCCAGCAGATCAGCCCCCAGCCAGTACTCGTGAAGGAGGCTGTTCTTCCCCAGGTGCAGGACCCTGCATTTGCCTTTGCTTATTTTCAAGCAGTTCTTCTCTGCCCATCTCTCCACCCTGTCAAGGTCCTTCAGAAGGGCTGCACAGCACTTGGGGGTATCGGCCACTCCTCACAGCTTTGTGTTGTCACTGAACTTGCTGAGGAGGTATTTGCCCTTCATCCAAGTCACAGATGAACAAGATAAACAATACTGGGCCCACTACTGAATCCTGGGGGATACCACAAGTGACAGGCCCCAACCAGACCCTGTGCCACTAATTACATCCCTCTGCGATCTGCCAGTCAGTCAATTCTCAATCCATCCAGTCCACTCTTCCTGAGTTTGTCTATGAGGATATTGTGAGAAAGTGTCAAAAGCCTTGCTACAATTGAAGTAGACAGTATCCACTAAATTCCCCCATCCATCCAGGTAAGCTGTTTCCCTGTAGAAGGCAATCAGGTTGGTCAAGGACTACTCCTGATAATCTACTTGTTATCCATGTGGACAGAGATGGCCTCCAGAGTGAGTTGCTCCACCACTTTTCCAGGGATTGAGGTGAGGGTGACTAGTTGGTAAGTTCCCTAGGTCCTCCTTTCTGAAGGCTGGGGTGACATTTGTTTTCTTCCAGTCCTCAGGCACCTCCTCTGATTGCCACAACCTTTCAAAGATGATCGTGGTTGGCCTACCTATGGTGTTCACCAGGTCTCTCAGCACTTGTGGGTACATCCCATCAGAGCCCATAGACTCATGGATGTCAAGGTGTTCTCTAACCCAACCCTCCTTGATCAAGTGAAAGTCTTCCTTACAACACTCCTTCACCCGGGTCTCCTGTGTCAGAGATTCCTGAAGGCTGCTCTTGTCAGTGAAGACTGATGCAAGGAAGGCATTCAGTAACTCTGCCTTCTCCATGTCCTCTGTTACCACAGTCCCCATTCCATTAATTCCAGATGTATCTTGGCCTTCTTTGCCTCATTTCTAGTCACTCTGACAACCTCTCTATATTCATTCCAAGTGGCCTGACCCTGCTTCCATCTCCTGTGTATTTCCTACTTACACTCGAGTAATGACACAAGTTCTTTATTCATCCACACAGGTCTCTTGCCCACTTTACCCAAGTTCTTGCTCACCGGGATGTATCATTCTTGAGCCTTGCAGAAGCGATCCTTTAAGATCAAACAGCTCACCTGGACCCCTCTTCCCCACAGGATCTGTTCCCATAGGATTCCTCCAAGAAGACCCCCAAAAGAGGTTGCTCTCCTGAAGTCCATGTGTACTATCTTACTTGCTGCCCTGCTTCCTTCTAACTCAATACTGAATTTCACAGTCTCATGGTCACTGCAGCCAAGGCTGCCCCCAACCTTTCTGTCTCCAACAAGACCTTCCATGTTAGTTGTGGTAAGGTTGAGCAGCACACCATTCCTTGTGGAATCCTCCACTACCTGTCCCACTCATATAAACCTCCTCCACCGAAGTGCTGAGAAGCAGTGAAAGGAATTTGCATTTTTAAAAGGTTAACTGAATTCCCTGCACCACTTTGAAAATTTCAGTTAGCTAAAGCAATTGTTTAACCTTGCATTGCAAAACACAGAAAATCAAAGCCATCCTGAAAAGACAACATTTTGCTTAAGTTCAGCTCTGCTAACAATTTGACCAAGTTTATATTTATTTATTTTCCAAATATCGCAAAGCTGCTTTCTTAAGGCAAATTCCTAAGAAAGAATGAAAAACATAGCATAACATGACTGTAAAGCACATGTGAAGTAACTTAAAACTTAAACTATCATTGTGTTTTGTAATACAATATAATATTAATTTGTAGCATTCTTACACTCATTTCAAGATACTGAAATAATTTTAAGATAAAATTCATAACAGCTTATATACACCTTATGTGGATTCAATAAACTTGGGAGTGACTCAGAAAGATATTCCTAGAACCTCTGCCCTGCTTTAAAACCTGGACTACTTTTCTTGTATGATTCCTTCTTTGTTGGGCAGACACAAACCATTGGAAAACCTTTCAGATTACTTACTGCAGTAGCCTTCGTACTTAAATTAAGAGAAAAAATATCAGGATCACTATGGAACAAGGTCCTCATGCTTTCCTGCAAAGGCAATTCAGTTATCACGAAATACATCCTTTGCACATCTGTTTGGGGTTTTCAAGAAGAATTTTAAGAATGATAAGATTTCATTGCAGAAGTGAAATCCTTAGCAGTGTGGCACAGCTAATAGGAAGTGTTCCATTCTTTTCTTATATTAACATTGTGATACCCTGGATTTTAATACTGATAAAAGCAATCAACTTTGTTTTATTTACCTGCAATGGAACATTCAAAAAACTGGCCCATTTCCAATCCCATTTATGTCAACAGAAGCTACATTAACAAATGAGTAATCTCATTCTTTAAATGCGTACAAGAAATAAACATGTGTTAAAATCAAGGTTTAGCATCAGCATTTAACATAGATTGCATTATTGAAACAATACAGAATAATGCTACTTAGATTTAATCCAATTTTCAGTACAACCTTCATGAATAAAGAATAATCATTGAAGTTAAAAGGCCTAAATTATTGTAGAAATACATTTTCAGGATGTTTAGACAAAAATACTACCTTAAGCATTTTCAGGCAAATTTCCAATGAATGAAGCTTCCATGATGTTTATGAACAGTCAGAAACAAATGTGCAATTCCACCTGACCCACTAAAGCTCCCAAATCATTGCTGCTTCCATCCAGGCACCATAGAAAGACTCTTGAACAGGAGAATCAGTCAACAATTAGCTCACCTACCCTTTAGGCTTTCGGGGTTAAAGTGCTAGAATGGGAAAGGGGAATCAGTAGAGTCACTGGGATTTGTATCAAGAATACTTTCAAAGAAATTCAGGTTCAAGATAAAAAATTAAATGCCTAAACTGAATGAAATGTTGAAACACCGTGGTGCTGTTGAAGGAACATTTTAAAGTTATTGACAGTTTTACTCTCTTCTGACCAAAAATACTAAAAAAACCACAAATGACACACCAGTTTCTAGCCAGTATAAACTTCGTTAAAACAACAGAATTATGTTGGTTTAACTATGCTTGATATGTATATCCTCAAACATGGTTCCTTTGTCCTGAAAGAGTAAACCACTTTGTTATAATTTTTGATATTTTATTACAGGTCAAGGTTTCCAAATAAAATATAAACAGACACTTTTGAAAACAGGCTAAGAAGAAAAGCACTTAATCTACAGACAAGAGACTGAAAGCAGATAGGTAACATAAATGAGAGGAAAAAACAGGACTTACCTTTGAACACTGTTTATGGTTCTGGCACCAAGCAAGTGACCCATTGTTCTGAAAGATGAAGGAAATGTACATGAATATTAATATTTATTTCAGGCTCGACATGTTCACCTTAACATATTTAAATGGCATACACCATCCAGTTCTGCTTAGAGAATGATGTTGTGTCACAATGTTAAGTACCAATCCTGACTCCTAGTCCCTTGTGTGGAGTTAAAGGCTCACAAAAGTGTAAAGTGAACATAAAAAAGTTAGGAAAGCATTTCAACAGGCAAGTTTGGTGGAAAACTGACCAAAGTCATCTTTTAGTCCATCTTTGTAAACACTTGCTGTCTAGAATAGCTAAGAAGTAGACAAACGGTAACACTTGCATTTAAGAAACTGATATACATTAGTAGTGATTCATGAAAAGAAAGTCCATTAGCTGCATTTCAATATTGCACAATACTTGAAATAAATTGTCAAGCAAAGATAATGAACAACCTTTAAGTAATGGAAAATTCAATTAAAGGTAACATGAGTTTCCCAAAAGTCACCTGTGCCAGTTTTATTTTATATTTTTGATAATAAAGCACATTTCCCAGATAAGGAAACACTATAGCTCCCATTTATCCTGACTGCAGTAAAACAACCAATATAGTATAACATGCAAAATAATAATTTAAGCTAAAGGAAAAGAAAACATGATGAGAAGAGAAAGATAAGTATGAAACTAGCACAGTTTCAGAAATCGGCAACTTGCTTTCTTCTAGAGAAGTTTCTGAAGGGTCAATTTTGGAAACAGTATTTCCTGGTTAAAAAAAACCACAGCTCAGAAAAGAGAAGTGTATGTTTGTGGTGTTAAAAGATGAAACAAAAAAAAAATTTACTTTCTGTATACTGGAAGATTGAAACAACATCAGGAAGCCCTAAATGACTGAATATGAGAAACAGGGTACAAACTCTGCAGCACATCTTAAGCTGACGTACTTAGGACATCATATGTATGTATTTCTTCCATCATTTGTAAGTCCATACTCTGGAAACAGAATGGAGGAAGATTCTGGTAAATTTATTGTTCAGAACTGGACTACAATTGTGAGTCTATGAGGAAGTTAAAGGACATCCTTTCATAGGAATTAGGCATGTTATTCCTGCAGGGAATGTGACTGTAGTATACCCTCACTGTTGGCACCAATTATAGATGTGGAAATCAGTTTCCAAGGAAGAGGAATTCAGGTAGGCCAGAATGCAAACTATTAATATAGCAGCACTATACCTTTTTCTCTCTCTCCTTTTTTATTTTTTTTCTTTTTTTATTTAAGAGTGATGCAAATAATGGAATAATATACATATGATGGTTTCAGCTGGGATAATTTTCTTCACAATAGCTGATATGGGCTGCGCTTTGGATGTGTGCTGGAAGCAGTGTTGATAGCACAGGGATGTTCTTCTTACTGCTGAGCAGTGCTTACACACAGCATCGAGGCCTTTTCTGCTCCTCACCCCATCCCACCAGCGAGGGCTGGGGTGCACAAGGAGTTGGGAGGGACAGATAATCCCAAGATCCCAACTGACCAAAGGGATATTCCATACAATACGGTATCACACTCAACATACAATACCGAGGGGAGGAGGAGGAAGGGATGGATATTTGGAAGGACGGCGTTTGTCCTCCCAAGTCACCACTATGCATGACGAAGGGGATGGCTGAACATCTGCCTCCCCATGGGAAACAGTGAAATAATCCCTTGCTTTGCTTGTGTGCATGGCTTTTGCTTTACCTATTAAACTGTCTTTATCTCAGCCCATGAGGTTCTACTACCTTTACTGTTCTGATTCTCTCCCCAGCCCCACCGATCAACTGAGTGAGCACATGTCAAGCTTAGTTGCCAGATGGCTCTTAATCACAACAATACATAACTTTTTATGTATGAAACACAGATAAAGTAAAAATTATTCTGTCAATGTGCAGTTCAGAAGGAGAAACAGACACATTAGAATTATTGTAATTGAGACAACCACAGTAGCTTCTCAAAACTGCAGCATTGTGTTCTGATCTCAGCAAGGTTTGTAAGCTTGAATACAGTGATTTGCTACCACAACTATGAAGCCTATGCTTTGATCTCTCTTTGTGAATGTTTAAAAATATCATGTTTGTGCATGTCTTTATGCAAGTGTGTAGTCACACGTTCACAAAAACTTCCAAGATGGGGCCAGCAGGTCAAGGGAAGGGATGATCCTCCTTTAATCTGCTCTCACGAGCCACACATGGAGAACTGCATGCAGTTCTGGGATCCTCAGTACAAGAAAGTCAAGGACCTCATGGAGTGGGTCTAGAGGGCCACGAAAATGAGCTGAGGACCAGAGCACCTCTCAGTGAAAGCTGAGACACTTGGGGCTGTTCAGCCTGGAGACGAGAATGCTCCAGAGAGACCTTATTTCAGCCTTTCATCATATAAAGGGGGCTTACAAGACAGAGAGACCAAGGCCTGTAGTGACAGAACAAAGGGCACAGATGAAAACTGAGAGAGGGTAGATTTCGATTGGATCTAGGGAAGAAACTTTTTATGATAAGGGTAGTAAGATACCGAAACAGGTTGCCGAAAGGAGTGGTGGATGCGCCATCACTGAAACTGTTCAATGACCAACACGATCTCATGGAGGATTCCCAGGGCAGGAGGGGTGGACTAGATTACCTTTAAAGATCCCTTCCAACTTCAATCATTTTCTAAGTATGTGACTTCACCCATCTCCAGTCAGAATCACCAAATGGTTTGGCTTTCACCACAACTCTTAATCTGAACTTCAGAAAATTTATATATGTCTTATTTTTCATATGAGCTGTAATGCTAAAAAATTCTACTCCTGTATTACCAAAGAAACTACGGAGATAATAAACGTAAAGACATATCCACTCTTTTTGACTCCTTTCCGCTTATTTGCAGTTATTTAGGAGCATTTTAAAACAATCAGTTCATAGAATTTGATTTCAATATTTTATGAAAATTTATTTTGTCTTCCAGCAGATTACAACGCAGTCACTACTTGATTTTATAATACAATTTTTATCTGTCATTTCTGTAAAATTTAGCTAAAACTGAGATTTGCTAGCATAAGATTAGCTAACTATGAGCACCATGCCAGGTCCAACCCCTTTGAAAAGAGACATAAATAAAAGAAATAAAACTTTAGAACTGTTGTAAATAACATAAGCTAGTGGGAATTCTTTAGTATTACTCTCAATGCTGTATGAGGATTTATTATTTCCATTTACAAATCTAGCCAGCAGCAATGTTAAAACAATATTTTATGTGCTATTTTCAATTTATCCCCCTTTCTTCTTCATATAAAATGTGACAGAAGTAGCTGATTGCAATAACAGATTAGTAGCAGCTCACCACTTTGTTTCAGTTACACTGCTACTTTCCACTGAACTAGAAAAAGCACCTCTGCTTTTAAATTATATCTGTTACTTGAGACAATAAAGCCATAAATGCCCAGATATGTGGCTCCCCTACTTGATAATTTCAACATCTACAACTGTTTTCATTTCTCTACTGAAAACTATTAGCACTTGGGTTAAAAATGAAGTCTATCAAAATGTGAAAATATTGTTTAGCAACTTCAGTTCCACACAAACTAACATAATGTGAATGATCTTTCATTGTATAAGGAAAAGAAAATTCTACAGGCTTCCTCGGAACAGCAAGGTATTAGAGCAAGCACAAATGCTAAATGAAGGCTCTCCTCCACCCTGCATCCTAACACATGGTTAATCACAAACATTCAGCTGTAGTTGTTGCTCATGCCAGTGTACCTGGCTGAAACCATAACTTCAAACAATCAGAAATTTGTGCTTTATCTGTAGCATTTTATATTCTCCCACACTCCATTCTCAGTTCCCTCATGTCTGTTTTTCTTCAAACCCAATTCTGACTTGACTTACGCCAGTGAGAATTTTGACTTCGTCTTTAGTGGTGGCTTTAATCTGTGGTGCAGAAATGACCCAAAGGAAGAGTTAAATACCACTGTTCCTACCCATCTATAAGCCTTGCACAGCGTATCCTCAGGGCAACCTTGAAGCATCTTAATCTGCATACTGAAGAGAGCAAACTCAATGTATCCCATCTTCCCAGGCCTGACACATAATATGAAAGATGTCAGGTAGAGGAGACTAAAGCATATAGGAGATGGATTAGAGGAGCTCAGGTCACCACCTGAGCCCCACACTGAAAGTCCTGGCAGACTTTCAATCTGCCAGAAAGGAAACTGTAGACAAACTTTGAGAATCAGACCTTCAAAGACCAGGGTTGTTTGACACGTACAAGAACAAGAGCTTACAAAAGCAAAAACAGGAGGGGGGAAAAAAACTAAAGCAAAACAATAGGTAACTATTACAAGACTTACCATTCAAATTTTTAAAGAAAATACATGCCACTAGTATTTTCAATGACACTGTTAAATTGACATACCAAATTAGTCTTAATAGGCCTCATTTCAGCAAGTATATGTGCACACTTGCTTTCCTCTGGTAAACCACAAATGCCCTTGATCCTAAACAGTTAAGACAAACACCTGTGTTCTGTGCCTTGAAAAAAGGAAAGCTGTGCAGCATCTCTTGTAAGGAAAAAAATACATGTAGAAGAGCAAGAAAAATCAATCTTCTTCTATCTACAGTGGGCCCCATGGGGGGAAAAAGCTAATAACATTCACAAGCAAGTACAAACTGGTCTTTAATTGGAGCAACAGCAAAAAAAACCCAGTACAAAATTACTTAATTTCCATCTCTGTCCATGATTATGTTAGGAGATACAACCCTTCTTTTGAAATACCAGAGATGAGCTATGAAAATTAACTAGCCACTTAATCTGCTATGACAGTAGCTGTATACCTATTATCAGTTTTGGAAGTCTCTTCTCCCCTCCCCAATCTTCAATCCATATTTGTGTGAAACCACTGTCTCTCAGAAGTGGCCTCTCCTGACAACCTCACTGATTCTTTCAAAATTACAAAAAAAAGCATAGAAATAAACCTTTCAAATAACAGTACCTGCTGAAGTAAAACAGAACATTTGAGTTGACAAATCAATAACTGCTGCAATTATGAATTTAAACGGACAGGCTCCCAATATACATTTTCTTTAACCTTTCAAAAATCTCAACAGCATGAAATTAAAAGTAACAGTAAAGTATAACTGGTGTTTGACATGCATTTCCTGACTGCATGTTCACTGTGACACAAATTAATACAGGGACTTATCTAGGGCAGTGATGCGTGTCCCCAGGCCCAACTCTGCAGTCTGGAACTAAGGTGCAAAATGGAAACAAATTCAAACTAGGCTTCCCAGCACCCAAAGACAAAAGCATGCACTCAGGAATGAATTTCAGAGAAGTCTGTACACTTAGCAGGGAGAGGGATCAAACCCAACAGAAAAATGCCAAAGAAATATTTATTTCTCAAAGCCCTTCTGTCAAGATTAAACACAAACTTGTAGTAAATGTATGGGCAGGGGAACCACAGTACCACCTCTCCTGAACTGTGGTATTTAGTTATCCTTTTGCATATAAATAAGTGGAACACATTTTTCTTTGAAAATAAGGCAGGAAAATGAAAAGAGGATACACTGTTATACAACATCACGAACACCTGCCCCAGAAGTCTTTCACCAAGTTAAAGTAAATTTAAGCCCTTATGCACTTTGAGATGACTCTTAGCAACAGGCTAGAGTGAAGACTAAAACCTGGCCAGTGAAACCAAACCACTCTGTAGAAATGAACCAGAGAAGCATGGAGCTAGAGGTGGTGAAGGAGCAAAGTTATAAAGTTCAATAGTGAGGTCCACCTCAGAAACAAGACTTTCTGTTCTTTCAAGGACAACTTCTGCAAACATATTTTTAGCATTGTTGCTACTACATGCTTGTCCAATGTATGTCACATTTGAAGACCATCCACTGGAGAAGCCATGGATAGAAGAACAGTATGAGATGAAAACATCCATAAAATACAACAAAATAGCAGTAATATTCTGGTTCCTTGGCTTCCATTCAGGAAAGAAAAGAAGGAAATACAAACAACTGAAATGAGTACATTTTGCTCTTTATATAGCTTCTGATTTCATTGTACATTACATTTTAAGGAAGTAATTCCTTAGTAAAGGATTTCTGTTGCCTTATAATGGTTCTAATAAAGAATGAAACTGAAAAAAGTACGCTTCAACAAATAATAACTTGAATGTTATTGTGTAGCTTTGAGCCATTCCCATCTGTCCTGAAGATGAGAAAGGACAGAAAGAAGAGACCAGCACCTTCCTCTCCACATCTCCTTCTAAGGTAGAGAGCAATGAGGTCACTCCTCAGCCTCCTTGCCAAACTAGACAAGCCCAAAGTCCTCAGCCACCCCTCTCAGTACATGCCTTCCAGCCCTGTCACCGGCTTTGTTGGCCTCCTCTGGATGCATCCGAGGCCTTTCACATCCTTATTAAATTGTGGGGCCCAGAACTGCACACAGCACTCCAGGTGAGGCTGCACCAACACCAAATACAGCAGAACAACCACCATTTTGAGCAGCTGGTGGTTCTGTGTTTGATGCATTTCAGGATGTGATTTGCCCTCTTGGCTGCTTTGGCACCCTGCTGATTCCTACTCAGCCTGATGCTGACCATCAGCCCCAGACTCCTTTTCTGCAGGGCTGCTCTCCAGCTGCTCCTCTGCCAGTTTATACTTGTGCCCAGCATCATGCAGAATCCAACATTTTTCACTTGTTAAATTTCATCCCATTAAACACTGCCCAATGCTCTAACCTACCTAGATCCCTATGCAAGGCCTCTTATCCCTCAAAAGAGTCACCAGCACCTCCCAATTTGGTGTCATCAGCAAACTTGCACTAATGATAGGTTCACCTGCTGCATCCAGAGCACTGATAAATGTATGGAACAGAGCTGGCGCTAGGACAGAACCCTGAGGAACACCAGTGATGACCAGACACCAGCCAGATGTGGCCCCATTCACTAAAACCCTTTGAGCCCTGATCTTGAGCCAGTTCTCCCAGTACACCATGAACTCGCTCATCCCACAGCTGCCCCTGGCATTGCCTGGCCCTGGCTCATCCTTTGCCACGCCTGGGGCTGCTGATGACCCTGTTACCAGCACCCAGCTCTGCCCATCCCAGGCTGCTCCCCTTGCAGGTCACAGCCTGCATGAGGTCACCCCCAGCCCCTGGCTTTCCATGCCCTGGGAGCCAGCCTTTGCTGAGACTGAAAGCACAAGACTCTGCTTTAAGGTCGATCATAACATCCTCATTTATTCCTGATGTACAAGTAATGTCCTTAGACTTTACTCTAGTTAGCAAAAGCACAAAGCAAAATTTCAACACCGAATTCAAATAAAGATCACCCAAACCAGACAAAACAAGAAAGCATATAAAACCTACCAGAACAAAACAAAAACTACAACAGAAAAATACTGCACAGAACTCTAACGTGAGAAAAGGTAGGAGAACAAACAGCACTTAGCACATACTAGTCACACTGCTTAATATATTACTATCAGGTAACTGTACGACTGTGTTATATAAACACATGTAGAAATTCAGCATTAAGCTTAACTACAAACATATATTTCCTCTGCCATCTTATGACCACATACAATTCTTAAAAAAAACACAACCCCCCACACAAAAAAAACTCAAAAAAAAAAAACCCACAAACTCAACAAACAAACAAAAAAAACAAACAAAAAAAACCCCCACAACAAGCAACAATATCCTGAAAAAAGAAGCTGAAGGCAAGAACATATCACATTTTGGAAGAAACACCTGAAGTTACTGTAATTAGCCACCGTGATTCCTCACAACTAAATCAAATGTGCAACCTCCTTAGAGGAAGCCATTTCTATACCACAGATGTTTAAACTGTAGGAAAGTCAATGCTGGTTACTGGTTAACCCAAAGTAATTAAGTTAAAGAGATGACTGGATGTAAGAAATACTTATAAAACTGATGAGCCTAAAAATTCATTCTCTGACATAACTGCAGTTTGCAAATATAAACCAAAATTAAATTATCATGGGTCACAGTGTGACTCACACTGCCATCTAATTTTAAACATCTGGATTTAACACCAGAAAATGGATATCACAAAAAAACTTTAGAAAGTCTTAGTCAGGCTTTCTTGTGGATTTATGTTGACATTGCCAGCATCTGTAATGTGCTAGCTCCTATCACAATGATATGGTGGGTCCTCTTGTAGATGAATGGCTACAAATAGAACTATATTGACCTAAACCTTGCATTGATATTTCCTAAACAGTTCATGCAAAGTCATCTTCAACCTTCATTGCTATTACAACCAAAATATTAAAAGCCACAACTTCACATGCATCAAAAACAGAAAAAAAAAAAAATAGATCAGAGTAACTAAAGAAGAAATTAAGTAAAATCAGCAACCATCACCTAAATCACGAGACACAACAGTATTTTTTCTCTGGCTGTTATCATTAGTAGGTTCCTAGAAAGACAATCATCAAAACCCAAAGGCCATTACCAATGAAACAGCAAAAGATAAGTAGTTTTGAAAACAGACTATGTATTTCTTGGATTAAATTTGCATCTCTAAGTATGGGACACCTTTCCTCTTTTTAGAGCACTGTCTTCTCAAATGCACAGAAAAACTACTAGATAAACACTAGCTGTAAAAACAAATGAGCCACAGGAATCCTTGTGTCTCCACCACACTTGTGAGTTATGACTGCCTTCTTGTGGTTTCACAGACTTTACTCTTACCACTTCTAAGACTGATCTCAACTGAGGTCTTATTCTATTCAGCAGAAGTTTTTACCAATCTGTAAAAGAATCCACATGAAATAAACTTCATTTCTCCATGCAACAGGAGGAATTAAATACACTGCCACTAACTTGAAGATATTAAAGTTATACATTAAATATCAAAGTACATTTGGGCCAAATTTCGAACACATTTTTTGGGATTAAGTAATCCAGTTGAAGGGAACAGAAACTAGTCTAATAGCATTAATATGGGAAGCAAAAGATAGATTGTCAACTACTTGTTTTGTAAGGTCTATTTCAAAATCCCACCCTTTCAAAATGCTAATGCACCTTTTCTGTCCTGTCATAAAGCAGATTTGCTATACACATGAAATAATGAGATAGTAAAAGTATATGCTGGCTCAAGGATGTGACAGAACTGTAGCCTTTGAAAATTATCACCAAAAAGAACAAAATGCATTCTAAAAATGTAATGCTTACTTATGCAAAATACAATATAAATGTAGACATACACGACCTACTTTGTATTTGAAAAAAACCACAACTGGTTCACAATATATTGTACGATTCAATGTTTCAGAAATGTTTGTATGCTGTTTTGAATGGTGATTTGATTTTATAACTGAAAAGTATAGCCCATATTACTATTCTGTATAATTATAAGATTACTGGTTAATTGGGTGACTCCCAACAGCATGTGTTGTGTTCTCTTTATCACAGGCTGCATTTGCCTCCACTGCCTACCAACAGATCATTCCAGAATCAGCTACAAACTCCCTAGGAAGTCATGTGAACCACAGAAACACAGCTATTGAGCAAAAAAACGGGTTGTGATGGGCTTGATGCCTGCATTACACATAGTCCAACTTTACCTTTTCCTTCAGCCAATTCTAGTCTGGTCCCATGGACAAAATGCCCATAGCTGCACATTAGATCCCCCTGGATTATCTGTCCCAATTATGTTAACGCAGAAGTCCATTGCATGAACTCTCAGACTGGTCCGTGATGTGAAAGAAAAGGTGATCATGATACTCAAGAGGCTCACTCCCAAAGCAAACTCTGATCCACATAAAAACACTAATGTGCAGATGCCCCTCAGACACTTCTAACATCTCCCAAAGACACAAGAGTAGTAATTCAGTGCTTCCTAACAGACTTGTCCTCAAAAGCCACACTGTTTCAGGGCTAGTCAGGGCAGCATTCCCTTCTAGACTTGCAAAATGCTTATGGTTCTGCTGTCTCACATCCTTAAGAAACTAACCACACACACAAAGAATATCAAGACACAGTTTTATATCATCTAAAATGTCCACTACAAATAGTCTAACCATAAACCACACAAACATAGGATATTCCAGGAATGCTGCATTGTCATGGAGTAATTTCTGATTACAAAAACTGCTAAATGCATTGTATTGTACTACATAGTGGCCATGTGATAGTTTACTGCATTTTCTGCTATTCTGTTCTGTATGAGAGGGACATGATTATAAACTACACCTGTAACTTTGGCAAGAGGATGGATACACATCTGTCCTTCAAACTTAGCAGCTCTTCAGTAGCCATGTTACAATGACTCAGAGTCAGGTACCATCATATTATATGCTCACACTCTTGGGCTTAACATACTACTTATTTCCAATATAATTGCATGAAATTCACATGATAAAGTTCAGGAATGCATTTCCTTTCTCTCTGGCATGTGTCACTAGTTTACAAGATACTAAGTATTTCAAGACACAGCAGCAGCCATATCCCCACAAGCTGATGGATACATATATTTTCATTTCCCTTTTAAAGAAAAACAAACAAATGAAAATATAAATTCCATGTAGCACCTTTCTCAACAGAAAATATGTGACAAATATCTCCTTATTCCTATTGTCTTGATGTATTACTATAAAACTTTTCCTCTTTGAAGGCAATAAGCTCAATGAACATCACTGTCAATATGAATTCTACATTTTACTGTCTTTTAATATTTTTAAAGCATGTAGTGAAGCATAATCTCAGTAAAACCTAGCACAAGTAACAATCCTACAGATGAAATATGCAGTTAAAATTTGACCACAATTATTCTTTGGTAACTCCAGAAACCTATTGAAATTTTCTATACAAAAAACATGTTTTGGAGGAATTATTAAAGTGCATAGCAAAGCTCTCAGAAGTAAAAAGTGTAAAAAATTAACACAGTCCTTGGAGGTCTAAAAGTTGTGTAAACAGTCTTTGGGTACATTTTTTTTTCCATTTTCCACAGAAGACCTGTCTCAGTAAGTGAAGTCCACCTCACCAGACCTGGGATTTCCTAGAAACATTTGTAAAAGGGTTGTGGCCATTCAGGAATTAGAGATTTTTTTCAAATAAAAATGACCCTTGGACTTAAACAGAACAGCCTATCTGCAATCTGAACCAAAACCAACACAATATCGTTAGAAGCCACACACACACAAAAAAAGTCTTTCACCTCAACAGTTAAAGCAGCATTTCAGAAAGAAGTCTTATTTCCCAGATTTATTTTAATTACTAATCTTTCCACATATCTGCCTTCATTGTAGATGTTGCAGAGAGACAGAAAAGATGTAATGGGTGCAGTTTAATCAGCCCACAACTTTATTGTTTCATCTCTAAAGTTCAACTCAACAAAAATTGAATCAGGCAAGTTAACACTCTTCTCTCCATTGCTCCTATTTTTTTGATCCTTGGCCTGTCCCTTCCCAACCCAGCCCTCACTTCTGCAGAAGGCCAACACATAGGGCTGCCAAATTAGGCCTGTCATAAAGACTAGGAGATGCCATCTGCATCTGCTCAGATACCACACATCACATCACTTACGGAATGTCCTTTCTCCTAATTGTGTCATGCAAGCAGAGGAAGTCATGATGCCCTTCTCCAGACCAGACAGTGCTGGCATCTTTCCCCAGCTCCCAGACCTGTAAATCCTGTTGGTGCTTGTGTGCAGACCACATTTTTATTCCTATGCTACTTTAAGGAATGGTAATAGCTCCCACAACAGCAGAAGTTGCGATGACATTGTGTTGACAATGGATGAAAAACAGGCATCAAGGGAAGGAGCACACTGAAGGGTGGGTGAGTCTTTCCCTTTCCAACTGAAATTTAACACACCTGCTAACCTGATCCTACCTGGGACCCTTTGGCCCTGCAATGCTGAAAGTATATTCCTGAGATAAACTGCCTTTTAATGCTAGTTACAACAGATTCTTCCAGTTTTCTTAGGGGCTTTTTCCAGTTTAAGAACTGTATGCTACAAGAAATGTATATTCCATGGGACAATTGCTGCAGTCCAGTGTTCTAGACCACCTTGCAAGCAACCCAAGACTGTGAAAGGACAGATGAGAGAGAGAAGAAATCAACATATCATTCTATTGAGAACAATATACTAAAACTACTCATAACATTCAGGGTACAGAGGTATTAACTTGATCTTTCTTCAGTGACAATCTTCAGTGGAAGATTTATGTTGCTTCATCATACTGGCATAAAATTTCCCACAAACATAAAAGCACTTCATATGCTCGGTTTTGAGAATACAGTCTTATAACTAGCTAATGAAGACATACCATAAAAGGAAAATAAATCTCTCTTCAAGGCAGGACTGAAGCATTTGTCATTAAGACATCTGGTTACCAGAGATATCGCTGTTATGTAGAACAATCATTTGCTGACAGGTCCATCATGTTTCAGACCTTTCTGGCACCAGGTAAGAGCTAAAAATTAAATCAGGGTAATTTCCATTGAAGTTATTGAAAGGTTTGTAACATGAGAGATGTCAAAGCACAGCCTAAGTCCCTACCCAAGCCACAGCATTTTAAAGCCTCCAGTTAATGTAAACAATTGGATATGGAATTTCACACAATTCCACTGCAAGGATCACACTGGTTCTGAAGCTTTTATATCTTTAATCTAAGTCAACAGCCAAAAAAGAAAATCATTGCAATATATATTCTTAAGCTCATAAAATGTGGACAACTGCAGTTAATACCAGTTGTCAATAACTCGTACTATCAGCAGGCATTTTATATTAAAATTTTGTTTCTCTTTCTTGAATCATATTTTTTTGCAGAACTGACAAATATTTCAGTTGTTCCCTCTTTGGAAAGTCTCTGATACTGGTGGTATGCTCCAGGAATTCTATCCCAATTATAAGGTTTCCTTCCATTTTACTAGCCTTATCACCTATGTAAAGCAATTAAGAAAGAAAGACAGTGAAGGGGGTTCTGGTACTGCAAGTAGATTGATAATATTCAAGTTTCTTTTCCATTGGACTGAGGAGCTCTGCTCGATTTACTTTCTCAGTGGGAAGTTCATGGGTGAGAACAAGTTAACGGAGGCTCGATCTATACCAGATGGATCTACTAGGTATGACTAAGCATCTTAGAGGCATAAAAAATTGACATCTGCTCCTTTTACTAAGAGAATAAGCCATGCCTGTTGATGAAACTTACAGGGATACTTTGGAATCCCTGAGGGTATCTGGATACATGGAGTAACAACCAGAAACTGGGAAATACCTCATGTTTTAAAAAAATATCTGTCTACTTTCTTTAGTGGTACTTAGCTCTGGTTGCATTAAATTGCTTCTACCTTCCCTTGCCACCTGAAAGAATCTGTTCTAAAAATATTTAAAGGTGCTTTACATCTAGCATATAACTGGCAATTCAGTTTTACTTTGTCCTAAAGGCATAGTATTATTTACTACCAATCTGATTTGTAAAGAAAGATGTCATGATACAATAAGCTGGTATTTAACAAATTCAAGTTAATCATCTTTAAACAGCATACTGAGAACTTTCTTGTTTTTATCTGTAAACTCTAAACAGATATTTCTAGTATATTTTCACTAGCCTAAGCTTATTTTCTTGGAAACCATTGGATACATTACTATCAAGAGTAGGGATATCAGACTCAGGCCAGAAACAAAAGCTCCAGAAAAATCCTGTCTTAAACTATTAATTATACAAATGGAGGAATCAATGAGTATCAGTCAGAAGTCTGAAAGATCTCCAGCTAAAGAAAACAACATGAGCTTACCCTACATTAATTTGTAAAGCTCTTCAGTCTTTAACTGAGTCATGTTTTCTATTCCAAAACAAAGGCAGCCAGCATATTATTTAGGAAACTGTAAATGTTCACTCTTTTCTACAGTTCGAAAAACAGCTGAGGTTAAGTTTAACTTGCAAGTTTAGTTCACACTGCTGCTCTTTTTCTCTACATAAGGACAGCTTTGAACACAGGAAGAAGACTTGAAATAATTACTGTATGCTGTTGCACATTAATTGGCACTGAAAATTTCGGCTTCGGTGCTCTCCAGTGCTCAAACACACGTGTGTGAATCTATGAAAAAAACTAAATCTTTTACAAGACAAACTAATATGCTGCATGTGCACCATGTGTGCATTCCTACTCCACTTGGTCAGTGAGGATCCACTGGGCAGAAAACCCATGAAACTTACCAAAAGCCTACTGTCTTTCACATTGTTTATTCAACTTTTTAACTCAAAGAAAATATCCAACAATAAGTTCCCAGCTGCAAAAATCTACATCTTCTTTCCTTATTTATTCTGACAAACATGTCCCATAGCTGCTACTCAGTACTATATGAAGTGACACACTCTTCATTAATTGGATTATTTTTACCTCTTTCTGTCAGTTTGTCTAATCCCAAATGTTTCTTCCACCTACTGCATATCCAGACTGACCAATGTTTGGCTAATTCTTGATCTCAGTTCACAGTCGCATAGAAAGAAATCTCAAAACAGAAGAAAGCCTCAAGCTCTTTTAGTTCCAGTTCCCTTCCCAAAATTGTTTTAGGTACAAATTAAATGTCAACATATTTTACACTCTTTGTAACTAATTAAAATGGGGGCATATAATGGTGTGATTCATTATTGTCTAGTTGTAGTTACACAGTAACATGATTTTATTGTTGTCAAAGGAGCTACAACCATCACCTAATCGAAAAAGAAAAAAAAAGCCATACTGCTGAAATAATTTCTATATAGGGATACAAATTCTGGGGAAGAAAATGACGAACAGTCACTGTATTAGTGATCAACATAACAATACATTGTTATCACCTCCTCCTCACTATTTGCTGCTTCACATATCTGTGCAGCCATGTGCTAAATTCAAAGGAAACCCAAAGTATTACAGCACTGAGGTCAAAAAATGAATTTGTAGTGTCTAGGTCCAAAAATGCCCTGAGGCCTGACTGGAATGTTCCAGTCATTAGCAGTTAAAAAGCATGAACAGTTAAATACAAATGATGTATTGCCCTATGCTCATGGCCTAAATCACTAGCTGAGAAATCACATTCATGTACATGAACTGAGACTGCTTTTCTTTTTGTTTTTTAAATATAAATTACTGTGAAGATAACTTCCCTAAAGAGTAATCCATTAAAAAAAGAAAAACAGAACTATGCTTCTAAAATCTCATAAGAATGGCAAGGAAGGTTGAACGATGTTTCCACTAGACTAAATTAGTACATTATTCTCATCCAATCTTCATCATCAGCCTCAATTTCTGACTGTCTGGACAGAAGACATTTGCTCCAAAGAAATCCTATTTCCCTCATATTATCTTACTACAGGAACCATGACAGCTAGATTGCAGCCCTCACAGGCAGAAAAAACAGGCTTCACAACCTTGGCCAGGTTTGCAGTTTCAGCTGTGACCACTTGAGGAATTACAGTGGCAGCAGTTTGTCAAGTTCTGACATGAAAGACAACATCAGCTAGAACTTCGTTGTGAATTTTCATAGAGGCTTTTCCTGTAACTGACCTCTTCAATGAGGACAAAAGGGTTCTCAAAACACTTTTACTACATTACAAACAAGAAAAATTAAAATTTTTAAACCAAGTAAAACTTCAAGCAGCTGAGAAAGAACAGAAATAAAAAATATTCACAAGAAACAGTTACAAACAACTCTTCCTACCGACTCATTACATCTCTTCTCTGTCTCCATAATGCCTTCATTTCAATTAGTTGTGTCACAGGAAATTTTACAGTGCCCTCTACTCCCATATAATTTCTCCTTCCAGCATTGTGAGCCTGCTAGAGTTCACCTGTCTCCACCTTTCTCCATTCTGAGACTGTCTCTTTTCTTGTTTCTCCTACAAGTTCTGAAGACATGTGCTCCTCAGGAATCTCAGCTGCTTACCAGGGGAGTCATGTCCTTTGCAAGCTTGAGACAAGTCTCTTCCTTTTTAAAGGAATGTAATTACCTATGTACATATTACGTACCTACATAACTTTGATGCCATATCTCTTTGACAGTCTAGAGAGACACATTGGTGAAAATGTTGCTCACAGAAGACAACAGAAATTTGATTAAAACTTTGGACTGGGGTTGTTCCCCAAATCTGGAAATATCTGATATTCTTTTCAGTGGATGGAAAGAATGTGTGATTCTTTTTAATCAGAGATGAAAGGAAAAGCACTCTACTTTCAAGTTTAAAGGGTCCACTTACCTTTCAACACCCCCAGTTCTCCATCTCTGTGTCCTGTGACCTATTGGTCATTAAAAGACTGAAAAACAGATACAACTGGAGTTGGGACAGCAAGTTCACAGCATTCTGTTGATAAAGGCTGCATGGACCTAGTGTTCATAGATGGACCTGATCCAGCTGAAATCAACAGAAGGCTTTTCATGGACTTCAAAGGTTTTTGAAATATAAGGCCTTATAAGACTCAGCTGTGGGAAAGATCAAAAAATGAAGATTCTCGGTGTAAACTCCTAGGCAAGCGCTTTTTTAGTGCAAGGTTTACATTTGCTAGGCACCAACAGTATCAATACAGATGTGTCTGTCTTCTGTAGGATGTTCCTGATACTCGGTCATTAATCCTACCCTCAGTCTTTAAAAATATGGATGCTAAATTACAGCACTTTGTTTTTCTGTTTACGGCAGTCGGCTACGTACTCAAATCCAGCTAGTCAGAGAGAGCAAAAATTCACAGAGGATGGCCAGTGGAGATGCAGGCCGGCTTGTGAATAACAATCTCTATTTATAAATGCAAGAATTCAGCACTCAATCTTAAGAAGTTGCCCTTTACAAAATGACAAATGACGAGCATCTGGAAAATCAGTCTGCTTTTCAAGCTGTCTCAGAAATGTAATGTTGTGGGGTTTTTTCCCCTCATACAACACTTACTAAATCAAACATTTAAATAAATTTCAGAGCACTAGTTAATCACAGAGACAACCCATATTCAGACAATAAATAATGCTTTAATAATAGTTTTAATATGAACACTACCCATCTGAAAAACCTTTTGTTCTCTATTAAGTGGCCATATCTTCCTATGGAAAAAGGATTTTCATTTTAGATTTGACAGAATTTTTCTTCCAGAAGTTTTCTAATGCTCTTCAAAAGCAGCATCTCCTCCTCCTCACCAACATGACTGAGACATTTAAACTATTCTTTGCCAATATTTTCTATACATAAAATGCCTGTCTCAAAACCTATTAGCAACATTCCTGTTGGGTTTATTGCACCTGGTATCCAGCACATTCACCAAATTAACAGCAATTTTAATTTGACAAACACAAGCATAAAGAAATTTTTTTCTTAATATGTAAGATTACACAAGTAAATGAGAGAAAAATATTTTGGCAACTCCTATTGCTCAGTACAATTGTTCACCATTCATTTACATTTTCATACAGTTCATTTGATTTGCATTTAAACTTACACTTGAGATGCAGACAAATATTTTAACTTAGGAAAGCAATGGGCAAGTTTAAGGTCCCAAGTCTGAGTCATCAAAACTGCTAGAAAACAATGACCAGGCTGTGTAAACCCCTGCACTCTCATATCAACTATGCAAGCACTCACTGAGGCCAAAGAGATTTGAGTGTGGTTATGAGAAAGTTAACATAACTCCCACTGAAATGAGGGAGGTTCATACCAGACCAGGTTACAACAGCAAAGACTAACTGTGGCTCAATTACACAATATGGTGAACAATGCAGCTGTTTTCACTAGATGCAACCATTGTTACTCAAAACAAACCTTTCATTTTCACAGGTTTTATCTAAGATTCTGTTAGAACTGTGCACTTTTTGTTCACGACTGCAGATCTCAAAAATAAGAGCATACCAAATGCTAGAATAATTATCCAGATCATATGCCATATGAACATTAAAAACAGGAGAATGACTGGGACTTTTAACGAGTTTTGAGAAAAACATAAAGTAATGACAAATGCTACAATTTGTCTGTGGAAATAAATCAACAGCAGTGTGCTTTACAAGACATACGAAAGTCAGAATTATTTAACACAAGGGCTATTTTTAGAAAGGAGATGAGTACTGAAATGACAACAAAAGCAGATGGCACACATCTTCACATTTAGAAAAGGTTGTGAACATGACCCAAGAGAACTAAGCAAACTCAGTGCCTGGGCAGCCTGTCCATTGGAACTGAAACGTTCTGGGAATAACACACTGCATATCTACTGCATCTCATTATGAAAGTACCACATACCTTTTCAAAAGATTTAATGAAAAACAATTTACAGTTTCAGAATTATTCGACACAGTTACAATAAATGGTTTCTTCATGATTTCCAGCTTCTCTACAGCAGAGCACAGAGAGACACATGAACCCTAGACTTTCAGCCTGGCCACCACTTTCCCAGCTGGGACCCATTGCAGATTACTGCAGGTGCAGTCACTTTAGAGTTACAGGCAATTTGAAGGCAGATGTGCTGGCATTTAGACAACCAGCTTCCTGACTTCTAGGTGAAATCTGGTATTGCTTATCTAGAGGTAATCACTTGCACATTATTTGCTTGCAGATATAAAATCTGAGAACTTTTTATTACTTACTTAAAAGAATTGCCTGTTTTTCTTCAAAAACTTCAGTTGTCCTGACAGGCAACAATCCTTCTACAATAGTAAAAACAACCTCCTACCACCATGTAGTTATCAGTCATTCAATATAACAAACTTTTAAGGCCTTACTCTTCCCTTTTACAGCTACTAAACATTATGCAACATATGGCTTTATTGGCTTAAAACAATATTTTTCCATACTTTCAAAAACAATTTTTAGTTAGCCTTGGCTCATCTAGCTTAGTACTAATTCCTAAGTACTAAATCATAGTATATTACCATTAGATTTACATTAAATCACATTTACAAGAGGAAATTTCTCTCTAATTTCTTTCCATATATCACAAAACTGGCTTAGCACTTGAGAGATGTCTATGTTGTATCAAAAATTTTAACTACAATTCATCCACTTCTCAAATAAGTCAACACGAACACAGAACTGCTATGTGACCGAGGTCATCCACGGTGCTGCCTGTATGTTTCTAAACAGTGCCCATTTTAACGAGCTTAAACAATCTCTCACGAGCCTGTTCAAGCAGCAATCACAATTCTGGATCACACAACATGTGTATATCTCCATGTACCTGGACTTCCCCCTGAAGGATAAAGAAATGAATTTGCTAAGATTCAATTTACTACTGAAGATTACCCCCTCAAAAAAATTTAAAACTATAGTGAGATGCACCAATATCTAAAAGGATGGGAAAAATTTGATTTAGCATTAGCATTTCAGTTTTAATGCACTGACAATCCTAAATGGTCATATATGAACTCATGTAAGAAAACCTAAATCATGAAAATTAATTTAGAAGTGAGTAACAATATTTAGCAGGCATTATGTCTTTAAAATGTAGCCAATCCTGTTCTCTGTTCTAGTCACTGCTCCACACCTGGAGTGCTAGGTCCAGTATTGGGCTCCCCATTATGTGGAGAGACGTGGACTTAGTGGAGGGAGTCCAGAAAAGAGATAGTAGTACCTCTCACATGAGAAGAGGCTAAGAGAACTGGGAATGTTTAGTCTGGAATAGAAAAGCCTCAAGGGGTTCTCATCAATGTTTGTAAGTACCTGATGGGAGAGAGTAAAGAAGATGAAGCCAGACTCTTCTCAGTGAAGCCCAGCAACAGGACAAGAGGCGATGGCCAAATTTGAAACATGGGAAACTTCATCTGAACACGAGAAAACACCTTTTTTATTACCGTGAGGGTGGTTAAACACTAGAACAAGTTGCCAGGAGGTGCTGTTCAGGCTCAGATACTGTCACTCTGTGAGCATATGGCTGTGACCTCCACAGTGACTCCACACCACAAATACAGGCAATTTTACTGGCAACTACGCCAAATTCTTAGGGCATGTTCTACCACCCTCTCAGCTTTTGACTCAGTAAACAAGATTGACCACTCCTCTGTCTTAACTAAATTATCAAGTTGCACAAATCAAGCAGGAAGACACTTGAGAGGTCTATAACAGATACCAAGACAAAGATCAACAAGTTCACAGGGTAAAGTAAACAGTTTGCTTCCATAACACTCTTATGCTGTACATTTAGCCTAAGCAGTTACACTGATGTTCAAGCTCTTATTCACAAAGAAAATTTTAATCATGCCAGTTTTAAAACATGGCCCGGATGGCTGGCAGTAGAGCTTAAAATCCAAACTTCTTTCACTCAACTTGAAAACAAAACACTGAAGATCACTGCCATCCCTGCTCCCCCAAAACAAAAGGAGTTCATCTACAACTAATACCACAAATGGCAAAGGCTACACCCACAGATAACAATGCAAGGAATTTAGTCTCACTCCACTAAACAGGCAAGTTATACAGAAAAGCCCAGCAAAACTAATGTGAGCATTCAGGCCTCTGGTCCAGCTAACTGTATGAAGTCCCTGTTTATATCCATACCCTTTTCAAGAAAACAAGAACTTATGCAGTAACTGACCTCATCTTCATGAGGGTTTTACCTACTGTACTAAATTACTATAAAACTAGATTCACAAATAAACTTTGAATACATCAAATTAGAATTTGTAGCTTTCTCCTGAAGATCAACTAAAACACTGAGGCAGAAACTGCCTTAACAAAAAAATGTTGAGGGAAAGAATATATCCAATGACATCACTGTAGAACTTCTGTCACTAAAATAGTATGTCTTTTTCCATACAAGATTCACAGTCTTGGTGTTTCTTATGCAGCCAGACAACTCCGCCCTTCCTCTCATTCCAAACTAGAGGAGGAATTGCCCTTCCAATCTTATAAGGGCACCATACTAACACCCAGACATGCTCTTTTAGATAACAGCCACATGCACACAACACCAATTATGGTAAAGGACTGTAACATTCAAATCTACACCTTCTGCTCCTAAGCAGGCCATTTGATGGTTATGCTCCTACTTACTGGAAGAACACCCTTGCAACTCTCCCCTGTTCAGGTGTTTTAGAGAGAATTTTGTCAGAAAAAAAGCACAGCACTAGGAACTCTACTCTGCTTTATTAAGGCAGTGACCCAAGAGCATGGACAGGTTTCAGTGAATACTCCAATTACTCCCTCACATATGTTTTGCAACAGTCACTGTAAAACCCTAGTGCCAACACCTAAAATGGCTTAAAATAAGTACTCTGAACATAAGGCTAGAGAGATGAGTTCTCTTTGCCCTTACTCTTTCTGGTCACAGGTCAATGAATGCTTCATTTGGTGCTGTCCAGGGCCCTAAGTTATACAGTAGGGATAAAAATACTTTCTCTCATCTGCGAAAATTCAGAGCAAGCTAAAGCCCACTGTTGAACACATTCCAGTAAGACAGAAGAGATATGTTGAAGTTCCTTCATTTAAAGAATAAACATAATTCTCTACTGTGGATGAGTATGTAATTAATAAGTTGTTATACAAAAGAAGAATCCACTATGATCCCTTCCACTTACATTCTTTTGTTTGATTGCTTAGGATGAAAGGACTTTGTGCTAGCATGCTCTCTGCGAAAGTTCATGGCCTGTAGATAGGCCATAGATATAAAACATACATATTTCATTGGGTGTAAGACCCATGTGGTGCATAACTCTCATAATGATCTCACGTATCCTTTAGTGTAACCTTTACACGGAACTTCCCAACACTACCAGAACTGGAAAACTCCCCTGGCCATGGAGACTTTATAGGAATAAGCAGGCATCCGTGGCCCTTCAACAAGCATTCTGAAGATCAAAGATTTTTGATTTAGCTGACCAATTCTTCTTCTAGACCACATCAACAGTCTACATGGAAAAAAAAAAAGTCTATTATTTGACCTATGCTTCAGTTAAAATAATTTCCTGCTGACAATATACCTTTAAAATACGCTTAGAAATGCTTCCCAAGTGCAAATTAACAAATAGGGTTTTTAAAAAGAATACCTCTCTTGAACGTTTCAAAAATAAGGACAGTAAAGAAAAATGGGTGAAAATTCTCTGTGAGGGGGAAAATGAATTAAATTTCTTGTGAACATTTGGAAGTTGGAAAAATATTAGTTGCCATTCAAACAAGAGCCAGAAGGTATAGAATTAGCCCAGACTCCCTATTCATACTACCTCATTCTCTTTAAAAAGTTGTTAGTAATGTGATTTTAATACCATAAACTATGTGAAATTAAGTCTCTGAAGTTTTGGGAACATCATTTTTTGCAAAGCATCCAGCTGCTGTCTCCCTAACCCCCACCACTCAGGCTGTATCTAAAACAAGGCTGAGAAATGAGTGGGTCAGTCTTCTTTCAGTTCTTGCCTAACTGGGAGACACTAGAGTTCCTTCCTGCTCTGATTGGGAAGAGCCAGTGCTTAGTTTGCTTCAAAGGTTGAATCAGATTACAAGATAAGTGGGCATCTGAAATGAAAAGAACTCCAGAAATTGCGACCAGTTGAGATTAAAAGGGGAGGGGAATGGCTAAAAGGAGGGAGCAGAGAAAAGAATGGAAGGAACATCATACCCTTTAGCCCACATGGAATAACCTGGCCTAAACCTGCACATCCTACAGTCCACTGTTTTATCAGTCTCCTGTGAGAACACTGGATGCTTGATGTACTTTAAAACTCTCCTCCTTTTCCTCATTATAAGACAATGGAGAACTTAACTTTTATAAACGAGAGCACTTTATCTTCCAAGCATTACAGTCGTTTCATGTCTAGCAGAAGTTAAATCCCTAGTAATTTAGATAAATTACCACGTGCTTTAGCAGGTTGGGGTTAAAACTCTGAGATTTTCAACTGATTACAAAAAACCAGCCAGTTATCAAGTCCTAACTGAGTAATTCCCTGCTTATTTCACTCCAGCTAATTAAAATGTAATCACGATAATTTGGCAGTGTGCATTCTGTCAGCAGTTTTACGTTGAAAAAGAAATCTTGCCAAGAAAACACACAAAAAAGAAAAAAAAAAAAGCCTTTCACTATGAATTGGCTTGATCTAAACTGCCTCTTTAGCCACTGAAACTGTAAAACAAGTAAGTTTCAACCGCTTGACAACGCAATAAAAAATACTAACCCCTCTCCGGGATAATGAACTATTTTAATGGGTATCCTCCTTTCAGGCCATCCCGTGATGCACGGACCACGCTGACAGCGAGCGCTGCACCGCCCCCGGCCGAGCCCCGCGGGGCAGCGGCCAGGACAGGGCAGGGCAGCCCCTTCTCCAGCCTCCTCGGGTCTCTCCAACCCAAACCAGGTTGCAGGCACCCAACCAACTTCCTGCTGCCCTTGCAACGCACACACTCAGCTCTCCTTTAACACAGATTTTTTTTTTTTTTTTTTTTGCCATCGGGTTATCCTTAAATACCTCTGAAACCTGCCTTTTGTGCCAACACCTTTACCCCGAACGCAACTCCACCCAAAGCATCTGCCCGGGCGTTCCCGGTTTCTCACCGGCCGCCAAGCCCGGGGTGAGCGAGCGGCGCGTTCCCGGCGCGCCGCGGAGATGTGCCACCCCGAAGGGCCGAGGCGGCTCCCTTCACACCGAGCTGGCCAGCCCTTTCCCAAACGGGCTGGGGCTCTGGGGAGGGAGAACGGCTTGCAGTTCGGAACGGTTTCCATCACTTGGATGAAGTCCACTCGGTTTGATATTTGCGCAGTGAAGAACAGGTGGGGAAAGGAAAAGGGAAAGGTGAGGCATAACTAGAAGAGGGGAAAGGACCCGCTACTCTTGCATTAGCTCCGCACTGCTTCCAGCTTTCATTTTAAGCCCTGCAGGTCTCTCGCCGCTCTAATTCCATTTCTCCCCACTTTATCCCTATTTGTCCACTCCCGTCAGCCAGAGATGTGCCGCTCTGTCCCAGAGGGAAAAGAAAAAAAAGCGCTACCCCCACCCTCACCTTCCAGGAGGTCGGAACCAAGTATTACACGTTCATGATTATCACTCTTAGAAAACAGGCTCAAACTTTCCCACCGGGCTGGGGAAGCGAACCACCTGCGGGCGGCCTGGCGCCCCGGCGCGNTCGCGGGGCCGTGCCCACCTGTCCGGCGCCTCCAGGTGCCGGCCATCCCCTGGCAGTGCGGCCCCCCAAGTTCGCCAAGAGGCGCCCCGGTCCCGGCCGTCCTTTCCGCCCCCACCCCGCGCTCCGGGGGACACCCGCTCTCCGGACGGCGGCAGCGGGGCTCCTTGCGCGGCGCCATGCCCCTACCTGGAAATGCTTGAAGAAGGCGGAGATGCGGGTGATCTGGAGGCTCAGGCACCTGGAGGT